>WEKX01020262.1:54440-205757 GCA_013390025.1 Pitta sordida
GAAAACTCAGAGGTGACCTGATTGCTGTTTACAACTACTCGAAGGGAGGTTGCAGTCAGGTGGGTGTAAATCTCTTCTCTCAGGCTGCCGGCACCAGAACAAGAGGACATGGCCTTAAGCTATGCCAGGAGAGGTTTAGAATGGATGTTAGGAAGAGCTTTTTCCCAGAGTGAGTGATTCCTCATTGGAATGGTCTGCCCAGGGAGGGTGGTGGAGTCACCATCCATGGAGGTGTTTAAGAAAAGACCGGATGAGGAACTCATTGGCATGATCTGGATAATGGGATGATGGGATAAGGAGTTAGGTTATTATATTAAAAAAAAAAATAAAATGATGACATGACCCTGAGATTAGCACCAAGGTTGTCCAACACTTGGGAGTTGGACTCGATGATACTTGTGGGTCCCTTCCAACTCAGAATCTTCTGTGATTCTGTGATCATGGCCTTTCAACACCAGCCAACGCAAGCTTTTACAAGAATTCTGGTGTTAATCGTAAGAGCATCTTTAGAATCCACTTTGAATAAGGCTGTGCTATTTATTCGTAATTGCCAATGGTTGTTTCCAACTGTAAGTTATGGCACAATATTTCTGTAAAATCTGATGTTGCTCTTTCTGCAGAACTCTGCATGGGTCAACTCTGTATGTTAATTTGCATGGGTAAAAGTGTAATTCTTTGTGCTTGTAATTCTGGACATAACAGCACTCTGGCAGAGGTGTAAGGATCTCCTATTTAAATTTCTTTAAGAGAACTAAATATCCCTGAGGATTTAAAAAACCCCACACAACAGCACTGTATATATATATACATATCTCACTGAATTTGTAGAATAATTGAGGAAATCAGATTGTACCTATCCAACCATACTTCAAAATGAAAGAATTGGGCACTTAAATAATTTTATTTAATTATTATTTTAAAGTATGAAAGGTGTATTCAAGTGATGATAACATTCCTACTTTGGAGGATTTCAAACACAGATGAATTCACAATTAGCTGTGGATAACTTTGTTGGATAATCTGTTATGATCAAGAACTGTAAGTTATAATTATGAATATGCTTTAGAGAGGAGGGTTTCCAGGTACTTTTTAATACAGTCATGTAACACAAGCCTAATTAACTTTTTTTTTGCCCCTCAAAAACAAAAACAAGAAATAAAAAATAAGAAACAGGAGGAATCTTAATTAGAAATACGTGTCAGGTGCACGTAAGATCTACTGGTAAACTCAGACTATACTTCATGAACACAGGGTGGTTTGGTGCTTAAAATTATGTGAGGAGTTCTAGTCCTTCTAGATATCGACTTTGTGGGGGCAAGAATTGTGCAAGATTGACTGTTTACCAGGGCAAATCACTCAATAGCTTCCCAGAAAGCACAAGATAACCACAGCTGGTCTTCTAAAGCCCCCAACAAACCGAACTGCTTCCTTAGCACATAAATACTGAATTTCATCCTTCTGTAAATAATAAATTTAAAACCTAAAAATTTTCTTTATGGGTCATTCAATATGTGCACAACATTCCAGCCACTTTTCAGTAGCCAGCAAAGGAAGTGAACCCAGAAACATCTTGGAGTACAGATGATGTTGTGAGAAGTGAAAAAAGTTTGATTGAGATGCTCAGAGTATCTGCTGCTCAGGGTCTCTGTTGCACCCTGGTTGAAGCATAGCCAATAACTCTTTAATTTCTGGACTCAGAGGGGGAGGGATTTGGTGCTGTGAATGGAATGGAGACACATGTGCACATAAATTTCATGTACTTCCACTTGTGTTACAATCTGTATTCACAGGCTTAATGCTGAATTACAGCGCAGGCTCTTTTTTCTTGTTAAGTTATATTACGCCAATAGTTTGTGACTCCTCTTGATATTTTTCCTGCCCTGTCTGGGAGCTATTTCTCAAAAATCTGAGTAATTGTAAAGTGAAATCTTTTGTGGATATTTATGGAAAAAGAGAATGAGCAAGTTTTCCTTTAAACATGGCAGAAAATAGTCTAACTCTCCTTTTAATCAGTACAAGAAACATTTCCACCTTCTCAGCCACTCTCTGAAGAAATGAAAAAAGGGACTTCTGCCCAGCTTTTCGCAAGCATATGGAAACACCTGTCTGTATGTCTGTTAGATGTATACATTTATCAATATAGACAAAGCTGGAGAATTTCAACAAATCTGTATCTGTGGTTTACAGCAGCAGTGCCTTAGAATCCAGCAAAAATGAATCACTACTTCTACTGCTTCTATTAACAACTGAAGCTCTGAATAATTACAACAGTTTTAAAATGAAACAGCACTTCAAAGGGTATGAATTGATAGAAAAGGTAAAAACTTCGTAAATGATAATATAGAGGACAACTTGACCTTTGTATGAAAGTTGGATTTCACGTTAGCTTAATTACCTTGCAAATCATCTTTGCTCTATTCAGGGTAATTTACTTTAAAAACGTGAAAATGGGAGGTTTCATCTGAGTGCATGTTGAATCTACATAAACAAAATTTACATCAAGAGCTATCAAAAAGGGCCTAGAATGAGGGTATTTAGCTCTTCTATATTCATGATGTAGTTACCTGACTCAAAACCAACTTATCTTGCACCATTTAAACCAACCTGGACAGCTTTGCATAAGGGCCACCTGTTACCTGCCTAATCATCACTTCATTCGCATCTCTTATTGCATCTGAACTTCTGCTGTTATTAATTCTATACATAAAAATGAGTTCTGGCAATTTCCTGATTTTCCTCTCACCTGCTCAGTAATAATCAGGTTGCATAAGGTTTCCTATTTAACAGAATTCTTTTAGATGTTTAGACTTTGGAGCTGATTTTAGCACAGGCAGCAGATGTTAATAGGTTTCCATCAGCTTCTTCAGCTTGTTTTCTGCCGTGTGTTTCTGCTCCAGAATTACATATCCTGCTCTTTTTCCTTTGATTCTTTATTTGAATATTTGAAAGTACTTTATTGTCTCTCTAAAATTTACTACAGCTAAACCCAACAAAATTCCAGAGAGCTTATATTATTAAATATAGGAGATATCTTACTGACAGAAGTTTTAGAAACACTAAAATTAAAAAGGCATCTAGATTTTGCATTGAATTACTGACATCTCAAAGAAAACTGACCAAGTGAAACAAATCCAAGATACACAACCCCCCCATATGCACAATTGGGAAATTTTCTGTAGGGGAAAGAAATTCTCAACAATACAGGTACTGACAATATTTGGGTGTGAAGACAAGAATAATTGCATCAGATCTTTTGACTATGCCACGGAAACTGAATGTCATCTTATGGAACCAACATCTTTCAGAAGACATTTGAAATATAATATTTAGATTTTAATCTTCAATAATACTGGTGATGAATAAAACATTTCCTGAGATATACGATGGTTTGTTTGTCGGGTTTTTAGAAGTAATTATTCTGTGTCAAAGCTCTTTTTCTTCCCCAGCCCAGCCATTTCCAGGTTGTCAAATGATGCTCAATCTCTAGGGGTTGCTTTGTCAGAGAAGGCAAGATCAGACCAAGCAATAAAATCCAATGAGTTTGAACTGGAGGCCACATCAGCCACGTAGCAGTACAACCACCAGCAGTGTCTCCAAAGGATGTGACAGGCTTCATTTTTTTCAGCATCCTCTGCCACATCACATGGCCAGGCTTTCCCATCATCCCTTTGCTGGGTTACAGCCACTCCTCCAAGTGCTGCCAAAGGAGTGGGAATGCCAGGAGATTTCCAAATGAATATGACTTTTAGGAGAATCTGTAAGTCAAGGACCCCAAGCAGACATCAATTCCTCTCCCTCTGCCAAAGAGCTGTCACTTCCTTGGAAAGTTAAATTTGTCACAAGGCAAGAAAATTTCACCATAGTCTGCTTAAATAACTTAGGGACTAGAATCTTTTCCCAGGTGCTTTTACCACACAAAGCAAATGTATCAATCATTTTATTCTCTGGAATAACAATTTATTATCCATGCAGGAGGCCTTGGATTCAATCTGCACAGTGTTCTGAGTGTCGTGTCAGATTGTAGAACCTGTCATCAGTCTTTATCAAGGAAATCATTCTGTTTCTGTCATCAATTTTTATTAATAAGACTATTTATTACTTCAATAATTAATTATGACAAGTAGTCTGCCATTTGGATAATGAATAAATATTGATAAATTGCATGGCTAATACACTGTTGCTGTATAACTAGCTTTGAAAATGTGAAGACCTGAATGGTACTAAACCAAATAATTCTAAATTAGATATCACACAGGTAGAAATGAACATATATTCAAGTAAAACATTAATTTTTGGACTACATATACTTTGCAGAATGGTGGGGTTGTTCAGGTCTGGACAACAGAAAATGGCTTATCTCTTGAAGCTTACACAAAAATTTCATCCCATATTTAAGACATTTTCAAAATCTATAAATCATTTTAAAAAGTATCACTAAGTGGTGGAATAATATTACATTCCAAGAATAAACTGAAAGAGAAGACTTCCTTCCATTCTTCATTCCTCCCTCCACTCATGTTTAAAACTCTCACTTTTCAGTTGAATGGAAATCTGGAAGGACAAACCAATACAACTTATGATCTAAACACCAAAAGGGAGCCTTATCCTACATCATTCCCCTTCAAGACAGCAAATCCACACCATTAATCGATCCTTCTACTTCTCCTTCTCAATATCTTAAACCCCAATCTTATTTCATTCCAATTACTCAACGGAAGGTGAGGATTCTCTATCTTTCAAAGAACCATCTCCTTACCTTTTCTTCAAGGAGGTTTATGACTTTCTTTACAAGTTAAGTGTTCTTATTATATAGCCTGAAGTCCTTCTGTACTCTCTCTCTTAGTCAGATTAAAATCACAGAATAGTTTGTGTTGGAGGGGCCTCAGTGATCACTGAGTTCCCTCCCCCTGCCAAGGACAGGGACACTTTTCACTATCCCAGGTGGCTCCAAGCCCCATCCAACCTGGCATTGGACATTTCCAGGAACGGGGCAGCCACAGCTTCTCTGGGCAATCTGTGCCAGGGCCTCACCACCCTCACAGCCAAGAATTCCTTCCCAATATTCCCTATATTCCATCTAACCGTGACCTCTGTCAGTCTGAAGCCCTTCTGCCTTGTCCTGTCCCTCCAGGCCCTTGGAAATAGTCTCTCTCCATCTTTCTTTCAGGCTCCTTCAGGCCCTGAAAGACCACAATTAGTTACCCCCAAAGCTTCTCCTCTCCAGGCTGAATAATCCCAATTCTCCAGCCTTTCCTCCCAGCAGAGCTGCTCCATCCCTCTCGTCATTTTGGTGACTTCTCTGGACTCTTTCTAACAGCTCCATGTTCCTCCTGTGTGGGGACACCAGAGCTGCAGACAGTCTGAACAAGTTGAAAGTTGTTCTTATAACTGATCTTTAAATGCAAAAAAAAAAAAAAATTCTTTAAGAAGAAACTGAAATGACTAATTTTATTTCATTAAATGCTTCTATTTTTTGTTAACTATTGAGATAGAAAACATTGAAATTGATGATATGCAGCCCTTGGGAGGTTTTCCACTCACTGTGAAGAGAGTAATGGAGTAATGTTTAAACTTCTGTTAAGGAATGACAGGGAGTACAGCTGAGCTTTGCCATTGGGCAAAAGAGATATCAAAGAAACTTTTAAGGATTTTATCAGTTGTGTGGCTGTTAAGAGAGAAGAATGAGTATGAGATAGTTCACAGTGTATTGGCTAAAATGTAATGCTATAAAGACAACTATTATACAGTCAAAATCAGATAACTCTATAATAGAATATAAATCTATTTCTCTAAAGAATGAAATATCCTAATGTGTCTCTCTCTCACAGTGCTCTACTAGAGTCCTCTTACAAGCAGAGCTCGTAGTGAAATATAAAGTAAAAATGTATTTATTAAAAACATTAATATTTATCAATGAAAGTTATTTAAATATAGCAACTTTATTATCTGAAATAAATCACATGTAAGTCAATGGCATTGCATTTAATTCAACACTGAAAATAGTACAGCCTCAGAATTCTAAACAGATGTGATGTCAAGAGTGTTTAGAATTAACCTCAGGTCACTTAAGCAAGTGAGATGAGCTGATTGATACTTTGAAGACAGAGTATACTTGAAAAAAACCCCAAAACTCCAGAAGATGTAAAACTACAAATACTGGTTAAACGGACCTTTTCCTTACTGAGCTGATCTGCACTGCTTTAATATTATTTTACTCAGCAGTTATGCCACATACATTGAATAATTTCAAGCTCAGGATAACCTCAAAGTTAGAATATTTTCATTGCCTAAATTTCCAATTAAAGAACCTGAAAGGATCCCCTCCCTGCCCTGCTCCAATGCTCTTCCTGATGCCCCCCAGGACACCATTGGCCTCCTTGTCCCCCAGGACACTCTGCTGGCTCAGGGACAGCTCCTTGTCCCCCAGGACCCCCAGGTCCCTCTCCCAGAGCTGCTCTCAGCAGGTCACCCCCAGTCTGTCCTGGAGCGTGGGGGTGTTCCTCCCCAGGTGCAGGACCTGTGTTTGCCTTTGTTGAATTTCAGGCAGCTCCTTTCTGCCCATCTCCCCAGCCTGCCGAGGTCCCTCTGAAGGGTTGCCCAGCCCTGGGGGGATCAGCCACCCCTCCCAGTTCTTCTTCTGTCTCTCAATATCTAATTTTATTGTTCTTTCCCAATTTTCTATACTTCTCAAGGTGTGACATGACATGTTTCAGTTCACAAAGACATATTCATAGGCAAGCTTTAAGCCTAAAAAGAAGGTTTACAATAGAAAGTCTAACATTATCTGAGTTGTAGAGTTCTGCGTGTGGCATTATAATGGGGGAAATAAGTACTACATCAGTAACATGACAACAATAATAACAACTTTCACTTCTTCTAAAGACTTAGTGTCTACTAAGGCATCCCAAAGCACTTAGCAAGTATTACCCTCAAGATCACTAAGAGCTAAAAGGTTTAAACATTAGAAGGATTATAAAAACAAATTGAAAAAGAATGGCAAAAAACAAAGGTATAAATGTATCAAGAAGTCAATCTCACTGTTCCTAGGAGAGCAAAGTATTTCTTGTGGAAACCATTGTATTGTTCTGTATCATGTGCAGTGAGGCCTCAAATGCTTTTTAGCAGTGACAATCCCAACAGGAAATTTGTAGCAGTTGTGTGTCTGCATCCATGTGTGAGTGCACATGTGCTTCCAGCACGCAGGGAATGACACTAATAACCTTGATAATGCAGGACACTCACTGCTAGGGCAATATGTACAGAAGAAGAACATATGGCTTTTTGTATGTTGGAGGACAGGAATAATGACCATTAACTTACCAAGGATCATCCCATGCATCCCTTTAACACGAACTTGCATCAAGTAAAATCCCTTGTGAAGTCTCCTTAGCACGTGCACAAGTGTGGGCACACTGCAAAGGGTTAGAGAATGGCAGAATTGAGAATATATATATTTATTAATTTACCTGTGAGGTCTTGCTACATGTGATTATCTTGACTGCTTTCTGCTTTGCTGCACCTCTAGACAGGCTGCAAAGCTGCCAGCCTTGAACACACTGTTAGTAGGACTGAATGATACAAGACTTATAAGTGAGCCTTATAAAATTTTGACCAGAAAACCCACTGTTGCCAAGACGAGTGTCAACTTGACTGAGTATTTAAAAAATAATTCTAGAACTGTACAGGAAAATGTTAAGCAAAACACGACAGATTTCAGTGAAGCAAAATCCATCAGTGAAAGAGTAGCTTAAAAAAACCCTTAAAGAGTAAGTTCACTCATAACAGCTTAGATAACAGCACCAAAGAAAGTAAAAAGAAGATTAAAGAATTCTGAGGCATCGTACAATACACACAATTAAGAAATTTACAAAACTTGTTTAATAATATTGCATCATTTTAGACTTTTGTTTCTTTATATTTCTATTGAATTCAATTTGTTTCTGTCAACAGAACATTTTCAGTTTTATGGAAAAAAAATTGAATCAGACTTCCTTGATCATTAAATTGTCACATTAGCAAAATAAGATTATGATTCTTCTACCTCTGACACATTAGGAAATAGTGACTAAGATTTGATGACAACATTAGAGATGGAGGCAGGTTTGAGTTCCCCCTCTATCTGTAGGTCAAGGTGAAACAAAAATTGTCTGGGTTTTAAATTTTACCATTTCCTATGTGTCAACATTTTCACACTTCTTTTACTGACAAATGTATCCTGGATATATTTTAGTCTGATAAAACTTCCAAAGCAATTAAACAGTGATGCAGCCAGAAGTTAATAAGCTCACAAACTAAATCTTCTGCTGTGCCTAAATTTAATTATATGGCACATGTAAGCATTTAATTTTATGAAAATGAAAATGGAACACTCTTGCAATAAAACGAACACTGGTAAAGTACTCAAATTTTTTCAAAATATGTTCATTTTATTGTCATGGAAGAGAGACTTGTACAGGAATATCCATTAACTCTGATACAAGAATATTCAAGCATTCAACCTGAGAACCCAGAAGTTCTACCAATAGCTGAAGATTTAGAGAACAGTTGTGAAAGCTGATCTTACACAATATTAAAAACTATGACAAAATGACACTTCTGCCCAAGGAAGGGAAATATTAGCAAGAATTTCCATGGCTGTTGGATCTACTACCCAGATTCAAAAGCACTATTTGGAATGTCGGTCCTATGAGTGAAGCAGATACAGAAAAATAAACAAAATATCCTTTTTCACAACAAAGAAAAGGACAAGCACATGTTGTCATGTCAACAAATATGCCAATGACAATATGATAAATACAATCTTTGATAGCTCCACTTCTATCAAGACAGACCTGCCTCTCCAAGCTCTTCATTTCTCAGCTCATTCTGTGGTAGGAACATCTTCCCTTCCTATAATTTGACTACTTTCCAAGATGCAGAAGATGAACTCCAGAATGCCGATTTCTCATTATTTTAGAGTGCAAACACAGAATTCCATGATATTATTGATTTCATTCTTCACACACACCACTGATGAAACTGTAAAAGAACAAAACCAGAGGAATTGCATTTTTAATTTCTATCTTACATTGTTCAGTGTCTGTCGCCAGAACAAAAATTCAGTGATGGAAATGATTCAGAGAAGGGAGAGACCTTAAGTTTATATATAGAAATATAGAGACTCTACTGAAAGAAATGGAATTTAAATAAATGGTACTTCATGGAGCATGAATTGAGTTTTGGTTGTCTTAGTATATAGCAACAAAAAAGAAAACAACTTAATTGTCCTTCGTAGTACAAATTTTAATGACTTTTACTTCAACTCACAAATAATTCCAAATAAATAATTATATTTACGGCTTCGTCTTTGCATTCAGGTATATTTGAATCTATAGTAGTTATAAAGTTCTATTATTCCTTTACCTTCCCTTTTACTTTAAAAAAAAATACAATTTCCAATAATTCATTTTGGCTTTCTCTATTTTACCTCTGTTTGTTTTCCTGTTACTTTTTCCATTATAGGGTCTTTTTAGGCTTGTAGATGTTTCTTTCTGCAGTGATGAGTTCCTTCTTAATAAAAAGCTTTACTCAACATCATCCACTGACACCTGTCCTCCCTTCCTTGGATTCCTAAACATTTCACCTGGTTCCTATCTCAGTTCAGTCATGTTGCCATCTACCACTGGCTAAAGAAATACTTTCTGACTTCCTCCCAGAATCCTCCCTCTTCCCATTTCTAGCAGTATTTGGTTATATTTTAATATGGTCTATAACTATAATCATGGCTTTCAGCCACTTTTAATTGTTCTGGCTTTATGTTTTTATTTCTTAGGAATGAAAGCAGATTCTGGGGTTATAATAATTCTAATTTCCCATTCTGAGTGAGAGGTAAGAGCTGGTCCTGCAGAGGCTGAGCACTGCTAAAGGCTTTAGTGCACTGAGCTTTTAGAACCAGTATCCACATGATGGTGATTTTCAATAACACTTAATATGCTCATTTAAATACTGGCTTTAAGCACAGCTTAGTAGCAGCATGAGGCATCATTACAACTGTAGTCTTGACACAGCACCAAGCAAATATTTGGGAAAGCTGTTAGATGAAAACTGGTGGGTCCACTATGACATAAAACAGAGAAAGTATTCTCTCATTCACAAATTTATTCTAACCTTCTAATCACCCAATTTAATTGGCTCATAATCTGGTTGCCCAAATGTAACTCTGGCTTCTTTCTACAGCCTTATTAAATGTTTTCACAAAGCCAATATGACACAATAATGACTCTTCATCTCTCACTCTGTAGTACTTTAGTACTACAGTTTAGTACACCACAAAATTCTGATTCTCTAGGAACTTTTTTTGTGGTAGATTCCTGGTGCCCTCCAAAGTTGCTCTGTTACTGCCTCCTCAGCTGGAGAGAAAATACAACCAAAGGCTCATGGGTCAAAACAATGATGGCGCACCACGGGACGGGAGAAGGGGCCNCAGGCCAAACAGACTTGACTTGGGGGAATTAATCTTGTAGAATCATAGACTCATAACATCAGTCAGTTTGGAAAAGTTCTTTCTCAAGTCTAAGTGTCATAACCAGTACAACCACCATGTTCAGCACTAAACCATATCCTTAAGTGCCCCATCCACACATTTTTTGAACACTTCCAGGGATGGTGACTCTGCCACTGCCCTGGGCAGCCCACTGCAATGCTTGACAACCCTTTCTCTGAAGAAATTTTCCTTAAATTCCAACCTGAAACTCCCTTGGCACAACTTGAAGCTGTTTCCTCTCATTCAGCTCCCCCCTCCTGCCAGGGAGTTGCAGAGAGCCAGAAGGTCCCTCCTGAGCCTCTTTTTCTCCAGGATGAGCCCCTCCACATCCCTCAGCTGTTCCAGACCCTTCCCCGGCTCCATGCCTTTCCCTGGACGTACTCCAGCCTCTCAATGTCTTTCTCATAGTGAGACGCTCAAGACTGAACAAAAGAAATTATTAGATTTTTGGAAATATGATTCTTGGAATTGTAAGATCTGATCTCAAAGACACTAAAGTTCCTGAATCCCTTTGCGTAAGGAGTAATCCTTTGCTTTAATCAGTAATTAAAATAATTTTATGAATTCAATGGGGGTGTTATCTCTTTTTGATATTATGTAGTAGTCATGGATAAGTAGCTAAATATGGTGATTTAATACCTGATGCTTAAATGCTTCAAATATATAGACTTGCTAGGATCTGCTTATTGTAATTTCTGGAGGTCTTGCATCCAACAGGGAGCAAATGTTCAGTGTTGGAATAAATATGTTGTTCATCTGCGAGAACTCTAAGTGTCATGTCATGCACAACCAGTAGCAACTTCAACACAAAGGCAGCTAGAAATGTAGGATCAGGGCTGTTGTCACCTTTCTTCATCTCTGTTTCATACCACATTAACAGCTTCCGTCACAGTATTTCAAGCTTTTGTAAGACATCTGCTGTGTTTCTGAAAAGAGAGCAATGAAGTCCCTGAAGGACTTCAAGGAGGCAAGAGAAGAACTGCAATCTAAAGTTTAAGAGGCCCTCAATGACTCACCTTAGCTCCACTCTATAATAGTCCTGTTATTTTAATACATGAATTGTATCACTAATACATTGGGACAGTCACCTTTTACACTTCTGAGAATGTATATCTTAGATAAACATATTTGAAGAAAAATATAGTGACACAACCCTTTTCATTCAATTTTAAGGTGTTCTCTCTTTGCCAAGAGACAGTGGGCAAATATGAGTTCAACATTAAACTTCACATTGGTTTATATGAAAAAAGGGTAATCCAATATATCTTTAGTTTTATATTTTTAGTGTAATAGTTTTTCAATCTTTATAATTAGACCAGCCTAATTCAGACTATTAGAAGTGGATTAAACTAAGCTACATAACAAAATATTAACAACACCCAGAGGCACGTACATTGCAGAATATTTTCATCTCTCTCTGCTCAATTGCTCTTCACTTCTCAATAAAAGAATATGCTATTGTATGAATATAAAACTTTACATCTTAGTAACTCAGTTTGTCAAATATTTACCCACTATAATCCAGCCTGCGTCCATTGACTTCAAAGGAAATACAACTATTAGTGTCACCAGAGTCCATGACACTCTTTTTGTTAGGTGAAATCATCACATCTAGCAGAGCACTTTAACAAGTGGAAGTAGAATTAGGGGTGCAATTTTTCACCATAAAGAGTTTTCAAGGTTTGCGCAATTCTCCCTTGACCTGCACTTTCCTCCAAGATCGTATTTCTCTTTTGTCAATAAAACACATTTTTTCAGGAAATCCCTCACTTTAGTCTTGTAACAAAGCAGTTTTATTAAAGTTCTTATTACATTCCATCAATACAAACTACAGTGAGCCCTTTAATTTAATTTGCTAGAAAACACCTGCAATTGAACAATGCCCATCTGTAATTCTGCAGCTAAAATGCATTTAATTCAGTCTTCCTGTCAATAAATAATGTACTTGTTGGAGGGAATAAAAGCCAAGAGACAGCCAATTTCATTTATTGCTTCATTTGGTGGGCAAAATATATTTTATATCAGATTATAGTAAAACAACAAACATTACCCCAGGTTCCATGAGTATGCCCACTGTTGCATTTGTAAGAGCATTTGTCACTTACACTCTCTGAAAAAGGCCTTGAATATTACAAATAGTCAGGAAAAAAAACCCCACAAAAACAAAAACCACTGGCTGTTTTGGGAAAGATTTTTTGTTAAGTTTTGGTTTCAACTGAATTCTAATACGACAGGTATTCTGATTATTTTACTACTAAAAGAAGTCATGAAGCATGCAGACTTTAGCACAGGATTTAATGGTCTCCAAAAGGAGGAAGTTTAAATTATAAAATGAACATCTTGTCTCTCAATCTTTCTTTCCCATCTCTGAGCCACCGTAGGAATTTGGCCTGAGTTCATATGTCATGATGCCCAACCTATCCTAACCAGATGGAAATGTCCTGTTACCCATGAAAAAGACAAAATGTAAAAAGCCTTATCAATATTCAAGAGTGCATAGCAGGATATAACACACAATGACAGGATATTAAAATTCTGAGGATTTAAAAAGACCAGTCAATGTCTGTATAAATTACACTAAAATATGTCATTGTGAGTAGGGGTAGAGATGTATTGAGGACAAGTATTTAAGATAATAGTCTTATCTCTTAAAAATATTAATTTCCTGCAAATTTGACATTCAAAATAAAACATACTTGAATAATGAGGTGATTTCCACTCATCGGACAATAAGAACAAGATGAGTAAAACTGCGACCATGAATCTTATGTTTGTGCCATTCCACCAACCTGGCTGTGATGATATAGAGTAATCTGGCATCAATATTTGCTAAATTCAGAAATTAGATAGGGAAGAAAACAGGAGCCCCGTAATCCATGAATATCGAGGTATGACTGTATATTAACACACAGACATGAATATTAGATATCTAGAATGCCTATTTCTATTTGCAATTTATAGTAAAATTCGCTCTAGTAGAACTTGTTGATTAACAGGTGACTGACTGTATTTCTAGTTTTCCTTCAGAATTCAGCAAATCTTTTGGATGCTATGACCTGTTAGAATGCTGCAGACTACTTTGCTTCCCTTGTACAGATGTCAGAGGTGTCAGAGCTCTGAAACATGGTCAAAGCAAAAGAAACAAATTGCTGACCTAAGTCCCATTTCCAGGTCCTGAACCAAGGCTTTTTTCCAACATGAATCTAACTTATTACAACATTTGTTGACTGACCCACCATGCTGGTGTGAGCATTATTGTTAGCTAGGAAATTAAAGCTGACAGAGTTTATTCTGGGAACTGATTAATTAAATGCTTTCCCTGGCAGATCCATTAATATCAACACAGCATGGCACATATATTGACACAGTGAGAGAAATGGCCTTCAACAATAGAGCTCTGTTGACAAAATACTGTAACATTTGCACCATAAGTAACTGTACAGAAATTTATCTTCTCTATCAGTCATGTTTTTGCTGACAAAAACCTTTAGCAACAAGACAAAAAGGGACAGGAAAAATACAAAAGATACACGTGTATATAATACATTTAATGTATCATGTTGAAGTAAATATTGTGAACAGAAATATCGTGGAAGCTGATAATCTCTACACAGGACAAGCTGAAGTGAGGAATAGGTTGAAGGCAGAAGAAAATATCAAAGAAATCTTTCTGATGAAGTACTCAGAGTTAACTTTGTTAATTAAAAAGTAGGGAAAAAAATGAAAATACGCGAGGAAAACTAAAATTCTTAAATTCAACCTAAATCCAACGAACTGATGCTCAAGAGAAACTGACAACAGAGTATTTATTTTGGATCCTCAATGGCTGGTGGATTTTATTTCTCACTGCAGCTGAAGAATTCTCTTTAAGATATGAGTAATGAATAGATATCTTTCAAACACACTGGTATAACACCATAACGTACTGAAACAAATATCTTCATTTCTAGGCCACATTGTTCCCTAGCCACAACTGTCGTTGTTTAAATTGTGTGTGTGTCTAACTCCTTCCTACAACTCAATGAGTGAAGGACCTATCCTTAAAAACTCTTGAAGATGACACCAAGTAGGTCAGCTATTAGATCTCTGCCCTAAACAGCACAGAGTGTTACATTCTGATGGAAAGCTGGTGAAAAGATCTTTTAATCAATTCTTTATTAGGCCCAGTGACGTACAGACAATCCAGTCACCTCTAGAAGTGAAGGAATCACAGAAAGTAAGTTTAGTTTATGCAGAAGAATGATCAGGCTAGAACCTTAAATCTTGCTACACATTATAACCCGTCTCCTAAAGTTCTTCCTCTCTCACCATCTTTAACTAAGGTTAAAAAATACATACAGGAAAAATACATAAAAAAAGCTGCACAGAAAACCTTTTTTCTGTAACTTGAACAGCAGATCCAAGACCTGATCTGTCACCAGTGGTGTTCCACAAGGGTCAATAATGGGACCAATATTGTTTAACTTAATGATCAGTGACTAGGTGAAGGAGTTGGTGAATCCTCAGAAGGTCACTGATGACACAAATCTAGAGGAGTGACTGATTCTCCCGGGGCTGGGCAGCCCTTCAGAGGGACTTTGACAGGTTGGGGAATTGGGTAGGGGAGAGCTGTCTGAAATTCAACAAAGGCAAACACAGGTCCTGCACCTAGGGAGGAACAACCCCAGGCTCCAGCTCGGGGACACCTGCTAAGAGCAGCTCTGAGAGAGGGACATGGGGGTCCTGGGGAACAAGGAGGCCAATGGTGTCCTGGGGGGCATCAGGAAGAGCATTGGAGCAGGGCAGGGAGGGGATCCTGCCCCTCTGCTCAGCCCTGAGGAGGCACATCTGCAGGGCTGGGTCCAGCTCTGGGCTCCTCAGCACAGGAGGGACATGGAGCTCCTGGAGTGGGGCCAGTGGAGGGTACGGAGATGCCGAAGGGATGGAGCATCTCTGTGCCCAGGAAAGGCTGAGGGAGCTGGGGCTGTTCAGCCTCCAGAGGAGCCCCTGAGAGGGGACCCCATCCCTGGGTGTCAGGGGGTGCAGGGAGGGGGCAGAGGATGGAGCAGGCTCTGCTCAGGGGGGCCCAGCAATGGCACCAGAGGAACGGGCAGCAACTGAGGCCCAGGAAGTTCCCCCTGGCCATGAGGAAGAACTTCTTGGCTGGGCAGTGACCCAGCACTGAACAGGTTGAACAGAGAGGGGAACGTCTCTCTCACTGAGGATATTCCAGAATACCTGGACAGAATGCTGTGCCAGGTGCTCTGGGATGGTTCTAGTGGAGCAGGCGGTGGGACTAGATGTATCCCTGTAGACTCTTCCAATCTGACTCATCCAGGGATTATTTCTATTAATTTCATGTTTAAATTTCTGCTGTGATATAAACAGGTCATGTGAATTTACATGTGCACATATATCTATACACACATATATCTATTTACACATGGGTACATGTGTAAATTATATTCATCTACCTGAAAAGTCAGTATTGAAGCAAAGAAGGAAGAATTTTAAGTGATAAGGGTCACTGAGAATGCATACCAAAGGAAAAAAATATTTACTACTTTTTGATCCTGATATCTATTTTCCAAGTGCATTAGGAATTCATATCAGGATTCTTTAACCACAAAAAGCCACTCTCACATGACAACATCAGTATTTCAGTGATATGGAGAAATACAATACATAATAAACCATGAAAATACATANAGGGAGGAACAACCCCAGGCTCCAGCTCGGGGACACCTGCTAAGAGCAGCTCTGAGAGAGGGACATGGGGGTCCTGGGGAACAAGGAGGCCAATGGTGTCCTGGGGGGCATCAGGAAGAGCATTGGAGCAGGGCAGGGAGGGGATCCTGCCCCTCTGCTCAGCCCTGAGGAGGCACATCTGCAGGGCTGGGTCCAGCTCTGGGCTCCTCAGCACAGGAGGGACATGGAGCTCCTGGAGTGGGGCCAGTGGAGGGTACGGAGATGCCGAAGGGATGGAGCATCTCTGTGCCCAGGAAAGGCTGAAGGAGCTGGGGCTGTTCAGCCTCCAGAGGAGCCCCTGAGAGGGGACCCCATCCCTGGGTGTCAGGGGGGGCAGGGAGGGGGCAGAGGATGGAGCAGGCTCTGCTCAGGGGGGCCCAGCAATGGCACCAGAGGAACGGGCAGGAACTGAGGCCCAGGAAGTTCCCCCTGGCCATGAGGAAGAACTTCTTGGCTGGGCAGTGACCCAGCACTGAACAGGTTGAACAGGGGGGGGAACGTCTCTCTCACTGAGGATATTCCAGAATACCTGGACAGAATGCTGTGCCAGGTGCTCTGGGATGGTTCTAGTGGAGCAGGCGGTGGGACTAGATGTATCCCTGTAGACTCTTCCAATCTGACTCATCCAGGGATTATTTCTATTAATTTCATGTTTAAATTTCTGCTGTGATATAAACAGGTCATGTGAATTTACATGTGCACATATATCTATACACACATATATCTATTTACACATGGGTACATGTGTAAATTATATTCATCTACCTGAAAAGTCAGTATTGAAGCAAAGAAGGAAGAATTTTAAGTGATAAGGGTCACTGAGAATGCATACCAAAGGAAAAAAATATTTACTACTTTTTGATCCTGATATCTATTTTCCAAGTGCATTAGGAATTCATATCAGGATTCTTTAACCACAAAAAGCCACTCTCACATGACAACATCAGTATTTCAGTGATATGGAGAAATACAATACATAATAAACCATGAAAATACATATGTACAGAAAACTTTCAGAGACCATTTCAGCTGCATTTCCTGTGCCTATAGCAGTATGGAAAGGAAACAAAAAGATGTATCAGTGTAATTGAGGTATTTAGAGAAACTTCATCAACAATTTTAACCAATGATATTTCTAATGGGAATATTAAGTATATTCAACATATCTGATTTATTAGTTTAATTGTGTTTATTTTAAAACAAGCAAAAAATGAAAGGACTACTGACTACTTCACTTACATGTGCTATTCTTCAGTAGAATAAATAAATAATAACCTTTCCTTTTCCATTTTCCAGGTTCCATCTTTATATAAGCTAGATGAATAATTCAAGAATATAGCTACTTAGCTGCTCTCTGACATTACCACTAAGATTTTTCTTTTTACTGTTAATTTTGTATATACTCTGGGCATCATAGTGGCAAATAAGTGAATATTTACTGTAATCTATACACTAAATGAGTGAAATTCTCTTCTCTCCTCTTATAAACTTGTTCAGTAAATATACATCACATGGAATGGGCAAGTATTCACCTATTCCTTTTCAAGTTAAATTTTGCAGTGCAAACTAATTAGAATGATAGTGTGTTGATAGAGAAATTAAAATTAACTTGCAGAAACAATTATGCATTGAACTGATTTTTGATGAGTTGCATTACTGGAAAGCTGTACAAATGTGTACACCTGTAGAGATGGATACTGAAGCTGAAGGAGATTCACACACAGTCCTTGGGTGTCTTTTGATAAGTCACATAAATTAATGGAGATGGTTGATGCTCTCCATGTCCTTCCTGCTCCTACAGTCATTTCCCTCATTTCTCATCACAGATCAACATATCTTAGCACATCCACTGCCTAAATGAAGACTTTCAGAACATATAAAAATTCTCAGCAGCACAGTCACAGAATGCTAACAATGTGCAACTGATTAAAGATTGTCAGGATGAGGTTTTTAATCAAGAAAGAAACATAGAAAAATTGCAAATACAGTCAAAGCAAAACTCTTCCCCAACTTGGAACATCAGCTTGAGGGTTCTGGAAAATGTCATTGATATCATAGGTAGTGCTCTTCACCTCAGAAAATTCATATTGTCTCTCATATCTGAGTGCTAGAAACACAGACTATCTCTCAGAATTGTTGTTGGTTTGGGAATATCCAGTCTCAGACTATTCCTCACAACTTCACATCCCTGATAACCTGAGGCCAGGAACACTGGGACTCTATAGACAGTTTTACACTGAACAGCTCTTAATAGGATTCAGGTGCTGACACACCACCATCAGAAATATTTTAACCACTTTTACATTCTATTTCTTCAAACCTCATGGCACTGTAAGAGCTGATTAAACGTTTGCATGATACCAGTAATTTATACTTACTTCTCCACAATTTCACACAGTTATTAGAATTCCATTCTCGTGATTGTAACTAAAGATTTTGAAACGTCCTAACAATCAAACCCCTCTTTTCAGCAACAGAGAAGCCTAATCAAGAAGGTCCTGAGAGCTTCCCTGAATGGCCTCAATTCTCCAAGTAATCAGCAGTAAAGATGGTTCTCAGCTCCTGGAGAACCAGGCTGTGGAACTAAATATTAAGATGTGCCATCTGATGCTTGAACAATCTTTGCCATCCATTTTAAGGTTACTTAGATATTTAATAGAAACACCTTAGATCAAATTCTAAGAACTTGCCAGCCCCAAAATTCAGACTTCACATAGCTGCCTACAACTGGACTTGTAACTAAGGCCATGGCAGTTGTTACAGCTCAGCACCCTTGGGAAGCTGCTGATGTTAACAATTTAAAGATTTAAATCAGGTAACTGCAAGCACAGGAAAATCTCAACTCGCCTTCTCTATTCTGGAAAAGGAGGATGGAAATCTTTACAGCACAAGCCTTCCTGTGGTTCTAGTCTCTACTTTAGAACAAGACTATTTGAGTAAAGTCAGGTGGGATTTCAGCATTTCAACATTTCTGTGTCCTCAACAAAAGTGGAGATGAGCTTTCGTGATGAAGTTCACTTACTTTTAAGAGAGAAACAACTGCTCCAGCTAGAACTGGTTTAACACATAGTCTGGATTTAGATTAAAGTTGTTCTTTTGCTTGAAACATTTAATCTGCATGAAAGGTAAAAATTCAGAAGATAGTCTGGAAAATTCTCTTTCATTGCACATCTGCAACATCATAATCTTTCAACAGCACAACTAGACGTAATAATGTATTAAAAGTTACTTTTCCCAGATCAAGCCTCTCTGGAATAGTGTATCAAACACTAAAAAAGGAATTTTTTTAACAAAGATTTTTTTTAAAACACCTTCCTCTTAGTGCAAGAGTTTGACACACACAAGATTGTTGGTCCCAAATCTAGCAAATCTTGAGGAAAAAGACATTAAAAAAAGCCAGGTTCAGTTCTATCTCTTGTTGTTTTGAACTAAATCAGAACAACTTAATATTTCTATCACAACCTATTTAGTAGTTATTAATATATTCATGTTTAGTTTACTAATTATTTACCTGTTTAAATATGGTCATTTTAGATATTTATCTGGATGAAGTGTAACCAACAAAAAATCCCTGCTTAATGTCCTAATTAATGCCTAAATACCAAAGTCCAGCATATCCCTGACTTAGCAGGGTAAGATGCGTCACCTCTGGACATGGAACTGTCACTAACAGGACAAAATCAGTCCTTGCTTGGGTACCAAAAATTACTAAGACCAGCCAAGAAGGTTCCTGCCTTGTGTTGACAGAGGCTTTGGGAACACCAGAAAACTATGCATTAGTGTGAAACTAGAAATGAAGTTTAGTAAGTGCCCATGTATTATGTGTTATGATTTTCTGTAGTGCACAGAATAACTGCTCAGAACTGTGGATAAGCCACAGGTTACTTCTGCTCTGGGAGGTGCCTGGTTATTGTCCCTGTTATGAAGGTACTCAGACCTTCCAATACTCAAAATGCTCCCTGAACCTAAAAAACAAGATGCCATTTTAAAATATAAATTTTGAATGCAACATTCCTGAATGTATTTTCCAATATAAGATCTAGGAAATGAAGTTAATTTACTTTTTATTCAAGTCATCCCACACAGTAATAATGAAGAACTGTCAGGTATCTTGTCTTATTAAGGATGCTTAATTTCTCCCTACATGCTCATCTTCATTGATTTAAAACACTTCACATTCAAAAGATAAGTCCAGATTAAAGCACACGAAGACAAACTTGAAATATCCTTAAAGGATATAGAAACACAAAATAGCTACAAGAGAATATAAAAAAAAGTTAAAGGTTTTGGTGGCTGACAAGGAAAAGGCAAAAGTGAGGAAGGAGGGTACCAAAGAATGAGGGGAACAGGGAGCCCAGCTCTGAGCTCTGGTTTTATACCATCTGGCAACACAGGGAAAACCAGGAGACCAATTTCTGCTCTTGGCACTGATATCTGAAATAGTCTTGCTAAGTTTCTCCTCTTTGATTAAGGTTTTCCAGCTGTAAAATGGGGTAATGACAATCAGTTTCTCTTCAATGTGCATTGGGAGCTGCTGAAATATCCACTATAGAATAGTCAGGCACTATTTATTTACTTTTAATTTTGATTTAAAAATTCTTCTCAAGTCACTGAAAGAGGCACAGATTTGATGTAAAATTTTACTTTTTCTAACCCTTTGAATTAACTAAGGAGAGAGTAGACAAATATAATGGTGAGAAAATCATTTAAATAAAATAATTTCCCTCATATCTTTGGGGTTTCCTTTATATGACTTGGAAATAAGAACTATTTTCTAATTAAAATATGATGTAGACTAAACAGCTAAACAATCCTGAACTATTTCAGAGCAGAATTCATATTCAAGTTTGAACAGCCACAGGCATTACCAAGGGATGATGTTGTGTGTTACATGTGACTCCTCCTACAATCCTGTAATGTGTAATTACTCTGGTTATGCCTTTAGCCTGTGATGGTATCTATAAAAACAGGTCTTTTTTTTACATATGTGTAACAAATAACATTGTGAAGAGCTTTAAATGACACAGTAATTTAGGAAAATAGCTGTAAATTGCTGAAGTTTGTCATACTTCTAAAGGAATTCAGTGATCATTTAAACAAGCTTTCAATTTATCAAAACAAGAAGAGGGAATCCATTTGCTCATTCCTTTCACAATCAATGTTCATACTTCCATAGCTAACTTGGAGCATCTCCTCTAATAAAATTATGTCTTAGAAAGACATACAAGTACAAGCAGAGAAAATATTTCTCAGGAGTGTTACAGAACTGTATTTTATTTGTGTGAATGAGAAAAGATGGATCTTGGGCTCTGTTTGTTCTAATGGTCTGAATTTCTCATTCTTTTTGCTGATCCATTATTATTTCCATTTTTTAAAGGTTTAATATGCCAGTCATTGTTTTATTCAGCTTCTTAAAGAAATCTGTCCTCGTGAATAAAATTGGTAGCAAGAGAATCATGAAAACAACCAGACAAGATGGCTCAATAATGTTTTTCCTTCAAGGACCATTTCAGCTGCTGATTTTCCCCCCTGGCTTTGTGTTCCTTACCTTGGAAGACCAGGACAGTCCCTGGGTTCACATCTAACACAGTCATTCTTTTGACAATAGGAAGAGAGGATAAATGAATAAATAATTAATAGTTTTAATAATTTTCAATAACAATACACAAATATTAACAAGTGATCAGGCACAGACTTTTCACAATCCAAGACTCAGATTATAAACTCTGAAAAGAAAACAGTATTAAAGGTGGGGAGAAACTTGCTTTTTAATACCCTTCTCTGCTTCCACCTTTTGGATACCTATTCCCCCTTTAGGTTCCTCCTGCAATTCCCACCTGGAGCTCTTATATCAGGACAAATCACATTGCCCATCAGAAACAATCCCAAGGGAGAGGGAGTGAGTCTATGAGGATACACAAAAATACAGGACTATCCTTCATCCCAGTCTCACTATTCTAAATCATTCTTTGAAGATTAAGATTTGAAGTCTAAGTCTAAAATGAGATACTCGTAGATTTTCAGAGAAAAAGGTAATAAGTAGAAAATTGTGCCTAAAGAGCTTCTTTAGAATTCCAGAAATACGTATTTATTTTTACTCTTTCAAAGGAGAAGTAGTTCAACTGCAAAATATTGGTAAACAAGTTTGTTTGTGCAGTAGACCTTGTTCTCCCGAGTGCCATCTGACAATATGAAGTAATAGAGGATTTTTGTTATGTTTAAGTATCACTTCTATCCATTTCAGTTTCAGTAGCACCTTTATGGGACTGATTGTGCAGTTTCATTACAATTCTTTAGTGAAGTTCCACAGAAGACAAAGCAGGAGCAACAAGATCCTCATCAGGGTCAACAAAATACAGCCAAGGAACTCAGGTCCTTCTATATTCTTTGTATTAACTGGACATATAATTGCAGTTTCATGTTATATTCTCTATCATTATATTCTTACCTACAGCTGTAACCGAGTGAGGCTAAAGACTTCCATGAAACTTAAAGGCAGCTGCAACTCTTCCCAATTTTACAAGTTCTGTTTCTTCCTCAGAACCATTTGCAAACCATTAACATTAACATTTTTTGTGTGTGGTGCTGCATGTTGTTTTTTCTCTCCTTTATTCTTCTTTGGAATAAATGGAAGCATTAGTTTCTACCTGTAGCACCTTAAAATGCTCAGAAGAAATACAGAATTTCAGGACTTAGTGCCTGGTCCACCCTATTCTAGTTTAAAAGTGATAATTAAGGAGGTAAAAAGAATTTAAGAGCGTCTACTGCAGATTTATTTTTTAATAAAACAATTTCTAACTAGAATAATGTATTTCAGGAGTCCCCTTTTGTTTTCACAGAGCAGAGAATGTTGCATAGTTTCATTACATGATCTCAAAGGTTTCCTGCTTATTTCTCCCTCCCAATGCACCCAGTTCCTAACATTTGACCATGTTATATAAAATACAACTATGCAAAAAACCATTAAGTCCTTTCCAGAGGATCAGAATGTATACTGCTTACATAAATGTAAACCAAACTAATTGCTTGGGTTTGATTAACTGTGTTACTATATTTGCTCAGAAAAGGAACACTTAGTGCCTGCAATATTGTCACTTTAAACCAGACCCATGGTAATATGTGTTTTTGTATGAGAATAATACATTAAATTAATAACCACATTACAATCACACAGATTTAAAATATTGCTTACTCATGGCACTAAGAGAATTCCTTTCATCTTGAAAGAATATTTAAAAATTAAAATATGATTTCACAAGCATTAATCTGTTTCTTGTGCAGGCCCATAAGGCACATTCTAAGTGCTTTAATGCATCCCTGAGCTGGTGGTTTATATGAAAAGATGAGGTTATAATGAGCCACTTCCTAACAATACAGTGTTCTTGTGTTATTGCAATGTATCTTTGCTTGGGAGCAATCTGGAACTCTCATAAAAGGAACAACTATCAGCAACATAAACTAAAACAAAATATAATTTTTTATACTGTTAACCTTTACAGATGAGCGTTGGTATTATATGTATTGCATTTGTAGCCCCTGTTTCCCAAGCAAAAACTAGTCATATGCTTCCTTCAGGATTATCTCACAAGCAAGACCATCTTGAGTAAAAATACCCTGTACTTTATAATGCATGCTGGCTTTGGGGACCTCCAGAGTCTTTTCACCAATTAAATGGTGCAGATGAGACTCCACAAAAGCTTCATAAGATCTTCAATGGCCATTTAAGAGCTACATTAAGGCTCCCCCACAGCTAAAATGATCCCGCATCTAGTGCAGCTATTCACACCTTGGCATAAAGATGTGAATATTTTAATAAGCTAATGTACTAGGAACTGTTCCATATCCCTGTGACTGCTGTCACAAACAGTACGATCACAAATAAAGGCATTTAAAGTACATTCTTTGTTCAAGCACACAGACACTGTGAGGGACCAGACTGCAATATATGATCCTTTCCTTTGAATAGTCCAACATTCCTACATATTCTTTAAATAGAAGGTAAAATATTTTTGATGGAGAATCACAGAATAGACTGTTTTGGGATGGAAAAAGACACTAAAAAACATATCATTCCACTCCCTGTCATGGGCAGGGAAAGCTTCCACCATCCCAGGTTGTTCCAAGCCCTGCCCAACCTGTCCTTGGACGCTTCCAGGGATGGGGCAGCCACAGCTTCCCTGGGAAACCTGTACTAGGGCCTCACCACCCTCACAGCCAACAGTTTCTTCCTCATATTCCATCTAACCCTGCCCACTATCAGTGTGAAGCCATTCCCCCTTGTCCTGTCACTCCAGGCCCTTGAAAATAGTCTCTCTCCATGTTTCTTGCGGCATCTTCAGGCCCCAGAGGGCCACAATTAGTTCCCCCCAAAGCTTCTCTTCTCTTCTCCAGGCTACACAATCCCAATACTCCAGCCTTTCCTCCCAGAAGAGTAGCTCCATCCCTCTGATCATCCTGGTGCCTCCTCTGGACTCTCTCCAGCAGCTCCATGTCCTTCCTGTGCTGGAACCCCAGAGATGGTCACAATTCTTCAGGTTAGGTCTCACCAGCAAAGCTGGTTTATCTACTGCTTTACTGACAGCTTCCAGTGGGAAATATGGCATTCCAGAACTAGCAGTAGTTACTGATTGTTAACAGAGAAACAGAATTTTTGGTTACTCTAGAACAGAAACGTATTCAAAATAACAGTAACTGTACCATAACAATTGTTTTCCAAGTCTCCTAAATATACCAGTATAAATCATATGTCTACATCTCATTGACAGGGACACATGAAACTTAGCTGAATTTACTATTAATATGAAAGGTTTTTACACCCAGTCTTAATTCAAAGAGATTTATAGAAATTAACATTGTCACTCCTCCCTGAAAGGACCAGGTCTGCAAAGGCAAAGGAAACAGCCTAAGAAATGCAAATCAAGGTAGGCATCAATTCTTTCCATCTCTAATGCCACCTACTATCAATGCAAGAGTACGTGTGTGCAACTGTGCTCTTCTAGGAGTCTTGCTCCCTCCCACGGCTCTGCCACCTGCAGAAGAGGTATTGTGTTCTCCACTTCATATGTACGACTGCACAGGGTGGAGGACAGTGCAGGAGTATGACAAGGTAGGAGAAAACCAGAGAAATTTATGCAGGTTGTGCAAAGGTTACACCAATATTTGAAAAACTCTCACCAGAAACTTCCTGACCTCAGCACAAAGTGACCAGTTCATGACAATACTATAACGTTCATACCCAGAGCTTGTGCTCAGATCTCTCACAAGTGTCCAAAAAGTTTCACAGGTTCACACGTTCTTCTGAGTTGGAAGTGACCAACAAGGATCATGGAGTCCAACTCCCAAGCGAGCGCACACCCAGGGATCGAACCCACAACCCTGGAGCCATGGGACCACACTCCATCCACCCAAGCCTCCCATCGTCTAGACCATGTCACTGAGTTCCTCTTTTCTTAACCACCTCCAGGGATAGCGACACCACCTCCCTGGGCAGACCATTCCAATGAGCAATCACTCTCTCAGTGAAAAAGCTCTTCCTAACATCCAGTCTAAACCTCCCCTGGTGCAGCTTAAGGCCATGTCCTCTTGTTCTGGTGCTGGCAGTCTTAGAGAAGAGATTCACACCCACCTGACTGCAACCTCCCCTCAGGTAGTTGTAAACAGCTATCAGGTCGCCTCTGAGCCTCCTCTTCTCCAGGCTGAAGGAATGCTTTAAATTTTAGAGAATAGAAATGTTCCAGTTTGTTTTTCAATTTGCATTTTGGATTCCTGTGCTAAATTTATACCTCTCATAGTACACCAACAGTAGATTACTCAGGATAAATCAGTTAGCAGAGTCATTCCCTCTTGGATGCAGGATCTGTTTGGTACTTACTGTCCTAAATTTGGACTCCATTTTCAATTTAATCCTTATCACTGCCACTGCTTCCAACTTCATATATTTAAATATATTGGGGTTTGGCCATTAATGGCAGATCACATACATAGTGAGAGGATTTGAAGACTCTCCCCTTCTCAGAGGTTCATTTTAACATGTTACATTTACTACTCCCCTGATGAATAGAGTTACCTCAGTCGAACTCCCCAGAATACTTTCTCCCTTTCCCCTCAAAAAAAAAAAAAAAAAGAGCTGGTAAGGAGAAAGAGACAAATTGAGCATGCAGAGAATTCCTGGGTTCCAAAGAGAGGTGCACTCTCAAATCAAACAGCAGATTTCCTTCCCACCACAACAGCGAATCACTGGGAATGGGCTGTTTGGAAGCCCAGCAAACCCAAAACACAGCTGTGGGCACAATCAAATCTGCATTTTCATCACAATCGCACCAGTTGCTTGTCCAGTAGATTCTCATCAAGAACTACACCTAAATATAGCGTCACCTTCAGAGTAAAGACCATATTAAAATATTTTTTATATTGAACATATAAAATAATTATGGCATCACGTTATGTTTTTAAGTTTCCTTTTCAATGTGCAAAGAAACCATGAAGCAAGTCTCTGAATATTTGTTGCATTAACAAGGTAAAACTAAGATTATAGCCCCATCTACTGACTTAATTCTTAGTTTTTACTTAAACTACAGTGCTATTTCGAAGAGAACAAGAACACTGCAGGCAGAAAAAGCATTTATAGTTATGTTGAACCTGTTTCTACCATCTGAGAAAACAACCCCTCCCAGATGGCAACAGTGTTTTTTGTTTGAGTACATGGCTTTCACACATCCCACTGGCTATTCATTAAAATAAAACCAGAGGGTCACAGAACTCAAAATCGTGACAACCAGTGTAAGAAGCAGTAGTTATTAAAGCATCAGGCTGGATACTTTTAGGGTCCAGGCAGAAATCTGTAAATGCAACACAGCAAGATTAAAAATAACTGAAGAAATAAAAAGGGGAAAAAATCCACCCAAAAATCAAAATGCCACTAAGCAGATACACCTAAAAACCCTCATGCAAGGTGGAGCAGAGCAGCAGGAGACATCTTAAAAGTGTATTTGTGATCTTTTCAAGCCACTTTTGTATAATTAACCACTCCATAGCCAGTGTTTACCTCCTTCTATCTCCACTTCTTACATTGATTCTTTCATTTCTGAAACATTCATAAAGGAATTGAGCACGATCTTCGTCAACTCTTTATTGTCTCCTTTGATACTCTAAGCCTGGAAGAAGCATAAGAAGATAATTCACAAAAATAGCAATTTCTCAGTAATATAGAAAGACAAACTCATTTTAGCATGAAAGCACAAACTCAAACTACAAGGCATCTGGATTTCCCTGTGTCTTGCTGTTGGGATTTGAAACAGAGACTAAACCAATTTGGTAATTTGAGGTATTGTTTTTTCTTAATTTTTTTTTTGTGCAAATATTATCTTGGTAAAAAAAAATATGTCTGTCCCTAATGAAACAGTCTATATCAACAGAACCTGTAACACCAGCCAAAATAGCAACACAAACATATGTATCAACAGATAGAGATGCACTAAATGGGGTGAAAAGGGACATTTTATATTATTAAAACCTACAGCAAGAAATGTTAATAGGAAAAATTTCATCGTAATATGTCACGGCTCAGGGAACACTTTACAGTATCTGCAGGACACGGTTTCTGTAAGAAAACACACATTGATCCAGATCTGTCCATCAAATTCATGCAATTTTATTTATGTGAGTAAAGATTCAAATCATTAGTAGTGTTTGATTCCCTGTGCGTTCATGTTTTGATCACAATCTACCAAATAAAACAAAAAAACAGTAGTTAAGGAATACTATAAAAAACTAAAAAATCGTATAAAACACTAAATTTTGAATCTATACACTTTAACCAGATAATAAAATTCTAAAATTAAGCTGGAAATAATAAGTATAACCCAGAAATGCTACAAGATGTGCCTTTAAGGGTTATTTTGGTTTTACTTCTCAAAATGTCCTCCTAATGACGATTGTCAAACCTGGTCTATTTACATTTAAATCACAATGGAAATGGCAGAAATACACATAATTAATTATTTGCTATCACTTTTTTTCATATTTGACTATTTCATAGTCAAAAAAATATCTATTACTGTTATGCAGCAGAGAGACAATTAAAAATGACAAAAATAAAATCAACCTCAAGATTTTTCATATTCTCAAAAATACTTGATTTGCTTTTGTTGGGTATTTTGTTTCTGGGTTTGGTGTTTTTTTTTAAAAAGGAACTTCTTGAATCTACAACACTCATAAATGTTTCTGATGAATTTAGCACAGCACCCATGTCTTGTCAATGAACTGACAAGGCATGAGATCAGTGAGGGACAGAAGACAAGTCCACAGCAAGGCAGACATCTCCAGATGCTGACAACCCAGACAAGGGGAGCAGCACCACAGGTCATGCTCACAGCTAAAGGCAGCTGCAAACAAAGCTTACAAAACAAAAGCTTCCAGGCAGTGCATCCGACTGTGGAGAGAAGCTGTGAACTCGGAATCTCTCTCTGAAAACTCGAAATCTAAATGAATTTTAGGAAAAGTGTACCAGAATGCTTCCCCTCCCCTCTGTATTGCTGCTGGAGGCTGTAAAACAGTACAAATGCAATTTGCACTTGAGCCAGGTGTTTCAACCTGAGGCAACGTGAAATTATTTCCTATTCCTGAGCACTACTTGAACGGTTTCTGAACACAGGCAATTTTTTTATGCAGTGCTATGTGTAGGTAAATCTGGTTGAAGAAAAGCAGGGCAACTTCTACAACAATTCTGAAGTGTCTCCTTGTACAGAACTGAGGTAAATTCATAGAACATTATAATGGTTTGGGTTGGAAGAGACCTTAAGGATCATTTAGTTCAGAACCTCTGCCGTGGGCAGGGACACCTTACACTATCCCAGGCTGCTCCAAGCCCCATCCAACCTGGCCTTGGACACTTCCAGGGATAGTAGAAGGTGTCCCTGCCCATGGCAGGGCGTAGGACTGGATGGTATTACAAGCCCTTCCCTCCCAAACCATTCTATGATCTTATATGAAGTCTTGTGAAGAAAATCACTGCCTTTCTGAGTGGTCATTAAACTACTGACTCAGAAAGAGTATTATCTCCTTTTTTTTTTCATCTGACCTGGATCTAAAGGTTGCCACTGTGAGGCAGGTTTGGTCCAGCCACACAAATTCACCCTGTTTTCCCTCTTTCCTCTGTAAGCAGCAAGTAGCTTTTGAGCCCTCATTTTAACCTACCTATAACTGTTATAAAAAGATAAGCTGAACATATAAGTATTTACATCTGTTTTTTTAAACAAATAAGCAATTAGAAAAATCCAAATTCAAAAGTATGCCTGGAGTATGCATGGCAGCATCTGGCTATTGCTGTAAATATTAATACATTAATTTTTAATTCTCCAAATAAACACTACAGACTTGCCTTTACAATGTTATCTTTAATGTTAACTTTAAACTTTAGTTGTAATGGCTTTATGGAGACTCACAAAACTTCTTTCTGCTAACAGGTTTCACGTATGGGGTATCATTCTTTTCTTCTCTATTTTTTTTTTTTGGTTGCAAATGCCATGACCCCCCATGATCCTTCACAGAACACTTCTCACGTATATCATGACAAGTGTAACAATGCAGGCTGCCAGTTCCACTGCACTCCAGCGTCACAGTAGCACACCAAAGGAATTTTATATGTGCTACCTCAAGTATTGCTCTCTGTGATTGAAGTGTTTCCCAGCTCTGAAATACTGATAGTCTTGAGGGGTCATGTCAGTCATCAAAGAATGAGCTACAGTTTTCTGTATGTTTTAGGACTAAAAACACAAAAAGAATAGCATCATGCTGTAGAAATAAATTAGCAAGGACCATTACTCTATGGATTAATTTATTCACCACCAGCATTTTGAATTCCACTCCTTTGGCAACTGCAATAGTCATAGCTTGTTTCCTGTAACCCTCCCACTGTTAAGTTGCTCAGATCATCCCTCATGTTTCTAGAAATTACAAAGAAACATATGCACTTCTGCTCTAATCAATGGTAAAAATACACTCCCTGTGCAGACATTGAATTTAACTGCTTGCTGTGTTCTAGGAACTAGCGCCTAGTTGTGCATATGCTGGAGCAGTTCCTTTGCATTACAGCAGTAACTGGTGGTGAATGATGCCACAACCATCTGGGGACAGGCACTTGGGTGACCCCCAGGGATCACTATTGGGCCAAGGCCTGTTTAACATCTTGATCAATGATCTGGGAAGACGGTTGAGCGTTCCTTCAATAAGTTTTCAGATGAAACTAAGTTGAATGAGACTGTTGATCTGCTGGAGGGCAGGAAGGCTCTGCAGAGGGATGTGGACAGGCTGGATCCATGGGCAGAGGTCAATGGTATGAGTGTCAACCAGGCCAAGTGCCAGGGCCTGCCCTTGGGTCACAACAACACTCTGCAGCTTCAGGCTGGGGCAGTGGGGATGGAAAAAAATCCACTTTAGTGCAGTGGTGAGTGTCCCCATCTCTCATGCGGGAGACTGGGGGTTTTATTCCCGCCAGGGAGGCAGTGGTGCCATTTAAGAGTTCGACTCGATGATCCTTGTGGGTCTCTTCCAACAGAAAATATTCTATGAAAGTGCCCAGTGGAAAAGGCCCTGGAGGTGCTGCTGACAGTGGCTGAACATGAGCTCAGAAGGGCAAGAAGGCCACTGGCACCTGGGCTGTACCAGCCATGGTGTGGCAGCAGGCCCAAGGCAGGGACTGTCCTCCTGTGCTGGCACTGCTGGGACACCTCAAATCCTGGGTCAGGGTTCAACCCCTCAAGAAGGCAAAAAGGACACTGAGGGGCTGGAGTATGTCCAAAGAAGGGAAGAGAAATGGGGAAGGGGATGCAGCACCAGGAGCAGCTGAGGGAGCTGGGGGGACTCAACCTGGAGAAAAGGAGGCTCAGGGGGAACCTTCTGGCTCTGCAACTCCCTGACAGGAGGGAAGAGCTAGGGGAGTCAGGCTCTGCTCCCAGGGAACAAGGGACAGGATGAAAGGGAACAGTCTCAAGCTGTGCCAAGGGAGGGTCAGGTTGGACATCAGGAGGAATTTCTCCCTGGAAAGGGTGGTCAGGCATTGGAAGGGGCTGCTCAGGAGGTTTGGAGTCCCCATCCCTGGAGGTGTCCAAGGAAGGACTGGACATGGCACTCAGTGCTCTGGGCTGGGGGACAAGGTGGGGATCAGGTACAGGTTGGACTTGGAGGTCTCTTCCAACCTAAATAACTCCTTGAGTACTCCACCAGATTCAACTAGCTCCTCACCTGTACCTTCAACATTTGACCTAGATCAATTTCTCAGCTTATTAGAATTTGTGCTACTGGTATTCTGCAAGAAAACCATAACCGGAATTTCTATAGAATTTTTTTCTGTTGCCTTTTCCACCAATTTCACTTTTTTTCCCAAATCAAACACTTCAGGTTCCATGTGGATAGCTGAAGGGGATATACCAGACTTGCATCGACCTATGGGTCTTTGTTTTTCAGCTCAGGCTAAGTAGTCCCAAATAGGTTATTCCTACAGTAAACGTCTCCAATTTCTCTGTAGAGAAAAATTAAAGGATGGCAGTGTTTTTGCTTTAAGCACAACAGACTTGTTCTAGGAAAAGGTTCTTGACATCCAGAATCAGTTGTGGGACTTGGAGAGCGAGCTGAGCTTTGCAGAGTGATAAACTGAGTGACTGGCAATCACAGATTAAAATGTGAAAGAAAAATAAGATTTGAAGTAGACTCGAAAAGCATTTGAAATATGAATGTTAAATCAGAGAGGTGGGGGGAAACAGCCAGGCTCTTCTCTAGAAGACAAGGTAGTTCAAGCTTTTCTGTGCTCTTTCTGAAAGGCAGCAATAGGTGAGAGGTAAACATGTTACACAGGCTTGGCCAAAAGGCACTGTTCAAACAGCAAAAATTATATGAAATTCAGATAACCTCCCCTTTTCTTTTAAATGTTTCTCACAACAGCATGGGCTTGGTCAATGATGTCCTAAAAACAATATTAAAAGAATGTTGACGTCAAGAAGTCCCTTCACTATTTCTTCTCTCAAGATAATTTCTAATGTTGATGGCATACGTTATAATACATTTCATCCTTGACAAGAAATTTGTCCATATTGACAAGTATTTTTTAAAAGCCATTCTGCTATAACTGTCTACCACTATTAACTGTATAGAATGATTTGAAGTGTCAGTTTTTATTCACACTAATTATTAGAGACAATACTTTTTGGCATGTTACCTGAAATCCCAGACAGCAATAAAACCACTTTCCTCTCATCTGAAATCAGATGCTGTGTCACCATAAGTTTGTCCCAATCAAGTATTCTTCAAAAAAAACCAAGTCAGCTGCAATAGCTATAAAAATACACGTGAAAGTGTTTCCCCACCTCCCTCAGTCTGAAGGGAAGCAATTTCAGGGAAAACATGGAAGTTGAAAAATCCTATATAAACTTTAATGAAGGCAGTTAAACTTTTTTCCACATCTGGGAAGTACATTTAAGAAATTACTCCATTCATTTGCATGATGAATGAGTACCCATATTCAAGCTCTTTATTACATCGACCAAGGAAGAATACAGCTTTTACGGGCTTCTGCAGTTGTTATTGTTTTCCTGTTCCCTTCATTTGGATGCTTAGTGTCCATATTTTCAGTGGGAAAATGTGACAGCTATTGTATGCCAAAAAAGTGATAATTAGTCTTATATGACTGTCTTTATGTGGGCATGGCTTTTCTAAACTCATTTTCACACAATTACCTAATTCACTGCTATATGGTTTCTTTCAAAGTGCTACTGTTTTGGGGTTTTTTTTAAGCATAAGAGTAAAAAGATTTTTCAGTTTTTTAAAATTTGTACATTTTACAAAAATTACAATAAAGTCAGACTAGACAGATTTAGTTCTTGCTTTCTGATGGACTAGAAATGAGAAACCTGGATGCAGATTAGATTTTTAATCTACATGTAAATCTAAATTTCAAAACAATTTTCATCAATTTAAGCTTAAGAATATTTTTAAATATAAGCAAACAAAAATATTTCAAACCTACTGGAAAATCAGACACAACTATTTCTGGAGTACTTAACAATCAGCAAAGTGATAACTCACCAATTACTCTTTACTTTTCCATTCAGAATTAGCTGGAGAGAATTGATGTAGAAGTGGGTGAAAATGCAGTTTTACGTCATCTGAGCGTGTCATTCAAAGCAACCTAAAAAGGCACTTGAAGAGCTGGATTAACCAAACTGAATGTGCAAATTTCAAAGCCTCAAATCTCTGACTAGATTTAAGTACAACTGAATGCTACATGTACCCACAAGTTTTAAAGCTCAGGTATCCAAGTGTTTATCACTATAACATTTCATTTAAAAGGATTGTTGCCAATTGCACACACACACAGGAAAACGCACAACAGCAAGAGAGAGCCATGAGCCAACACAGCCAAACTCCTCTGCTCAGAGCTCACCAGCAAACTTCCAAATGAGGAGTCCTTTCTTTCTCCAAATATTATCTGATTCTTCAAATGAGGTCTGCCCACCCCATGGTCCTCTGAATGCAGCACTATCTTAGGACAGTTAGGAACAATTCCCTTCTCATCCTGACTTCACAGAATATCCTGAGCTGGAAAGGCTCCACAGGGACCACCAAAGTGCAATCCCTGGCCTTGCCCAGGACACCCCAACAGTCCCACCCATCCCCTGAGTGTTGTTTGAACCCTCCCAGGGCTCTGTCAGCCTTGAGGCTGTGCCCACTGCCCTGGGGAGCATGGGCAGTGTCCAACCACCCTCTCGGGGAAGAACTTTTTCCTGATACCCAACCTAACCCTGCCCTGACTCAGCTCCAGCCATTCCCTAGGTCTTGCCATTTATCTGAAAGCAGCAATTGGAGCTGCCTCTCATGAGAAAGCTGAAGATTGACCTGGAACAACACTTCTGAGGTTGATTCCAACATTCTGTAATTAAGTAACAAAACAAAACATACATTTTCAACTTTCTTGATGACGATTTTGTGAATTACCTAAGTTGAGTATTTGTTAACAGGTGGATGCTTCTACTCATCCCTCAATGTTTCTCTATTAGAGAAAGACCTCACAAATAAACTTTAGAAGTCTAATCAACAGGGCTCAGCCACAGAATGTCCACTGAACTGGACTGGACTGGGAGCTTAGATGGAAAAATTATTACATTCTAGAATTTTGCTCAAAGTCTGAAGTGCTCAAAGTCTGATGAATTTAGGACACACACAGAAAGAACTCTGCATACCACAAGAGCTTTAACAGCAACTGCTTTAAGCACTATAAAGCAGGTGGTCCTGACATATCTACATGAATTTCTGTAATTCCTTAGTCAAACTGGTCCACAGACACTAAAATTCTGCTCCTGCATCATTTTAGGCCAAATAGGACAAAGATACCTTTTCAAATTCAAAACTGATGACTTTATGGTGTCATCCAAAGAACATCTGGAAACTTATATAAACTACTACAAACACAAAAACCTTTCCTTCAATATATTAGTTCTGCATGACAGGACAAGCAATCCTAATAATATACGCTGTAGTTACCTCTTCAAGTTCTCTCTCTTTCCTATAAAGTAACATAATATTGTCCGACCATGTAAGTCAATTGGACATCATACAGTAAATTAAAACACGGTTAAAAATGAGATCCCACTTAATATTTTTTTAGTGGTTGCTACTGAATAGAGTTTTCTGCTTGATGACCAGGTTGAAATCAGTATTTGAATTAATTATGACAGCCATATAAATTAGACATAGGAGACTTCTAAAGCTAATTAGAGACTGAGAGTTTTAATTTGATGTCTGTCTCGGTGTAATATCTGCTTTATGGATTAAATTAATAAAATTAAGACTGCATCATTATAAATTTCCACTTTCATAGTTCCTTAAGTTTTACAATTACATGCTGTATTTGAATGATAATTGAATGAAACAGCAACATTGTTCTCAAGTCTGCTTTCCTACAGACTTAAAAATAATATCCCCTATCCCCTCTTTTCTTTAATTCATAGAAGTCATTGTTGCTGTAGTGATCCTAATCCAAAGAGCAGCGTACACCAAGGAATCAGCAATCCATGTATCTGAAGGAAAACTGGCCTATTCTGCACATGGAGAAACAAATAATGAATGAGTTGTCTTTTCAACAAAACCACATAAAGTCTTGACCAACAAGCAGCTCCCCTTTATGTTCACAATCCGCACAGAATGATGTGCCCTGAGCAGAGACTTGTTCAATGCTGCACAGATCAGGGTTTCCAGTACCTGAAAGGGCCAAAGATTATCTATACTATCCTATCTCTCTGTACAGCTTTAGCTGCAATTAACAGAGTTTATATAATATGTACAAGTGACTTCCTTACTGGGATCATAATGAACCAGCACCTTCAGGTATGAAACAGCTGCTGAGTTACATTTCATAGAATCATAGAGTGGTTGGGGTTGGAAAGTATGTCAATGATCATCTTGTTCTACCTCCTGCCATGGGCAGGGATATCTTCCACTATCTCAGGTTGCTCCAAGCCCCATCCAACCTGGCCTTGGACACTTCCAGGGCTGGGGCAGCCACAGCTTTTCCAGGCACCCTAGGCCAGAGCCTCACCACCCTCACAGTCAAGATTTTCTTCCTAAGATTTAATGTGAACTCACTCTATCAATGTGAAGCCATTCCCCCTTGGCCTGTCACTCAAGTCCCTGATGAACAGGCCCTCTCTGCTTTCTGTAGCCCCTTCAGATACTGGAAGAGGCTGTGAAGTCTCCACACAAGCTTCTCCAGGCTGAATAATCCAATTCTCCTCCTTTCCTCCCAGTAGAGCTGCTCCATCCCTCTGATCATCCTGGTGCCTCCTCTGGACTCTCTCCAGCAGCTCCATGTCCTTCCTTTGCTGCTCTCCAGGACTGGAGCAGCTCTGCAGGTGGGGTCTCACCTGAGGGGGCCGAGGTGCAGAATCCCCGCCTCCTCTGTGCCCATCCTGGGGGACCAGCCCATGACATGTTTGGGTTTTGGGCGCCAACACAAACTGACAGTGGCCCCAGCAGATCAAAATGCCTAACAGTGCCCAGCACATCTGGTAGCACCAGCATTGAATAACAGGAAATATGTAAGGATTCCAATTAAAAAAGAAGCTTCAGGTCAATTCCAGCGCATTCAGCTTTAAGGACAGTGAAGACGCATTAATTTACATCCCCTAAGGAAGTTCTCTTTTGCCCCCAGTTGACTGAGAGTTCTGTATGCAAACTGTACATATCACACTGTGCCTCTTAAACTACACAGACATTTGATGTCCTTGCAAGATGATGGGACATTAAAAAACCTGACATACTAAGCATAATAGTTTCTCGTATTGTAGGCAAATTGAGATTATCTTCTACTATCAGCTACACACATCACATATTTAGCGCAGCGTTTTGGAATAAAACTTTAGGTTATCCTGTGGAAAACATACTTGAAGCGAAGAAACACTTCTTTTACTTTTAAATGGGGACATCACATCTGTGACAAAGGATCATACTCTTGGCTCGAAGATTTCCTTTTGACATTTGTATTTTCACAGGCAATTAAAATTTAATTTGGCCTGTGATGAAAAGCAAAGCCTTTTATCCCATAGTTGCAGTCACAAGGGGAACATATTGCATTAGAAAGCAGCACAGTATCTTAAGGTTTCATATTTGACATTTGTGACATCGTGAAAAAATTAATTAATAGATAGGAAAGTTTGCACATACATATTACCCTTAAACTTTCCTAGCTATTAACTCAATGTGTTGTCACTGGTATTTTCATGTCCAAACTATCAGTTAAAATTTAAAGTAGAGCCTTTAAAGAAGGTTGATCCGAACATCTTTGGCATCTTATCATACCAACTAAATGTTAAAGTATTGCTGGAAGCTTTGGATAAGTGATAAATAAAGAAAATTGTTATTCAGCTTCTGAAAAATGGCAAACAATAACATCCACTAACTGGAGGTCTCTGCAGTTACTGCTGATTGTCCTTGGTCAGCATTCTCCCATACTGGACTTTATTTTAATAATCCCCTTTTTCTCCAAGTCGTATCTTACACACCTACAAGAATAGCAGGAGGCAATTGCCTTCTTTTTGCTGCGAGCCAAAAAATAACCAGAAATTTTCTGGAAATCAGCATCTCCACCAATTCATGAGCAGAACTGCCAATTTTATCTCCATCAAATTACCCATATTTAGGATTCTATGGCACTCATACAATCAACCGAGTGGACACATCATAGAGCAACCACAGTCTGGGTGGAATAAACATGAACCGTAAGTGGTCCAGAGAACAACCATAAAAGGAGAAACTAAAATCTCCCATTCTAAGCAAATACCTATATATAGATATATTATTAGTATTTACTTTCCTCTATAACCCATTCCTAATTTTGATGAGTAGCATTTTCTTCTTTCTTTTTTTCAAAATAAACCTGGAGGTTTCAGGCACAAGATTCAAGAAAAATCAGCTACGTACTGGACTATCCCTCGCTCAAATACCAGCTAAGCCCTGGCAAAACATAGAATCCTGTGCTGCTGAAACTATTCATAATAACTAAGATTCTCATATTATTTGGGGAGGGGGGCACAATACACCAATAATTAAAGAGTCCATCTGCTGCATCTACACTACAAATCCAAGTTTGATTCCCTCCTGGGATGTAGCTGTGTCTGGCACAAAGAAGGCAAAATATTTCAGTTGCCCCATCAGTGAGATTTCTATGAAAAGGCACTGCCTGGAATAAGCACTAGAGCTGAGAACGGAGCAAGCTTGGCCGTTCAGACACCCTTTTATTGTCTCTGCAGTCTGATTTGCCTTATGTGGGGGTCTCAATTAGGTCTGATCCTCTTGGGGGGGCTCTTCCAAATGTCAGCCCAGCACGCAGGTGGTCCTTTAGCTCTTTGTAGGGACGTCCCTTGAACAGTAAAGCTGTTTTGGGGTGGGGCTGCAGCTCAGAGGATCTGTGCACTCCATGCCCAATGCACTCCAGGTTAATTGCAAATATTAGTAAGTTCAATCACTAAGAACTCATTTGGCACTGACATGGATGTCACCTGTAATTCCATATATAACCCATTGTAATTTAGAACTAATTAACACCCCTTTATGCAACAACACTGACATGAATCTCAACAAGATGTGCTCTGAGATACAAGTACATTTAAAACAACAGATAAAAAAAAATCACTGCATTATTTTAAAATATATCAATTTGGGATTTTTTGTTTACTATACCAAATAAAAATGATATAGTGATCAAGAAAATCACATAAAACTTAACAATAATCTCTATTTCTATACCTGGATGACAACAAAGTTATATCTGTTCTTCTCACTCAGCTGCAATAGGCAGAGCAGCTAAATTCTCAACAGTAATCAGACTAACAGCCATATTCCTGTAAAATAAAAGTATTTTTCCTCATGTAAAATGCTATTAACCATATTTGAAGGCATTATGTTCCAATATCATTTTTCCATTTCACTAAATGACAGCCATTAAATGCAATGGCAACTGCATGACAGGGAGATTTTTTTATTACTTCAAAAGGAAGAAAAGGATTAAAATGAGTTTATTCAAAAGTGTGATTTGTCAATTTTTTCTTATCAAGAGCTGTGTGGGACAGCTTTAAACCTAAACACTGTGATCTGACCTCCCATTTGAATAAGTTAATGTGATCCAGTGTTCTTAGAAAAGTAGTGAAACCTATCTTTTATATGCAGAAGTCCCAGGAGGAATTTGGGCTTTTATACGGTCAGCTGCAAGGTGCCATTTCCTTTTCATCATTCCTGCTTTTATCATATTGTGCTTCTTGACAGCTTAGAGGTTCTTTTCAGAATCTGGTGGATGAGCAACTGTATAGAGACATTTTTTGTATGAAGGATTTCTTCCCAGCCTCCAAGGCTTTACAGTCAAACAGAATCCTGCTGCCAGAAGTCCCTCTCTGGCATTCAAGAGGGACTAATCACCATATTTGATAGAGCAAGCATCTTACCTAAACATCAAATAGAACTATAAATTACCACCTTAGAGCATTAAAGAAGGATTTTACACACATCAGGTTCTTGCATTATACATCCTAGGAACTGTAGTGAAAATCATTTCGTATATGTACATCCACAGGGAGAGGCAACATCTAGCCTGACAAAGTACAGCTCATTAGGGTTTTCCTTGGAAGGATTATCCTCCTTCCAGCAGTTGTTTCCCATAGGAGATTCTATAGAGTGCATTGCTGCCTTTTTTTTAGCGTTCTCTGCACATTCCCCCAATTGCTTACACTAATTTACATTTGAAAGCATTTATATAAAAAGTTATAGTAATTTAGAGATCAGTATATTAATCAGAAACAATCCAAAAGTATATATTAATTTAGTGTCTTTTGTATACTGGTACTGTATTTTAAAGCTCCTGCATGTCTTGCCTGACTTCTCTTAGAAGTTATCCCTTTCAGGGTAGAAAGTTTCAAGGAACTAAACGTTATGCAGGCCAACAGTCTCAGTTCATCTTGAACAATTCTGACTTCCAAAAACAAAGCAAATTTCTCCTGATTAATGTAATAATTTTATGTAAACTGTCCAACTTTTCAAGAGGGTATTTTGGTCTAGAACCATGCTGGTAAAAAGAGTTGTGCCAAGGACCTCTAATAATGGAAAAAACCAGTGTGGAATAAAAGCAGAAATCCACAGAATTTTACCCATTTCTTCTGCTGCTAATTTACTATTAAATATTGCAGAATTATTATGGTATCAACAACAGACACACTTACCTTGAAAATCTTTGCTACTTAGGACTGCTGATTAATATTTTATACTCAAGTTTTACCTAAAAATATTGCCTGTTTCTAACCCTGGGACAGATCTTGGCAACTGAAAACAGTTCCACTGAACCCACTCCAGCTCATCTGCTTTGACCAGAGAACTGTACAGTTCTTAAATTCTCCTATTAAAAATGGAAAATGGTATAGCAGTGATGAGGACATGAGTGTTAAGATACATTGTCACTGCACATCATAAATGATCCCTTTTCTGTTCCAAGTCTGCCTTGGTCCCATGTGCAAAGTGACATTTCAAACAATAAATCCACAACCATTCTGAGGCAAACATTTTCAGGCATTCCTGCTCCTGCACTACAGTCACATTTCCACATCTCCCTGTGGGTTTACTATGAAAACCAGACTGGAAGGGGTCAAAGAGTAAAGACCTCCTTTGCCTAGGGATTGTCAGAGGAAAGCTTTCAAGCACACTCAGCTTTACTATTTGTCTCAATTCCTCACCAACTGCAAATGCCTGCTTACAAAAAAACCCTGTTAACCTGATGAAGCATTCCTGAGTAGTTTACACTGGCTGGTTTCTTCTGCACTTTATATTTTTGGTTTGAACATGTATGCTCTGTAACCCTCATGTCCTCAGGTTTAATACATGCAGGGACATAAAACATAATCAGGCTGTTCAAGATAAAGAACACGGTCTGAGCAGAGGAATTCTTTGCCAGCTGAAAGTAAACCACAGATTAAATGGAGACATCCAATTAAATAGCCTTATTTAACATTAAAAAAATAAAAAATTAAAATATGCATTCAGTTGTAACTAATTGCTGCAAAAGGGAATTTCAAAGATAGTTTTTAGCAGTCAATTTCAAGCAGAAAAGCTTACAGCCAGATTTTTCCCAGTGCACACCTTTTCTTGTCTTTTATGCTGTACTTGAACAAGTGAATTCTCTTGATCAACTAGAGGAAATGGCATTCAGCTCTTAAAGTTTCAGATAGATTTGAAGGTTTGCTTTCCACTGCTAAAGAGATGCCCATGTATGTGCACCTCCACATGTACAGGGGCAGGATGCAGCAGTTCCTCAGAGCTCTCTTCTTAAGTGATGCTGTCAACACATCGCCAAGTAATATTTTATAGATTGTTATATCCACACATGGCACTAGTGGGGTTGAGCAGAGAGATGGAGCAGCTCTGCTGTGAGGAAAGGCTGGGAGAGTTTGGATTGTTCAGCCTGAAGGAGCCCACAGGAAAGATGGAGAGAGACTATTCCCAAGGGTCTGGAGTAACAGGACAAGGGGGATTGGCTTCCCACTGACAGAGAGGAGGGTTGGATTGGGTGTCGGGAAGAAATTGTTGGCTATGAGGGTTGTGAGGCCCTGGCACAGGTTGCCCAAAGAAGCTGTGGCTTCCCCATCCCTGGAAATGTCCAAGGCCAGGTTGGACAGGGCTTGGAGCAACCTGGGATAGTGGAAGGTGTCCCTGCCCATGGCAGGGGTGGAACGAGATGAGCATTGAGATCCCTTCCAAGCCAGCCATTCTGTGAGTCCATGATTATATATTTGTGTGTATCTAACATACAGCTTAACCATCACCAATCCAACACACCTTAAACTACAAATTTGTTTTCCTGTACTAGAAAATTGCAGCAGCTCACACTGGAGTTGCCATCAGTGCAAAATACTCCTGACACTGACCTTTTTTTGTATAAAGAAGAAAGTCTGTATTTGAGCAGTTATTAATCACTGTATGGACATAATACAGTTGGTTTGCACAGGTCATTGTTTTTGATGTCAAATAAGCAATTTAATTGAAGTATTATGATATTAAGTATTTTTTATGGTATAAGACATGCAAAAAGGTATAGTCTGTATGTACAGTTTAATATGATTAGAGCTGCTTTCGAGTGACAGCAACAGAATGATGTTGTTAAGGATCTTTACATAAGATAATTTGAAAAATAAATCACTTCTTTCTCCACAACAATAGTACTATTAGGATGTATCCATTTGTTTCACAAGAACACATTTTCCAAGTAAATGTCTATTTTTATCCAGAATTCTTTTATCCATATAGACCATTATATAGATTTTAATGAGAGCAATTGTAGGCAATGCTACTTCCATCAATTTTTTCACATTTGTATTTATGAAAAATATTCAAAACTTATAAAAAGCTCCCTTTTAATCAAACAACATGAAAACTCAGACCTGTCAGGTTTGATATCCTTGCAGTTTAGGTGAGTAAGATAAACTACTTCCTCATTGACTTAATCATCTCTAATCCCAATTTGTGTATGTGTTTGGACTCTGCAATTTAGAGTGACAGCACTGTAGCCTGTCCAGAACTAATTACTATAAATATGCCAGATGTTGTAAAAATTTGGGCATATTCATTTTAAGGGAAAATGAAGCAATACTGTAAGAATGCAGAAATGAGTGATTTAATGATGTAGCCTCTATTTCCAGCATTGTAGGTCAAATAGATACAGAAAAAATACAGTCTATTTACTTCTCTTTATGATTTTTGTCAACGTCTCGGCTCTAACAAGGGTGGGATGGGCTAGAAATTCCAAGGTTCTCTCAAAAAGTTAAACTCTTGGTTTAAAATAAAACCAAGGTACATGTGTTTTGTCCTATCTTTGCTTATTATAGCAAAGAGCAGATACATCACATAAGAATATTAACACTCCCCAGTTCTTAGGAAATCTCACCATAACAAGCATATGCAAGTCAAAAAACATGATTCAACACAAGGGTCTTCTGAATTCACACATTGACTTCAAGTAATAACTATAGACACACTGGAGTTGAGAGTTGAACCAAGTTTTGTTTACCCTACAAGCTTTGTCATATAAAACCAATCAGGAACCCATGAAAAGCAATGAGATATGTCAAATATATGGTAACTACTTCATATTTCTAATGAAGAGGTGCGTTTTGCAAGGAGTGCTGCCATAACCCATTTTAATTTGATGAAATTTATCTAATGACAGTGCACATACTATCTTGGCATATCACTAAATTCCAATATGAAATTCATGCTCACTGGCTGGGATTTTTTGTGCTATTTTATTCTGGTGTTTAAAGGTAAGAAATGGCCAATTCCACAGGCATAATCATTAAACAGTTAGTACAAATTCTGCTTTGGGTTAAATAATCATTAACTCCTGAGCCAGCAGAGGCAATTTAGTTTTCCTTGTCTTCAGTTATCACATGATTAATTATCACCTATCTTACAGACATTTATTCTCAAACATTCCTCTACTACTGCTATGGATGCAAAGCTAAGGATGAGAGCCAGAAACAACAAAAATTCCGGCATACAGGATATTGTTGGCTCTCATCAAACAACACAGCTACAGGCACCTGCAGCCCATGGTTTATTTTAGAGACAGGTTTCTCTTATCATAGTTATTAAATGCTTCCAAACCACAGTCTGGTGCAGCTGCTATACTATTTTTTGAAACATCAATATGTACATTTCAAAGTATTTACAAAACATTATTATAGACCATTTGCATCGGTTGCCTTTCAGGGTCTAAACCCATACAGTAGGCAAGACAAATATTCATTTAGTACTCACGGTTTAGCGTTTAATCACATGTTTTAAACCCCATATATTTCTTTACAATGTTCAGGGGGTGTGTCCCTTCAGATACAGAATATCAGATAACCTTCAACAGCCTCTTTCAAGCCCATTGTTGATTCAGACCATAATATTAAAACTGCTTTTTCCATAGGGAGTAAATTGCTTGTGAAAGACAAAAGAACTTTTCAAAGCTAAAGTTCATTATTAGTGCAGGCACAGCAAGCACAATGTCAGTATCATTTTAAAGGTTCCTCCAGGAAGCACAAAATACATGGAGTACTTTGAGAACAAATCTGTCAAATATTTAGATTTCACAAGACTAAAATAACTGGTCTATAAAATCCCCACTCAGACAGCAAATGGAAACAACAAATCATATTTCAAACTGATGTTGACCTGCATCTAAATTTGGTTAAAGAGGACCAAAAAATTCCTAATTTGAACATAAACACATCTAAACTCACATCATACACAAACCAAAGTTCAATCATGAGGTGCCCTTCACAAGCTTTTAGTGTCCTTAATTTTTGATATAAATTACTTTGTTTTGAGAAGAGATCTACTAAAGATGTCTTTAATGGTATCTAAATATTTTCCTCTCAAAGCACTACTAAGATCTTGCAGTAAAAGGAAGGGCATAAAGGCTGATATACCAGTTGTTTAAAGCAGAGAATTACAGTATTACATTAATAACCAAATTACAAATAAAACACTGCACACAAATCAGCTACTGTGGGGTTTTTTAAACTTTTTTGATTCAGTCCTCCAGTGTTTCCCTTGTTGTTACTTCATGAAACAATTACAAACTTTAGCTCTTCACTCTTCATAACTCAGTCTAAAATTCAGAAATTGGGAGATCAACACTAATTAAACAGAGTGAATCAGTTTATTGAACTGCAAATGTGTTTTACAACTGCTGATCAGCAAAGGTCCATTGGATCAAGTGATTTTCAGTGCTGTTCCCATGATCTGTGGTTTTGTTCTAAGCAAGGAATAAAGTCACAAAACACACAGTAATTTCTTCCAAGTTCTCTGACAGACAGGAAGGATATATAAATATATAAACATCAAACTGAGGACTACACAAACTTGACAGGATTCCCATTGACAAATGTATGGCATTCAATGAGATGACTTGAGGTGATGGAATTATGGAAAAAGGAGATATCTTCTGGGAATACCGATCTTACCACTTTCCCTTAAAATTAAACATGATATCCTACTGGGTTTCCCAGGCAGTGAATTTGGACAACACTCTCAGGCAGATGGTGGGATTGTCATGTCCAGTGCAGGACCAAAAGTTGGACTGGATGATCTTTGGGGATCCTTTCCAACGCAGGATATTCTGTGATTCTATGAAATGATGGGAAAAGATGGGGAAGGCCATGTTCGAGGACAAGGGAACATGAAGATTGAGGTTCTGGGAAGTCACCTTCATCTCCAGCCAAACTATTCACAAGTACACATTGTCATGAGAAGGAATTACTCTGCCAGGGACTCACAGGATGGTTCTAAGGATGAGTAAATGTCTCCTCTGTAAAGGAAGAGGACATGCAGTGTAAGAGAACTCAGACACAAAGATATTATAAATTATTTTATTCAATTATTTTTCAGCGTGGAAAACAATCTTAGAATTTTTGTGCATTTTTTATACTTGATCCCAAAAATAACTTCACTCAGACATTAATTCAGTGGTATTTAAAAAAATTGGTATTAAAAAAAATGACTAATTTTATTTTCCAACTGAAGAATAACATTAATAAGACCACAGTAAAAGGCTAAGAATATATGTTATTTGATGTTTTAGATGAAGCAAGCTATGCCCTAGATGTTCTCAAGTCTCATTTTTAAGAGGATCATCAGTGTGAAAGCTCTTAATACACTGCTTTACCCTGTCAAGATCTGTAATACCTTCAGTCAAACTGCCTGATATGCCTCAAGGTACATCTTCCTTGTTCTCACACAATCCAACACATACAGCATCATAATGAGTGCATGGAAAACTGACATCCATAAGGTGTCCCCTGTGAAACATGGCTCTAAAATCTGATTATCCCAGGACCCAGGTACAGTCAGTGTCGGCAACTGGCACAGCACCTCGGGCACTCCTCTGCTAGGCCATTCTGCAGCATTTTGGTTTTCATACCAGTGTTTATTATTGCCTTTAAACACAAATGCAATTACCACCCAGGGGAATGGCAGTCCATGGTGAGGCAGCTGTGCCTCTGCAACCCATGGAGGACCAAAGGAGTGTAGAAATCTAGACCTAAGGTCTATTCCTTTTTAAAAGAAGCACAACACATTTCTCTTTTAAGTCCTATATCCTGCAGATATTCTGTTCCAGAGCAGAATTCATCCCAAGCAAGTAACTGCACCCAACTGCTAGGATTTCAATCAGCACTAAACAAATGTTTAACAACACATGTACTTTCTGCCCTTGCAGCTTTTGGTAAATATTACCAGTGAAATACATCCCAACTATATCAGGAGAGGTTAAAACATACTTCTCAGAAGTGGAAAAAAAAAGGATAAAACAGAGAAGGCTCACAGAAAACTTGAAGCTATTTTATTCAAACCACAGGAAATCATCAAGACGGAGACGAGCATGTAACACTCTGGATGTAAAATCTCACTAATTGGTTTATACATGTCAAAACAACACAGAAACCACTGTTTCAACTTCTACATGTGTTCTTGTGCTCCATGAAAGGATAACGAAGTTGGCAATTATGATAGTACTGTGCATGTTGGAGAAAAACAGCCACAGATTGTTACCATCTAATGAAACTGAAAAACAAAGTCAGAGGTCATGTTTGGTCTCACTGGTAGAACAGCGAGGTCCTTAGAGAAAGCAGTATCAAAGCACTTATCTTATTGCTTATTTGAACACTTGTCCCTTACACTATCCCTTACAAATGATAATTTTCTGGCACTCAGACTCAGTTTACACTCACTTTTTGTTTCTTTCTACGCCAAGATACTTTTTGGAAAATATTAATTTTTGAGAGCTGTGGCAGACAGGAATCTGAATCCAATGACTAACAGGGTGTGACTTCCAACTCACTGTGACAGGAATTAATCCTCAGCAAACCGAAAGGCTTCTACACACCTCAGTTACAAAGTGCTGAGATTATTCCTTGTTCTCTTAGGGGGTTAAACTGGTTCTATTTAAGCCCTATTTTTCATATAACATAGGCCCACTTTTGAGAAAACTCCCCAGTTGAGTCTACTATGAGAAGGGACATATGCCACACAAAATAGCAAGTGTATGCAAAGAGAGGAGAGTTCATAGCTTAAGGATTCAAAGGGCAAATGCCGACACCAAAATCTAGAGAACATGAAAGTTTCATGGAAATATCACCCTCTATGTGTACAAACCACTATTTCAACTTGTATGTTGCATATTTTCATCTCTGAAAGGCTATCCACCGGTGACAGAAAAAATACAAGTGAGTGCAAAAAAGGAAAGTGCTGATTCTACCTCTGATCCTCCCTACAGGAAGGGAGTTGCAAAAATTAAGGTAGAACTCTGAAGGCAAAGAAGTGACGTTAAAGTACACATGTACAGAAATACACATTTACAGAATCACAGAATTAGTAAGGTTGGAAGAGACCATCGAGTCCAACCTATCACCTGTTACCTAACCTGTTGCCAGCCTGTTACCAACACACCATCCTATTATCTAGACCATGTCACTGAGTTCCTCATTCAGTCTTTCCTTAAACACCGCCAGAGATGGTGACTCCACCACCTCCCTGGGCAGCCCATTCCACTGAAAGGTCACCCTGTCTGTGAAAAAGTTCTTCCTAATGTCTTCCCTTGCTGCAGCTCAAGACCACGTCCTCTTGTTCTATCACTGGTAGCCGGAGAGAAGAGATCAACCCCCAGCCGGCTACACCTCCCTTTCAGGTAGTTGTAGAGAGCGATAAGGTCTCCCCTCAGCCTCCTCTTCGCCAGACTGAACAACCCCAGCTCTCTCAGTCGCTCCTCATAGGGCTTGTGTTCCAGCCCCTTCACCATCCTTGTCACCCTTCTTTGGACACGTTCGAGGATCTCAACATCCCTCTTAAACTGAGGAGCCCAGAACTGGACACAGCACTCAAGATGTGGCCTAACCAGTGCTGAGTACAGGTGGAGAATAACTTCCCTAGTCCTGCTGACAACACTATTCCTGATGCAGGCCAGGATGTCATTGGTGTTTCTGGCCACCTGGGCACACTGCTGGCTCAAGTTTTCTATCAGCCAGCACACCCAGATCCCTTTCCACCTGATCATCCTGCAGCCACTCCACCCCCAGCCTACAGCTCTGCATGGGGTTAATTGTAACCAAAGCATAGGACACTTTCAGGTGAGTACCTCCACCAAAACAAGAACATTAGAAGGAATGGCAGAGTCACATGTTGGTAAAAGCATTTATTGTGTTATTATTACATTATGTGTTTATAAAAGTATATTATAATGAATATATTAATGTTGACTGTTTAAATAGTAAAGAAAAGAAAGCCGCCACCACTGTTGAGGTTCTTGGCTTCCTGACTGAATCAGAATGGACTCAAAGTAGTTCTTGTGTTTAACTGTGAAGAAATGCAGCATTTTGGTCTCTAAGAATTTGTCATTTCTTTTTAACATATATTTTAAAAATAGATTTCTCTAACCTCTAGCTGCCCACATGTGCAAGCTGCAACATCACTTTGGTTTATTCATGGCAAAATATATCACAAACACTTCAACAAAAGATATAAATATGAGTAATAAAAACCAAAATTATCTTAAACAAGACTTGATACAGGCTTTGAACAGGATCTAGTGGACAGCAAAGATTTGGCGAGTTTTTCTATATGAAAAAGGTTGTTTCATTTAGATATGCCTAGCTCAAGATTTCTGAGAGCAGATGGCAAGAAAACAGTATTTTGTCCGCTAGTCCTGCAAAATAACTGAATAAATCACAGAATATTCTGAGTTGGAAGGGACCCACAAGGATCATCGAGTCCAACTCTTAACACTGTCTCCCTGGTGGGATTTGAACCCGGGTCTCCCACACGCCAGGTGGGGACACTCACCACTGTACTAAACTGAAGCCTGATGTGTAAAGGAAAAAACCAATTCCTGGGTTGGATTCACTTACAAAGTAAAAAAAAAAAAAAAAAAAGATTGCATTTAATGAATTACTGCCATTTCAAAACAACCTAAAAGAGGTTATTCCAGTTACATTAGGTTTTTTACAAGGGAATAGATCTGCAGTCCTGGGATCACTGATATCTTACCCCCTTACCATATATTAATATGATAACAAGAAAATGAAGAATGTATAGTGCTCTCTGCATAAGAGACACATTTCACTGCCATTAATAGAGCAGAAAAAGCAATTAACCTTGCAGTGCATTAACAAAGTGCATAAAAATGCATTTGAACCATTGAAACTAAGAAAGAAAGATATTTTCATCCTTGGTGATGTCAGGCTGTGTTTTCAATAGAAACTGTAAGACTAATTTTAACCAATGATTAGGATATTAAAATTATTGAAAGCTGCAGCAGAAAGAGAAAAATATAGACAATATTGACAATAACTTCCAATAGTCCATGGGCAGGGAATAAGAAGTGCATTCATATAGAATCCTATAATTACTTATAATTATTATAAATAATAATTAGTGCAATTAAAGATCTAGTGAAAGCATATTACATTCTTTTTAAGAAATCTCATATTAATTCCCCATCTGCCATTCATTGTATGGAACAAGCCCACAAGCATTTTGTATTATGAAATTATCTATATCAACTGATAAAACATTAAATGTTCAATTGACTTCTTACTCTGCAGACTATATTTCCCTTAGGAAATTTGTGTATAATGGACTTCAATCCTCAGTGAGTGTCACAAAAAAAAGTTAATTTAACAATAGTCATTTTACTGCCATACATGTTTATTTGTGAACATTAACTGGGGTGGGTTTTTAATTACTGAACAACTGTTAGGTTAAGTTAAAGAAATAAAATCACAGTAAAGGAGGAGGGGAGAGGAGGGAGTGGGATGTGGATATGTGATTAAGGCTGCCCTAACTAAGTAACTCAGATGGCACATAGATCAAATCCTTAGAATTCCTTTAACTGAGTCAACACTCACCAGGATCTGTTCTAACACAAAAAATCAAAATAGATACCATTACTACAAGTTACACACAGAAACAGCCCAGAGCTACTCTTATTTCTTCAAGTTCTACTTGGATGAAAATACGTATTTTGATTTTTCAGTTTTAAAGCATTTCTGATATTCAAGGCAAGGTTGGAGGAAGCTCTGAGCAACCTGGTCTAGTGGAAGGTGCCCATGCCCATGGCAGCAGCAGGGAATGGGGTGAGCTTTGTGTCTCTTCCATGTCAAACCATTCAGTGATTCTATGGTTTCTCAAACCTGAAGAGAATGTCCCTTCTTTTGAGGCTTATATTTAAACCTTACACCAAGTAACCCAAATAATACACTGCGAATAACTCCCTTCTTTCATCCCACTGATGGAATTCTACACAATCACATACCCAGGCATTAAAATGGCACTTCCATTGACATCATAACCGCTCAGGCTCTTGGAATGACACCCGATGGCTCCTCTGGGGCTGTTACCACATCACTGGGAGTGTGAGAGACACTTCATTGACACTATAACAACTCCAGTGCCACGAATGTGATGGCAAGGGCTCCTCTGGGGCTGTTACCTTGTCACTGGAAACATAAATGAGACCCTCCTATTGATGTTATAAAAGTGCTCACACTGGTACCATAAGTACCATAAGTAAAACACCAGAAATTTGACAATGAAGAATAAAATTATCAAGCTAAAAAGAGAAAAAAATCTAAAGTACTCAAGGAATAACAACAAAATGTGGTTTTTTTCAGCATCGCTGAAACTTGTTCATGCACAGAAATTCTCCCAAAAAACAACCTCCTCATAGGAAAACCATCGGCAGGCACAGATGAAAACATTGCCTAGAACTGCTCCTCATCCTTAAATCAATAATGAAGATTCTGGTTCTTTATGAATTGTGCTTCTAATAAACTTTACCTTCAAGGAACTTCTGTAGCAATAAAAGCTTTAATTAATGCTTGACAACTTTTCAAGAAAAGTAGTGAATTGTTAAGAATCAAAGTAAGTGATTTTCAGTCTGTGGTATTTCCTAATTTACTTGAATTTTTTGGCAAATATTTTTTAAGAAAAGGTGCATTCTGCAGTCCTTGCACTTCAAAAAATGTTGCTCATGGGAAAACTGCTAATGTATTGAATTTATTATCTGAAGTCACAAACTGGTTATCAATCCATGTGCAATTTGTTGAACTAAAATTCAATTAGCTTTCCCCAGTTGCACATAACTGACAACAATTTAGAATTATAACACTGTTATAAACCATGAAAGAAAGGCTTTTTCTTTGTAGTATTTTTAAGAAACAACTTTGTGGTTGTCTCTTTTCAACCACTTGGTGGGTTCATGTTTTCTGTTAAGAAAATCCCCATAAACAGATTCTCCAAGGACAGTTTTTGTGCATTGTACAGGATCTCCAGGGTCACAGACTTAGTGCTGAAGGCCCAGGTTGCAAAGCTCATAAAAAACACCAGGAAAAATGTAGGAAAAATTCACAACAGGTAATAAACACCAGCCTAAACGGTAATGGCAACACTCCTGTTGTTGCAGCAGAAAGGTTATACCACACATATTTTGGGATGATGGAACATTTAAAAGCCAATCTCTCCACAGGTACCAAGCTGGGGAGAGTGGGGCAGGGACTGCAGAAAGCCCAGAAATATATCCATCAAGCCGGTTTTTTCCACTATAATGGATTTTTCCCTGCAACAGGACCCCGGGAAAGGAAAAACAAAACCACCAAACAAAAAACTCCGTTAGGGCTACAGGAATTAGCAGCAAAGATTAGATTAGAATCTTATCAAGTCCTTGCTCTTATCAACAAGCTTCACTTGTGGGACAGGTGGGGTCAAGATGGTTCAGGAAAACAAAAACGAGAGAAGGAAAATCAATTTGTTGGGGAAACAGGAACTGCTTGAGATACTGAACATGTGTATTGCTCTGAAACTCATTAGGCACAAGAATCCACCTATTGAGTGAATATCATGATAGCTAAAAGGAAAGAGGAACCCAGGGTTTCTAAACAGGTGTAAAAACAATAAACATGAGAAAACTGTTTCCCAGCACACTCAAATTGCACGGGGGAAGAGAAGGGCCGCAGCTGGCCACTTCCATGGATCCTTAAAACATATTTATAGGCAGGAGAGCAAGAAATTAAACACAATTAATATATTTGTCGGTAAATCTATGATAAATATTTTGCTGCAGCCTCTATCGCTGATGAAACAGAGGTAATAAATGTTTATGCTCATGAACAAAGTGAAAAGTGCTGACAAATCTACCAGCCATTCCTTAAAGCACATGGCTTCAGTGAAGAGTGTAAACATATGCTTAACTTTAACAGTCCCTAAACTTGACAGAAACCAACATGACTTCAGTAGATAAGAAAAGCAAAAACCAAGTTCCCTGACAGGAACAGACCAGGAGCTTTATCTATAACAAATGCCAACTTCAGCACAGACAAGTCTGAATTTAAACACCTGCCCAGAGCACACAGACACAGCTAATAAAGTCAGCTTTAAAGTGTACAGGCAGCTAAAAACACAGCAGGAAGGATCTCTGGAAAGAATATATTTACATGCCTCTAAACATCATCATAAGACCATTTGGAAGCACAACGTTTCCAGCTGTGGGACATCTCTAGGTCAGCCAGGACAACCTTTGGGGTGTCCCAAGGGAGGGAACACAGTTTTACCAGGGACACAGTGCTGACACAGTCAGGGTTTCCTATAGAATTTCCCCCAAATGACATCCTTTCCCTCCAAAAATAAGGCGAAGAAAGCCCAGACCTTGTCACCAAACTGCAGCGAAGAGACAAGGCAAGGTGCGCTCGCCCTCAGACTGCAGCTTCCCAGACTGGAGCCATCCCTGCTGCCTTACCTGAGGCCTGGACATGCATTCCCAAGACGAAATGTTGATGTGCCACATGTTCCTCCAGCCTGTGCCTTCCAGAAGGTTCCAGACAGAGCTCTGTGAGATGCTCTTGCTCTGACTACACCCCAGTTACAGAGCCAGGATATCAAGAGACTTCCTTCTTCCTTTCCTGAGCTATTTTTAAATAGTAGCCAGGAGAGGAAGCAGCTTCAGCACCCGCCTTCACACCAACACAGAGCAACTGTGATAGTGAACCCACCTTGTTATGCTAATAACACTGAACAAATGTGATGATATACATACAGAAGTCTTTCAGGGATATAGGTCATATATCAAAGAAGTTGAAATAAACAGTTGCAATTACACACTGCAAGAAATTTCCACCTTTGAATGTATCAGTTTCATGTTACAGCACTGCCTGTTTTTCTTGCAAATATGTAAAGATGCAGAATATTACACCTTGTGACATTTTGAATAAAAACCCTTGCTTGTAGCTTTAATTCATCTCTTTATTAATACTAGAATATTTGAAAATTATAAAGTTTAATGTTAATCTACTTCCGTAGTTAGAACAAGAATCTTCTCAAAAACCTGATTATTTCTTATCATCCTCATCTGATATTTTAATTTTTATTGTGCATTAGTTTCTTGTAGAGTTTGAAGCTTTATTTGGAGCACCACTTGTCTTCTGTTAATTTGAGGCAGTTCCTTCCTGTTCTTGCTGCAATTCTTTCACGACTCTGTCTATTAATGTATAGATATATTAATTTCAGGCCCCAAACAAGCTTGTACACAGTAGGTTAAGCAGGAAAATGACGTAAACACTGGCACATTTATAACTGTCAGTCCTTTATTTGCCAGGCAGTGATGAAGACGTGTAATATCCCCAGCAAAAGGCTGAGTCTGTGCCAGCTGGCTGCCTGCCGTAACTTCGGGGAATAGCAATAAATGAAGCCCAAGCAAATGGCCACCATCTGGGTAAAGCCCAAGTGAGCTTGTCTGGACAAGGCTCCAGGGTCATGTAAATGAAATGGACTTCAATGTTAAGATGCATCTGTGACCATACAATTCCTTTGGCTTGGTTCAGTGCAGGTGCCGGGAGTTACAAACTACCTATAATTTAGGGTTTTTGAAAGATGCACATTGTTTACATGTACAAACAGCCGCTTCTGGTGCCCATCTTTCAAAGCAGCCCTGAAAACAGAAGTGAAAAGGAAGGGGACATGAAGCAGCCACATAAGTAATGCCTTTTACTGCTCTTACTCTCTTGTTTCTCTGTTACTTTTACCAGTATAAACCCCAGTATTTTGCTGTAGTTGAGTTCTTGTATATTTGGTGAGACTTGCAGATTTTGGGATGCAAACCACAAGTTTTGCACTTAGATCACCAGGTGAGAAGCATCTGTAGTTTTAGAAGGTACAATGTGAAACACCATCAAAGGTTTCATATTTTGAACTCATTGCTCTGCTTGATTCCACACTTAGTTTCTCAACTTTTGATTGTTGTTGTAGAGTGTTTTAACCTTTTTCAAGCCATTTGTATTTTGACAGTATACAGGAGGATTTGTATTTTTGGATCTCATTCCCTAAAACACTTATTTAGCTTTCAGAAGTTTGTCAATTATTGTTGAATATAATGGGACTCTTGGCATATTCAGCTACTCTATCTGTTTTACTTTACTCCAGTTTGTGCTGGTAAGTGTGTCTTCAAAAGAGCTGCTTCGTAAACCTCTAAGTTTGGAGATTTTACCCAAGGTTTTTAGCTGGACTTCTGCGTCGGTGGATGAATTTTTGTTGCCTAACTGATGAAATTTTTTCCATATAAAGCCATTAGTCCTGGCATAGATCTTCACTAACATGAGCATTTTTCACTTGTAATTTTGTCTGTAAATATATAAATATATGTTGTGCTGTATGTTTCTGAAAAAAAAATCCCCAAACTTGCATCTGGATAATATTGTTGAAAATTCATCAACCTACACACAGGAAGACCACTGCAAATTAATGTTGTCAATTATGGATGATTCAAATATTACAGACCTACTTAAAAATATGAAGAACTTCAATTCCTATTCAGATTAAAACTCCTTTGACAGACTCTGACAGCACGGTGACAACCATGAGGAGCACTGCAATTTCCAGCCCCTGTCACACACACACACATGCCAGATGGATTTCTATTTGTGCTTTTTCCTTATTTGTATTGGACTTTATACCTGCACTGGAGCTTGTTCTTGTTTGTCTGTCCAGGAAGAAGAGAGGATTCTCTGTTTCTGCCATGCACCCTCAGCCAGGCCTGCAGTGTATCCTCTTTAGTGCAGTGGTGAGTGTCCCCATCTCTCATGTGGGAGTCTGAGGGTTCAATTCCCACCAGGGAGGAAGTGGTGCTGTTTTAGAGTTGGATTTGATGATCCTTGTGGGTCCCTTCCAACTTTGAATATTCTGTGATTCTGTATTGGCCCTTCAAGTTACAGAAGTGAGACCCAAATGAAGACTCTTGGAGCTCATAAACACCAGCTCTTCCAGCTGGAACACAGGGATCATCCTTTTCATTGAGGCAGTAGGAGCTGTGCTGATCTTAGCTGGAAGTCACTCTGCATCTTGCAGGAGACTGATTTAAACTCATTCCTTCGAGGGCAGCTGGGGTGAAGAATTTGTTTTGGAATTACGCAGATGCCCCTAAAAAATATACACTCCCTTTTTAAATCCAGTTGCCATAACAACTGTACAGTACTTTTGCTCTCAAACAAAGCACTTTTTTTTTTATGCATTAGGAAGCTTGCTCTGCAGGAGAGCAGCTGATTTACTTTCCCTGAGGTAACACACCATATGACTTGCAAAATGTCAGGGACTGAAGAATACAAACTAGAGCTATCAAACTACATTAGAAATAAAATAGCTTATATCCTCTCTGGATTTTAAACTCTTTTTTTTTTCCCTTAATAAATGGGAAGATTAAGTCAAAATGTACCATTGACTGTATGGAGGCTCTGACAGATTGTAAATTATGAAAGGGTTCAATGCCAGGCCCCAAAACTTCTGACAGAGGGCAGGGTTAGATTGGATATTGAGAAGGAATTCTTGGCTGTGAGGGTGGTGAGACCCTGGCACAGACTGCCCAGAGAAGCTGTGGCTGCCCCATCCCTGGAAATGTCCAAGGCCAGGCTGGATGGGGCTTGGAACAACCTGGGATAGTGGAGGGTAAAATTTTACAGGAAATATTTCTTGTGGAGAATAAATCAAATACCTGCCTATAAAATGGTTAAAACCCAAGATTTATTCCTCACTTCTATACCTGAAAGTCCATTAACTCCCTGGGTGAATGGACAGGGAACATGACGATTAGCACTGAAATTGGTAGGATATATCTTTGTGAACCTCAGTGTATGATAGCAGAGGCTGGTGATTGTTTTTTTACTTCATCAGTAATATCTGTGGGCACTTTTTTTACACATGTATTATAAACTTGCTTTACACTTCTTCCTCATTCTCCAGCTGTGCTGTCTACATAACTTCCACTTCTCTTTTGTACTTAGAGTGCTTTCCTTCACTCCATATCCACTACAGACCAGGACAAATAGATTTCCCACAGAAATTTTGCTGATAAAAGCTGTGATCACCTTCCTAGAAAGCAAACAATGTCAAACAGGTTTATCTCACACAGTCTGATCAGAATTAGACTTTCATGGATTATTTATAATGTAATATACTGAAAGAACCAACACTGAAATCAACATTGAACTCCGCCTCTGAAGGCATAAGGATGCCTGACTAGCACCGACTGGAAGGTCTTTCCTGGGTTACTTCAGGCTTGAGAAGGTTTCAAATCTACAGTAATACTAAATTTAATTACATGGAAATCAGGAGTTAAGTGTTTCTTGTGTTTGCTCAAACGTCTTTTGCTACTTTGGCAGCATCTTTTCTCACCCTGCTGGAAGGTGCCAGTGTGGTGTAAAACAAGAGTCTCAGCAGTGGGTGCCCAACATGAGATTCATCACTGTGGGTAAATACCTGTTTGTGCTTTTGGCTCCATTCGTTTCATTGATAGTCATTAAATATAGTGACTCCATTACCCGGAAGGGCTGTCATACTTCCCACATGTGCTCATTTAATAATTGTGACTGTTTATGTTTTCTTCTTAATTTGTTGTTAGAACTTTGCTAAGTCGAGGGCTTGGTCCTTTTCCTCCTGAAAAGGATTTTTGGGAGCACAATTGGGTCAGTGCTCATGTAAGAAAATAAACAACCTGAAGTCTAAGTTGTGCAGCAATCCATCAAAACAGCCAGATCAAATGGCACAAAAATTCATCTTTTCCTGCATGTAGGTGTCTGTAGAAGCTACAACCTCTGCATTTGTGTTTTGCTGAGACACTTTCTTGTCCATGAACAACAGACTGGGAAGGACTGAATGGTACAGGCAACAGACAGCAATGGATGGGAATCTTCAGTTTTCAGGGAAGAAGTATCTTGTTGAGTGTCACAGACGAGCAGAGATTAAACATTGGGAATTTGATGGCCTCACGCAAAGACCTTGTGCAAGATCATAGTACTGAAACATTTAAAATTTCAATTTTGTAATCAAAATATTTTGAAAAATACACATCACGAGAAACATATATTTAGCAGTTAATAGACTATTCAGGTGAACCGGGGTATCAGTAAGTAAGGTTTTATTCATTTTAAACACACTTATATAATGCTTGGGGTTTAATTATTTCATTTGTGTGTGTCATATGATATGGCGTTAAGGTGTGTCATCTTTCTAAAGTGAAAATACCTATTAAATTCAGTCTACTAGTTAAAATACCTCTCTGCAATAAACACCTACTACTATTTCCAGATTCCTTACTATTTCAGTTTAAAATGTATGGTATCAAAAAAACATTAAGACTAAGGAAAATTCAACAATGCTTTTAGTCATTCTTTAGAAATTCAAATTTAGAAACTAAAATTTGAATGACCTGACTGGAGGTCATTCTTTTATCAGGGTCATAGATATAAACAGAATTAAGGTTTCTGTAGCTTGTGTTTTGAATATCTTTGTCCAGAAATGCCAGTCACTAGTGGTTTACACAGGTAAGATGAGTGTGAAGCAATACCAGCCACATTGTCTTGGCTGCCTGATGCTTTTCAATGTGACCCATGACCCCAAGTAATTTTAGCTTTCATGTTAATAGGCCAGGAAGAATATAAAATAACTTTATATTTAACTGTATTCAAGCTGCAGATTCCTCCCAAGGGGCAGCTCCACTCTCTGCTCTGGAGGGACCAAGGAGAGGAGCCAGGGAATGGCCTGGAGTTGGGTCAGGGCAGGGTCAGGTTGGATCTCAGGACAAGGTTCTTCTTCCCCCAGAGGGTGGTTGGGCACTGCCCAGGCTCCCCAGGGCAGTGGGCACAGCCCCAAGGCTGCCAGAGCTGCAGGAGGGTTGGGATGATCCTCTGGGGCCCATGGGGTGACTCTTGGGGATGGGCCTGTGCAGGGCCAGGAGTTGGACTGGATGGTCCTGGTGGGTCCCTTCCAACTGAATATATTTTATTCCATGGTTAATAGTTATCTTCAAGGAGGATGTAAAACTAAACCTAAACTCAGTATTTCTATAATGTCTGGTAGACTAAAGATTCCTAAAACTCAAGGAATGAAGATTCCTTAGATAAACTATCACTCTCCATTTTGTATATGGGGAAAAAAGAAAATAGATTTTATGATTTCAATAAATGGGACTTTTTCTTCTTTGCATATCTTAAGTGCAAATGACATTTTTCTTCTTTTTTATTTTATTTTGTTTTACATTCCATAGAAACAATTTAAGTTCTTTGAACTCAGGAAAAAAAGAAATTATATTTGGTATCAAATTGTGTCTTGAGAGATAGAGCTATTGCTATTAAAAATCAGGAGAGGTAGCATAAAAAAGTGTCTGATTGCTTTCTTAGCAATTGCATTGTTTTCCTTCTAGTTTCAGAAAATTGTCTTGAGATTGGATTTCCCCTTACTCCCCTATACAGTAGCATGCAATAAAAAGTAATTTTTTTGTTTCAAATACATTTTCTTTTTGATGCTATGAAGGCTTCTTACATAACACAGGAGCATTTCACCCTCAGAGCACAAGGAGAGTTCCTACCTTCTGGGCTTAAACAAAACTCTTGGTATTGAATCACTCACATAAAGAATGTTTTATATATATTTTATTCAGATGACCAGGCTATTTAATTCCTTCCCATATTTAAAAATAAATCTTAGTTTACTGTTATGACTCTCAGTAGTTTGGCCCTGAGTGTTGTCTTGCTCAGGAAGCAAGAAACATCACTTTTTCCTCGCACTTCTAACTTTCAAGATGAGTAGCAAAAAGCTTTTTTTCAACTATGGCTCCTCAGGATTTTGAAAACTCTGTGCTCACATTTTCTTTGGGGTCTCTATGAGCTTCCATCCGTACAATTAATTAGGTTTAAAGAAGCATAATCAGCTTCTTCATTTAGTTAAGAGCAAGCTTATATAGAAATCCCTTTATTCATCTGTTTAATTTCAAATTTCAATTTAAATTTTGCAGTAAAAATCTGATTAGGAACTTACACTGTAAGAAATCTCTTGATTTAGCTGAGACTAAATTTCATAGCATTTAACAGTATTTGAGCCACATTTAAGCCAAATCCTTGTTTAGAGGTAAGTGTCCCTTCCCATGGCAGGTGGTAGATGATGTTGAAGGTCCCTTCCAGTCCAGACCATTCTGGGTTTTTTTACCTCATTATAATTAAGCCAACCTATGTTAAGAGACATTGCTATAACTCTTAGCTGTCTTGCAGTTTTTAGTGCTGTATTACATCTGACATTGTTGCATACTGTTTGAAAATAAATGTAGTGCTTTTTACCTCTTTTATTAAGTGTGAAAATCTTAAATATTATGTAAAAAATTTCAGAGCAAGAGGGAAATAGGAACAGAGCTGGTTCAGCGACAGGCAGTTGTAGCATTCTTTGTGTGTTCCTCAAGGGACCTTGGTCCTTTAGCGCTTTTGTAGTTTGAATCATCAATACCTTTGATTTTGTTACACCATGAGACCTTTGCAAGGTCTTATTCACTTTAGGTCATCATTGTGTGGCTTAAAATGATCCTGTTATACACAAGGAAATTCTTTCTTCCTTTTTTTTCTAAGTGATGAGACCCCAAGGCCCACATTTCTGCTTATTACCACAAAATAAAAGTACTTACTAAGCTTTCTGAAATCACTGTGCTCAGACTGCTTCCAGCTGATGTGTAGAAATTTATTTTAAATTACTTCAACTGTGCTTTGAAATAATATTGTGTTTTGTTTCGTTGAAGTTACTGAGAAAAACAAAGGTTATGGTTATACCTTTTAACAGGTCAGACATCGAAAGGGGGTGCCCAGGGAGGTTTGGAGTCCCCATCCCTGGAGGTGTCCAAGGAAGGACTGGACATGGTACTCAGTGCTCTGAGCTGGGGGAGAAGGTGGGGATCAGGTACAGGGCGGACTCAGATCCTGGAGGGCTTTTCCAGCCTCAAAGATCCAGTGATTGTCAATGGTAGCAGCCAGTGGAGTGGGACAAACCAGCTCCTCATTGTAAGTTCTTTCTTTCCTCTGTGCTTTACCATGACATTCCATCTGTAGTCAATTATAGTGTATGAGAAGATCAAATGGAGATAATTAATTTCATGTAAGTGGATTAGTTCTATAACATGAATATTCTAATGTGTATTTTCTTGTTAGGTATTAAATCTGTTTATTGACTTGGGTCATTAGGGCTCAGTACAGTGGTTTCACTTTCTAAGAACAGCATGTTTATGCTTCAAGGTATCAGCTACTTCCTTTTTCTTACTAAATATTTTTATTTATATAGTTTGTATAGAGTGGAAATGGATTATTAAACAAACAGGAGGAAAAAAAAAGAAGCTGTGCTAAAACACTCTTGCTTATGAGGGAAGTTGCTGAGGAACTTCTGAAATGTGTATGTGTGGGCTACGCTGGGACACTGGTAAGACAGTGTGATTGATTGATTGGTTGATTGATTGATTGATTGATTGATTGATTGATTGACAAAAGGGTGAAGGTGGTAAAGTGGAGGTATTTGGGTCAAAAACCAGGAAATAAAATGTGAAGCGGGTCCCATGTTTGGATGAGTAGCTCTGTACCTCTGTGCTTGTAAGATTTGGACAAGGACAGTAAACTTCTAGTTCCAAATATGCAAATATCCTTCGGTCTGCCTTGGTTCTGCATTCACGAGGGACCTGAAGGGATTTCATAGAATCACAGACAGGTTTGGTTCGGAAGGGACCTTATAAATTACCTAGTTCCACCCCCTGCCATGGGCAGGGACACCTTCCACTATCCCAGGCTGCTCCAAGCCCCGTCCAACATGACCTTGGACACTTCCAGGGCTGGGGCAGCCACAGCTTCTCTGGGCAACTTGTGCCAGGGCCTCACCACCCTCACAGCAAAGGATTTCTCTTCAATGTCCAATCTAAACTCATTCCCTGTCAGTATGAAGCCATTCCCCATTGTCCTGTCACTTCAGGCCCTTGGAAATAGTCTCTCTCCATCTTTCTTGTTGCCTCCTTCGAGCACTGGGATGTCAGCAAAGGATTTCTCTGTCCCAACATAAGAATTAAAAAACTTTTGTATATGTTTGTGACCACTGATGCTTTTAAAGCAGAGCTGCAGATGTTATATGAAAAGGAAATCTTTAATTAATTGCATGTGACCATTCATCATATGTCACAGAATGCCTACATATATTGACAAGATTTTCCCTCCTGAAGGCTTTAGAGCAGAATCAGCCTTTTGATTGTGGGCAGCTTGTAAAAACGATGAGGCAGGAATAGCTGAAGGAATCCAACACATCATTCTGCAGCCCATGTGAAAGCTCTGAGAGACTCTTATACCTCATGTAGTAAAGGTGACTTTTGGTAATGTTAATTTGTTCTGCCAGAAAAGACAAACCTTGTTAACATTTTATTATTGTTCATTTTAGTACAAGTAAGTGTGTGTGTGCTGCAGGGGGGGTTTCAGACCAGCTCGACAAGGATTATTGTTCTTGCTAAACCAAAGTAAAGACCTGAAAAGGACTGAGTGCGAGTAAAATTCACTACTAAATGATTTTGGATATTACTTTTTGCTCAGCTCCTCACAAGATTTATCTTTTATTTTTATTAAATGACAGATGGGAATTTACAGTAGAAGAACAAATGTTAAACTTATTAATTTTGACTGATTTTAATATTTACAGATGTAATAGTATGAGTGTTTTATTATTCAGTTATCTTACTCCAGAAGGGGAAATCTTGTCTTTGGCAGATTTTTATAGCCATCATATACAATCTAATGTATTATTGCTGTGAAAACCCCTAAGATTGAAACCAGATGAAACTAGATGAAAGCCAGAAGACTATAATAGCGTCCTTTATTAAAATCATACTGCTCAATCTTATCTTTTATGACTTTGTGATTTTTTGTTCATTATTTTAAATCCTCTAAATTATCAGTGTTTTAATTATCCTAACATGTTGATTCATAATTGTTAATTAAATGCTTTTACTACTTTATTCTACTAGTCTGATAACAAAATAACAGCTAGTGAAGTGGTTTCAGTATCACAACTTGTGAAAATATTTTTTTTCACTTTTTCCCCTTGATTATTATGGAGGGAATTACATTAAATGCACCTGCCAGTTATCTTATATCAGATGAAAATGAAAGACAAAAGCAAAGCCAGGATTATTTGTGTTATTTTAGAAGAATTTGCAGGCTAAAGAAAGGTGAAAATAGTAGGGAAGGAGTATACAAATTATAGTTAGTTCTTAAGAACTCCTGCTGAGTCCTTCATCCAAAGGGTTGGATAAAATAATAGAATAGGTGTAGCACTAAAGTATCCAACTGGAAATGCACAAAGACAGTGTTGACTTAATTGTTAAGTCCACAAACTAATGTAGAGAGAAATCAAGTTTCAAGGTGAATCCTTAAAGTGATTATTTTCCTTATTGATAAAGTATTTTTTAGAAAGAGATGAAGGGCTGCTTGAGTAAATATTGCAGAATTCAGAGATCATGATTTCTTATTTCACTACCTTTTGAAAGATATTCTAAAAGAACCTGCTTTGTTTCCTACTCTTATAACCAAAGATTTACAAAACACTGTGTGCCCTTCCCCATTTCGGATAGAACTGTGACAGATTTCTACTGTGGGAGAAATGCATCCCCCAGGAATACTGATGATCTTTCTTGGCACATATCAAGATGCTGAGAGCATTCCTGTATTGTCTCAGGTTTTTCCTGTAGGGTTTCTTTGCCTTTGTTTCAACAGAAATGTTAAAATAGTTTGATATATTGTGAATTCAAACTGTGGTGATATTCCCCCACTCACCATTCAATCCATAGATTTCTTCTTGTCTTGCCATTTGATTTTTGTCCCCCAGAGACATTTAATAATTTTCAAGCTGAACAGTTATTTACCAGCAACCAAAGGAGAAATTCTTGGTGCCAGAGAACGAATAAAAATTTCATATGAAAGACACTGGAACAGGAGGAAAATAAAAAAAAAAATAAAAATCATAGCATGATAAAGTACTTGCAGAGCTACTTAATTTGAGTTTTAATTTTTGTAAGCAGACTGGATGCCTCTGCTGTACTGACTGAGAGTAGTTTTATATTTTTAAATAATTTGCAATCAGTTATTCACTTCTCTACAGATTAGGATTGTTATTTAATATCTACTTCCACATATTCTCTATCAGACTCATGCCGGACTCCTAGAAATGTTGTCAAGACACTGTATGATTTATTCTGTTACACTGAGGGGGGAAAAAAAATAATTTTTTTCATATCATTCAGTAATGATTAATCTAGAGTTGAATAATAATTTCAATTTCTTGAATATATTTATTAATTTACCTCCCACTAATATGCTGTTTTAGATGCTACTATTTTGAATTTATTTCTGTACTTAAGTATAATTTGCATAATGGCATTAAGAGGTCCACTCCTGAGTATTAGGTGGTGGGATGTTGGGCACAGTGGATAGGTTGTAATTAGTGGCATCTGACCTTCAACTTCATTAATATGCAAATAGAAATACTACAGGGTGCAAAAGGATGATGATGTTAAAGGAGTCGCTCTTATGTTTGTCAGATATTTCACACTTGGTGGCTTGGTTTTTAGTTTTTTTATATAATGCATAATTTTATATTATTTCATATAATAATATACTCTAGTAGAGGAGTATATATAAAATTGTACATGTGGAAAAGCTCAGGTTACTGAAGGGGAAAGCTAAGTAAGCACAACAGGGGCATAAATAGTTCTTTTTGATTTTCCTCACATGGCTTTTCTTTCCCTTACAGCCGAATAGATCTAAAGCAAATTCAAAGAGAGGAAAGTGGATATTACAAGTTTTGTTGTAGAAATGCCATGACTGAATTTCTAACAGGACTTTATAGAAGAAAGGTAGACAGTGTATCCCACTCATTTCTTCAGTTTCCCCTTCAGCATCTCAAGGGCCAAAAAAGATTGAATTTTTTTTTTTTAGCTTTATTTTTGGTGGATTTCTTCTGCACCCCTTTATGCACTGTTGGTAGACAAACCACATTATCTCAGGATGGGTCAGGTTGGAAGGTCCCACAGTGGCTCATCTGGTCCCAGCAGGGCCATCCCAGAGCACCTGGCACAGGGTTGTGTCCAGAGGGGTCTGGAATATCCCCAGGGAGGGAGACTCCCCCCGCTCTTTATTCAACCTGTTCAGTGCTGGGTCACTGTCCAGCCAAGAAGTTCTTCCTCATGGCCAGGGGGAACTTCCTGGGGCTCAGTTCCTGCCTGTTCCTCTGGTGCCATTGCTTGCCCTTTATGTCTGAGAAGAATTTAAATGAATCATTTAAATGAATATTTACTTTTTCTTCAAACCAAGTTACCTAGTTGTTTAGCTTATTCAATTATTTTTTAGACAGCCTTTTCTTTGTGAAGACAGCCTTGACTCCCTTACAGATCCTTTATGGGGGAGAGCATCAAAAGCAAAGTGACCAGCAGGTTGAGAGAGGGGAGTCTGCCCTCTGCAGAGCTGCTTCAGTCCTGGGGAACAGCACAGGAAGGACATGGAGCTGCTGCAGAGAGACCAGAGGAGGCACCAGGATGACCAGAGGGATGGAGCAGCTCTGCTGGGAGTAAAGGCTGGAGAATTGGGAGGATCAGCCTGGAGAAGAGAAGCTTTGAGGAGACTTCACAATCTCCTCCTGTGACTGAAGGGGCTACAGAAAACAGATGTTGTTCATCAGGAACTGGAGTGACAGGACAAGGGGGAATGGCCTCTCACTGACAGAAAGGTTCACATTAAATATGAGGAAGAAATTCTTGGCTGTGAGGGTGGTGAGGCCCTGGCACAGGTTGCCCAGAGAAGCTGTGGCGGCCCCGGCCCTGGAAGTGTCCAAGGCCAGGTCGGACGGGGCTTGGAGCAACCTGGGATTATGGAAGATGTCCTTTCCCATGGCAGGGGGGTGGAATGAGATGGGCTTTAAAGTCCCTTCCAACACAAATATTCTATGATTCTCTGAAAACAAATGTGCCATTTTTCAAAATTTCCTGTCCCTTGAGTACTTCGTCTGTTATGAGATTATTTAAATGCTGGAGAGGTGTCAAAACTATTTTGTTTTCAATTTTAATGACTCTATTTTTGGAGGGTTAAATGACATGTTCAGATCCATTCCAGGCATATCCATCAATCATCTGTGTAAATCCCACCACCAAAGCTCACCCTTATCTGTGTGCACAGCAGAGTCATAACAAATTCTTTTGGATCAATAAGCAACTTTTCCCTGGAAACACTCCACTCCCAAGTGGGTACAGCTAAATGCTAAGTGACTGCTGTTGCTGCTGTGTAGCTGTGTTCCCATCAGACTGACAGCAGGCAATGCTTGGAAAGTGAGCAGGAGATTGCACAGCCAGAGGATGATCATGCCTTTGCTCCCTGGAAACAGGATTGGAAGTGTTCAGAACTTCCTAACTCAGCTCTTGCTGTGTGCACTCGTTCTTTGGCAAACCATAAAAGGTGGATTTAATTCTTATTGGGTGAAGTAGAATTTCTGTTCCTGCTCTTCCAGGCAGGATCAGCAGGGTTTGACTTCTCCCAAATGTGGCAGAATACACAGACTGTTACTGGTTTGTACCTTGGATTTTCCTTCTTGCTCTTCTACTGCAGTTGTGGAGTTTAAAGTGTTTAAAGTGTCAAACATGATGTGTGAGGATAAACAAGACTAAAAATAGAATAATATTCCCATACTCCTGCTAATGATTGAGATTCCTTGTAATCCTGGGGGCAATGTGACATCCAGCTGCTGCATCACTGAGGCGAAAGAAAGAGCATGGTGGGATTTTTGATCTGACCTCTCAGCCACCCCTTCTCTCAGAATGTTTTACCTTCTTTATGGAATTAATAGTTTAGAAAAGATAAAATGGGATAATTATCTTTAGCAACTGGTTGTAGTATAAGGGATGTGGTGTTACATGGCATGTCCATTGGAAACTCCTGGAGCACTTACATAGCCAGGACCTCGAATTAAAACTAAGATACTAATGGAAAGATCTCCTGATGTTCAAGTGATAGACAGTAGGAATTATGTTCATGGAGACAAAGTTTCTTTACACTTTCCAGATAAGGAGTCTTTGGATTAAAGGATTCTGGTATCACATGATTGTAGATATTTCTAGACACATTTTATACCTGCTATATTTTTATATGGATTCTAAAGTTATGGGATATGATCAATGCCAATTTTTTCCTTTCACCTACAAAACAGAAATGGAACTGGATAATCTGTGGTGATTTTTCTCATGAATTCCAGTTTCCAAACTGGCTGGGTGAACTTTCATTTTCGAGCTCTTCTGGTTTTCACTTACATGAAAGCAAATTATTTGGAAGTTATGCTGGGGAAATGGAATGTCTGCAAGATCAGAGACCACACTTTCAATGTACTTCATGCTTCATTGCATAAAGGATATACAGATTTCCTTAAGACTATTTCTCTCAATAGATACCAACTATCCATTTCTGCAAGTTACGCAGAACATGAAAATATAGAGCAAAGCTGAAACTCATATAATGCTTTATTTCTAGGAAATCTTTGTATTCTATATATGCTCATTTTTTATTATTATTTTTATTTAACCTTGCACATAGCAAACTCAAAAAATTACAAAATAAGTGTACAAAACTGCTAAGAATCACAGCTACAATTTAGAGAGTCTAATTATTGTGAATATTCAATTCAAGTGAACAATATGCTTCAGAGGGATCATTATCAGACTGAATTCTCCAGCATTATCTATTATTTACACAAGTGGCTACTCATGCCAATGTGACCTCTGGCAGGGGAACTGGGATGGTAAATCCAAAGCCTGTGTGCCCTTTTGGAAGCAGATGGCAGACCAGTGCCAGCTCATACACTCTCTGAATTCTCTAGTATCCTTTACAAAGTTCATCATTATTGAAGAGCTTTTTGTAGCATTTCTTTCTTGGAGAAGATCAATAAAGATAATAACAAATAAGCATTCAAGTAGAAACACAAAATCTTTTGTTGTTGTTGTTTTTACACACTGAACAGATTCCTGTTTTTTTCCAACACAATAATGAATTGCAGTTGCCTTCAGTTTTGCCAGGATTTCATTCAAGGGCTGTGGACTAACACAAACCTTGTGAAAATTCCTGAATAATATTTCTTACACTCTTGGAACACTTCGTATTTTGTGGGATTAGCATTGGTTGTGCTTTCCTTGCATCATTGAATTATAAATGTTCCTCCTTCATATGTATTTGCGAATATCTGTTCAGTTTTCCTTGTTCTGATATAAATCCGGGTTATCTTTGTTCAAGTAGAACTTCCTGTATCCTGCCCGGAGTCACTGCTATCAACACATGTGTTGGTAGCAGGATGGCAACAGGTTAGGTAACAGGTTTGGCTAGGTTAGGTTATAGGTGATAGGTTGGACTCGATGATCTCCAAGGTCTTTTCCAACCTTACTGATTCTGTGATTCTGTGATCTCCCAGTGCCTTCACATATTTCACAGTGTTGTTGGCCTAATATAACATAGTCTCAGTGTGGGTTTATGCTTAGAGAAAGCATTACTTTTTTTATGTGAAGAATTTTAAATCATGAATCTGTTAAAAATTGAAAAGTTCCCTTTTGAAGGTTGTGAATGTATGTGGAATTCTTACTTTCGAAGCAGTTTTTTAATGTATTAAGGTAACAAACAGTTTAGACTTATTTTCCTCTTTAGTTTTATCTCATGGCACTGGAGATTTCATATTAGAACTGGGTAACCAGTAAAACTCTGGTTCAGAATCCTTCAGATCATGGATATAGTCTAAATCACTACTTTTTTTAAAATAGTTTTTTAATTCATTATGAGCAAGGCACTGTGGTGGCGTAAGATGAAGCAGGAACAAAATTAACTGGTTTGTTCTCCTTCCCTGGGAGTTTGGATACTTCTTTTTGCCTACCTGTGCCTTGCCTTTGATTCATGTAATTTAGTTGCAGAAATGAAGCACAATTATCTAAAACCTTGACTAAACTAAACAGTGTAAGCTTCCCCTAGGCTTTGTGCCAGGTCAGAACTAGTGGGCACAGAAATCATGGAATCTCAGAATGGTTTGGGTTGGAAGGATCTTAAAGCTCATCTTCTTCCACCCCTTGCCATGGGCAGGGACACCTTCCACAGACCCAGGTAAATATGAAAGTACAGTTTAGAGTTTCCTTTCCATTGTGTTGTGCTCAGGAACAGATTGTCTAGGTGGTCCTTCTCCTTGATGATGGTGCTTTTCCACTCCTGTTTGCTACTCCAGGCATGTTTGCTTCCTCAGCTCAGCCAGGAATGCTCAGAAAAAATAAGACCGAGGAAGTCTAACAGTATGTTTGCCAAAGGAGGGCAAAACAGCAAGGCTACATTTCAAGTTCTGAGAGGAGAATTGTGGAAAAAAAAGCAGAATTTGAGTCTGTGAACAACAGTTTAAATGGCCAAATTCACCAGGTAATCCTGGCTGGCACTAAGCTTTGTGTCAGTAACTCTCTGCGTCCTCTGTTCTGCTAATGGGAGTTGTGACAGACTTTGGGTCTGTTCATTAGGAGACAGTTTCCTGCCTTTGATTATGTTTTTCCTGTAGCAGTTTCCATTGATTTCCAGAGGAACTTCAGCACATGCAGATCAATGACAGGATCTGTGCTGGGAATGGAGTCACAAACAACAGTCAGGAATTTATAGTGCCCTGTGCACTCCCAGCACTTCTTTTATTTTCAAATTCGCCATTTTCAAATTGCAGAGGCTACAAAAATGAAAGAAATAAATTACTTTGAAAAATCCGGAATTGTTTACGTAGGGAGTCAAGAGAAGGAAGCAGTAAAGGAAAAAATAGTGTGAGGGAAGGAATCTATGAGGACACATAAAAATTTTCCTGAAAAGAAGATGTCCCCATTTTCCTGAATTGTGTTATTTTAAAGGGCATACCAGATTTTTTATGTTTCCTAACAGTTGGAAATGAAGACTTGTGGTAATTTTGCAGTAATTTTACATTAAATAGCTACTATAGATGACTCTATTGGCTATAAAAATTGAGTTATGAAGGGGTTGTTGTGTGTATTGGACCAACTTAGGAAAACTTGTAGAACAGTTCTCCAAACTGAGAGAAGAAAATGATTGATATTGTCTAGAGTTGAACCAACATAATAATTGCACTTATATCTATTCCCCTGTTGCTCTTTTTGTACCTTCATTTCATGAATTCCCTAGATTTTTTTTGGAAACAAAGTGTTTTGTCTCTCACGAAAACTTCTCGGTCTCCGTGTGTTTTAATGTAGTTTAAAAAATATTTTACAGGTGAAACCAAATGCCACTTTCTGTATTTGACTGTGGTCAGATGAAGATAAAATTAGTTAAAATGGAGGTGTAAAACTAAACATGCACTTCCAGCTATATAATCTCTAAAGGAAATATTAACATGGGATCTTTTGAGGCACAAGTTCATTCTCTCTTCAACTTTGTGATTCTTGAGGGTTCCTGTGCAGGACCAGGAGCTGGATTTTGATGATCTTTGTGGTTTCTTTAAAACTCAGGATATTCTATGAAATTCAATTTTGAAAGTCTTTCTTTTTAGTATAGTATATTCAAACAAACATAAATGCACACAGCCAGGCAAAGGGTTTAGGATTTCCTCAATTTCTCTTGATAGTCGTCATTTTCATGTTCACCTCAGGTTCACAGAACCAAAAATTTAACCAAAATTCCCATTGAAATCATGATTGAAATAAAAAAGTAGTGCTTTTATTGGACTTTTATTAGACAGCTCCTCTTCAGCAGGTCATTTGTGGATTGCATAATTAACCACATCTGGCCTCAAATTAAAGGCTGAGATGCAAGTTTTTAAAGATAATTAAGAAGCATGTTTGAGAAGTACTTGACTATGTAGTGCATTTACAGGGACTATTTATGCCACAGCAACCTGAGGTTCAAGTTTCCTGCCTATCTGGCTGCATAAGAATAACTGCACAGGAGGGGGGAAAGTGATTTATTGACATTTTCTTTGCTGTGTAAATTTTGGATTCCATTTCTATGTGGATGTGTCCCTGAAGCAGCAGAATAAATCAGGTACAGGTAATTCTGGTAAATCAAGAAGGCTCTTATTGCTGCTAATAGAATATCTAGTTTCTCCAAAAGAGGTTATAATACAGATCTCATGTGAACAATTGCTAAGTGACAGTGTTCTTGACATGAGGTACTTCACCCTGACTGGCACCAGGGGATTGCTGATGCCAGGAGGTTTTCAAATACACCTTATAGCACTGTCAAGATATCTAAGAGATCTTTTTCTAGCCTAGAACACAGTGGGACTTTTGTCATTTCTATGAGATGTGTAAGTGAAGATGCCTGAAAGAAAACTAAATCCTCCAGAGGTGAATATTTGGGGAAGTAATTCCATTTGGTATTGCTGTTAGGGTCAAAGGCATTTGATATAGGTGAATTCTTTGCCTCAAATGGGTTTCTTTTCCATTTCATTGGGAAAGGTGCCCAAGTGTGTGAGTGCTCATTGTGGTGGAATAAAAAATTTCTGATAGTTGTCTGCTTCCATTTCAAACTACAATTGGTTTTCTTAATTATGAGTTAGAATCATGTAAAGCCTGAGGTATTACCCAGCTCGACTTCATTCAATCATCACTTGAGTGATAACTAAACTCAGACACCCCAGTTGATTCTACAGCCATAACAGAACACATTACTGTTTGTGTTAATTGTGGCTTTGGGGTATTTTTGCAGTTGCTTATCATTATTATTGTCCTAAAGCTCATATGATGCTGCCAGGCTGCACAAAAAGAAACATTTGGGGGATTTTAGTTGCAAATGGAGCAGCGAAAGGCATGTGGGTGTGGAAAGGTCTGGCTGTGTTGCCTGGTTTGGCCACAGTTCTGTGCTGCATCCCTGGGCCAACTCTGCTTCTCCAGCTTTGACAGCTGGAAGCATTTGGGAAAAAACAAAAAAAAGGAATAGTCCAGCAATTAAAATAGCAAAATTGTAAGCAACAATCAGAACAGACGAAACAGCTTTTTCTGATCCTTGGAAGAGCAAAAGTGACTTGAAATGTCGAAAAGGCCTGAGCTAGGTCAGGAATTGAACAACCACAAAGGTATGTGTACTACTAATTGTTCTCTTAACCAAAATATCATTTCTAGATTTCATTGATGATGATTAATTTCCCTTCTCTCTTTGGGACAAGTATGGGGGACTAGTACCTTCATGCTCTAAAACTTGTATTCACTGAATATCAAAATCTGTACTCCAAACTGCTCTTCTGTGGCAGTAGCTATTTGTGACATGACTACAAAGTACAGATAAAGTGCTTTTGTGCATTTTTTGTGGAGCCAAAAACTGTTGTATGCACAGTATCTACATCTAAGGAAAGAGATTATGCAAGAAAGCAAATATAAATTAAATTTATTTTAAATATCCAGTTTCTAAAGACAGGAAGGTTCTCAATTAATTTTAAAATAATTTTGAGGATATACCAGATATGGTGAGGAAAAGGAAAAAAAGTAAGAAATTGTGGCTTTTGTTCAGAAGAGAAGTGCGATGTGGTCATAGTTCAAAAAAGTAGCCTTGAAGGTAGCAGGGAAGCTGAAGAAAAGTTTAAAAAAATAATTCTGTGACATCTTAAACTATAATTAATTTTTGTGCATATTTTCTGATTAGAAATTAGAATAAATACCTACAAATCCCACTGTCATCTGATATATTTGATACTGAGCATTTTTGTACTAAGGACCAGCACACCCACACTAACAATACGCCCCTAAGGTTTTGGAGTGTGGGTCAGAGGCTGATGTGTGCCGACAAAACACCCAGAGGCATCAGAATGTGGCTAAGGCATTTGTTTGACCCTGTTAAGACCAGTCAGTTACCGAGATTTAACAAAATGAAGGCCTAAGGTCATGCAAGGCAGGTATTTGTCCCACTGGGGGCCGAAGTTGGGCTTGGAGACTCTTCCCTGGTGCAGCAAAGCTGATCCCATGAACTTGCCATTAGGTTCCATTGGGGAGCAGCACACGCGGTAAATCTTGGTTTCAGCATTGATTCAGAAGATGAAGATATCAGAAGAAAACTGAGGCTGCTAAAATGTGAAACGACTAAATAATTTATCAATTGCCATCTCTGCAGCCTTTATTAGGCAATTAAATTCATAACAATAATACTTTTCATCTGAGATGCCACATTTGTCTTCAGCAGGTCTGGCACTGGCGTCTCCTGGCAGAATCCTTAACGACTTCTGTCTGTTCTCTGTTACTATTTAGGAACTCTTAATTCCTTGTCTGACTTCCATGATCTGACAGTGTAAGTTACATCTCTGTTGCTCAGCTGTTAAGTGTATTCCCCCTGCTAGAAATTATTTATTTTACTGCCACATGGTACATCGTCTGTCATGTCTAAGTAGAGGAAAGATCTTCCTCCAATGGCTTTTCTGCACTTTAATCTTTCCATGGAAAGCTCCAGCTTTCCCTTCAGAATGCTCAAGAGAATCCTTGAAACACCCCTTTAATGCTGAAGAGTTTTTCTTTTCCCCACCAGCATACTGGGTGCACAGGAACACTTCTGTGTGCTTTGGGGGTGTAGCAGTACAAGTCAATCACAGAACAGTTTTTCAAGTGTTTTGAAGCTAAATATAGTTACTAAAGTCTGACCTGAGTATTTGCTCATGAAAAACAAACCAGTTCAAATTTTTCTAGAGCTCTACTGGAAACTAAAATCAAATGTGCAATATACTAGAGGCCACCCAGGCTTTCTACTGGTAGTAAGAACCTTTGGAAACATGTTTTATTGCCTTTATCTTCACAAATTGAATGAACATTTATGTTGTCAAAAGGCAGAAGGCCTCACAGAGATCTCTTTAATTTGTTGATGGAAGTTTAAGTAATAATTTATTTTACTTACTAAAGTTTTCTACATAAGATTGTTGAAATCTCCTATAACTGACAGGCTGCATTCTGTAATAATATTGTTTGTGGCCATTGCAACATGCTAAAGACATAAATATATTTAGAATATAACTAAGCGCTATCTTTCAATTATACAAAGTTTCTGGGCAAGTAAAGTCTAAGTTTGGTTGGATTTTCCTAATGCTCCATTATTCCCTGTGATTCTGCTTTCTTGCTGCTAATACCATGGGAATTGCTGTTTCCAGTTAATGAAGTATTAACCTGGGTAAACCACTTGTAGTATTTTACAATTTAAGAGTGTTAAATATAGATCAGAGCATCTGTATGATCTTCATCTTTGCTGGTATTTTGTTTTTATAACTCTTGTTCTCCAACACGCAACTTGATAGAAAATATTATCTTTCTTTTACATTTTCTTTGGCATTGGATGCTCAAATTCTCGTTAAATATCACCAGGAGCTAAAAGGTATCTTTCTTTGCTTAAACTAGTTGAAAATTATTATAAACCTTCAACTTTTCACAAGTTGAAAGAACTCTAACAGCAACTGTAATGCAGATATCTGAGCCCTTCATTTAATTTAATATAAATGAGGCATATTTTAAAAAACAGGTTACAAAAATGGTACAAATCTTGGTTTGTAGTTGCAATTACTCATGATGGATTAGAGTTAAAAAGTTAATGGATAAAAGTTAAACAGTCACTGTTTACCTTTTTAACACACATGTAAAACCTCAAACATAAGAACAAATGCTAAAACAACTGAGAAAAAATAATTTATTGATATTTCATAACATTTTATCCTTGACCAAGTTTTTTTTTGGTTGAGGGTGTTAACGCAAGTGAGTAATTCCTCTCTTTGATGTAATTTTCTATTTTCATTTCTGCTTTTGTAGGACTGAAGTTTGAAACTTAAACATGTTCTTCCTGTTTGTGATGTAGCAGTTTCAGGCAGTGTTTGGGAATTCCCAGGGTGGAAATCCGAGGCTGCAGACTTCATGGCAAAATCCTTACATTATTCAAGCCTATATTCTGCCTTCTGTTGGCATCCCAAGGTGCAAAGTACAGTGCACTAATTATCTCCCACGTGCTCCTACCACCCAGACAATGAGTAAATACTTAAAAAGAAATAAAAAATTAAGAGCCTTTTTCTCTAATAAATTAAAACCATTGGTGCTTATCCAGATCAAAAAATGAATGTGATCAAGTATTATACTTGCTAATTCTGCACAAACAAAAATACAACAGCCCAGAGACTAAAGAAGGGTTTTTATTCCAACCTTCACTTTCCCCTTATGTTTCTGTAGATGTTTTTGAACTACTACCAGAAATTCTGCTCCTCCATGAAAATATAAATCTTTATGAGACAATGTGATAAGATTGTCCATAGAAGTTGGGAATATCTCATCCCGGGATGGAGCTTGGAGTAACCCGGGATAATAGAAGTTGTCCCTGTCCGTGGCAGGGGTGGAATGAGATGAACTTTAATATCCCTTCCAACCCAAAGCATTCGGGATTCTATGATAAACATTTTGCTGAATAAGTGAGGACCACCCAAGGCTGGATCTAAGTTTAGCTTATTTTGGCATCTCATTCCAAAAGAGGGGACTACTGGAATCTTAGGGAAAGAATAAATCATACTGAGGGTCATATTTTCCCAACTTCCACAAAATGTGGCTGTGTTGTACAAGATCTTGTACAGAGATATTTGTGTTTGGTGGCTAATACTAAATCCCTGTCCCTTGAACTTTTGTAATCCCTCTTTGAAGCTGTAAAACCTTTTGCTTTCATCCCTTCCTGAAGCAAATGCATTGGTTCCATGAGAGAGAGTTCTTTGGTGTAAAGCCACTGCCTGATGGTTTTATTGACTGAATGTAGGTTCTTGTGTTTTGAGAATGAATACATACTCTTTTTCCAACCTTTTCTTTTTGAAGGGGAAGTTGTGTAACCTATTTAATTTCCCCTCTTATTGAACTACTTCCGTGCTTCCAATATTTGTGTTTGTCCATACTTATTCCAGTTCCTTATTAAACTTGGTAGACGTGAAAATAAAGGCAAAGTCCCTCAGCAATTCAGTGGCAGAGCTAAGCAGAGCATAGATTTTGAAACCATTCTTTCTAAATGCATTTTATGTTTGGAAGGAATACAAAGTAAGCATCAGTTAGGGCTTTGCCTGCAGTCTTCAATATGTAATTATGCCCTGCTGGGGTAGATTAGATCTCTAATTTGTATTCTGATGACTGAAGTAGACACACATTTCACCAGGATTTGGGTTTTCTGTGGTTTGGCATCTGGTTACTCAGTGAGAAAATAAAGCAATGAAAGTTAGAATACCCCCAGGAGTATCAGCAACATCTGCTGAAGTGAGATGGATGTGTAGCCCAGGTGAAAATTCACAAGGTGCCCTATTATAAATAACAAGCCACATTTCAAAGATTATTATTTACACTGGCCTAATTTTTTCTTGGTGATATTTTATACTCTGTAAAATAATGGCTTAGTACATAACCAAACTAAACAAAAGAAATAGCAGTGTCCTTTAGAAAAAGCAGATTACAGAGTGAATCTCGAGCACTGGAGGAATATTTTGGAGAAGACTGTATTAACTTTTTCAACTGTACAATTTATATATTTTCTTAGAAGACATAGACAATAAAGAAGCAGCATTCCAGAAGCCATAAACTGAATTAATAACATTAACCCAGTTGCAAGCTTTAACATTTTCTTTCTACGTGCAAGCAGTGAAAGCCTTGAATGAGGTAAGTAAACACTTTATTCTCTCTANCTTGATCTGAGTGTCTAGAACTAATTACTCTGAGCAGCATCACATGTCTCTGGGATATTGAGGCCTGATCATATTGGTAAATGAGAAAAACATACTTTAAATGAACTTTAGTTGCTGAGCTCCCCATCAGCCAGCAAGAAGGAAGGTGAAAATACTGTCTCTATTGTCCTCCTGGTACTACTGTGCCAACACTGGATTAATTTAGTGTGATACAGGATCAAGGCAAGGTGCTCCCAGGTGAGCTGATCAAGTGCTGGTGAATTCCCAGTCTCAGTCATGGGCCATTCCCTGCATCCCACTGTTCTGTTCATCTTCCTGTGCTGTCTTCTGTCAACAAGGTATTTCACAGTCCAGTTCTGTAATACCCACCAGGTTTCCAATGCTGAGGGTCATTTGGCAAAAAGAGTTTGATTTCCCTTCCCAAGGGTGTTCATGTATCTCCTACACACCTGCAAGGCCAGGCTGTACAGACAGAGGGTGCCTGGTCATACCCAGGCAGTATATTCAGATATTACACAAATATGGTCGTGTTTGGGGGGAATGTTCTTGTTTAAATGGTAACTTTCAGAGTGAAGGGCACTGTGCTGAGCATTTGGTGTTCTAGGCTTTATTTCCACTTTTTTTTTCCACATGTCTGTGACCCCCTGGCGATGCTCTACCAAGCACCTCTGGGTGACACCAGGCAAGTAAAGTTTTACTGGGTCATTAAGGGCCCCATGGAGGACAACTAGTCAAAAATGAGAACATGTAAACTTACTTAGAGAATGAAAAATATAATTATCTCTATAATTTTCTGTCAAAACACTCTGGAAAGGTTTAGCACACTGTCACTGTTGTGATTGATAAATTGGTCTTGCAAAGATAACATTTTTGCAATATTATTGTTTTTACTTTTAAATGAGTGAGATGATTAACAATGTAATACTGCAGATCATTCTCATGAACAGAAAACCTGTTCCTGGTGTCCAGTAGTAATTTGTTTAGTATCAGGAAACATAATTTATTCCTTTAAGTATGTAAAACACATTACAACTCTGCTGTCAGAGAAAACTGACAAACCCCCCAAACCTGAAATTAAAGAAAAACCCTCTAGGATAATACTTGTTGTGCTCTCAATTATATATACTCCTCCTATTTCCCTGTATTGAGCTGTCAGGTTTTCCCATAGCTGCAAAAATTCCACCTGTATTTTATACATGTTCAGTGCTGGGTCACTGCCCAGCCAAGAAGTTCTTCCTCATGGCCAGAGGGAACTTCCTGGGCCTCAGTTCCTGCCCGTTCCTCTGGTGCCATTGCTGAGCCCCCCTGAGCAGAGCCTGCTCCATCCTCTGCCCCCTCCCTGCCCCCCCTGACACCCAGGGATGGGGTCCCCTCTCAGGGTCTGGACAGCCCCAGCTCCCTCAGCCTTCCCTTGAGGATGCGGGAGTCCCTAATTTTAATGAGGCACGAAGTTTTTAACCCATGGTCTTAGTGCTGTTCATTGCAGTTCCAAATGCAGCAAACGCAGACCCAGTCCATGTGCCGGATGGGATCACTGGTGTCTCCTGTATAAAGGACAGGATCCCTGCACAAGAGGTTCAGCACTGTTCCTATATCGCTCAACCTGAGCACAGCTAGTTAGAAGGTTTTTTGCTACTTTTTACCCTCCATCATTGTATATCAGCAAGTAAAACAATATGAAACAACACAGCAAAAGGAGAAAGTATTTCCAATTGTTGTAGGATGATCTTTCACAGAATCACAATTCATTTAAAGTCATCCAGTGCTTTTAAATGCCTGTCATCCTGACAGCCCACTTATTTTGTGTCCTGCAGTGAGACAGATAATATCACAGTCTGCCATAAATATAAGGGATTCAGGGGCTACAAAGCACCAAAATATGGGACTTGGATTATTGATGCATTTAGAAAATATTTCTCTCCCCCCACCCCGTTACTGTGAAGGTGAAATGGCTGTTTCTTAGGGAGGGGTATCCTGGACTTAAACTTCCTTCTCCCTAAGCTTTTCAGCCTTGTTTCTCTCTGATTGCAAAAAGAAGATTATTGCAAAAAAAGTAGAAATGAAAGAACAATGCATTATTTCTCCTTACTTTTTCTTATTATGCTGTTTCAGGTGTTGACACATATCAATTTACAAAGTTTCTAATTATGTATTTGCAATGATAAAAAGAAGCTTTTGGGGCAGGTTTTGTCAAGTGGGGCAGCTCAAGTCTTTTTCATTATATTCAGCAGCCTGCAAACCCCAACCATGCTGCGCTTTCCCTGCTATTCCCAAATGCTCGGGGTATTTGCATTATTTAACATTCCTCAGCACTTCAGGAATCATGAGTTCTATCCACTAATGTGAGCCCTGAGATTTCCACTTCACACTGTAAGGTGGGGGTTTGCTACAGCACATCTGAGTCAAACTGAACAAGAGCATATAATGCATATGAACTTATTGGGGTTTAATTAAGTGCAGTATAGGATTAAGGCTGAGTAGGATCAGGCCTTAACATATCAAAGTAATTTTCATGACCAACAATCCTTGATTTAAAATAAAGCAAAAGGCAACTTTTTTTCTTTTTCTAGTCCACCTTCAAAGTATAAATTTTGCAGGTTTCAAGTGGCTGTAGAAATAATTTAGTGCTGCATGGTTTCTCCGGTCTGTCAGATCCCCTCGAATAGAAATCCAATGGGAAAAGTACGATTTCATTTAAATCAAATCACCACCTTGATAGAGGTGTTCACCTTCTGCCACAATCCGTTCTCCACATTCGGTCTCAGAGAAGGTCACAAAACATGGAGAAACATCAAAACAAGACTTTGTTTAATTCAGAACTTCCGCACGGAGGATACACAGTTAACAAGTAGCATTTCTAATGCAAAGTAATTTTACCCTTAACTAATCACTAAGAGAATTCTGGGTTGCCATAAAAGCCCCTATTTTTAATAACATTATACTCTGAACTCAATATTCCTACATTATTTATAAGTCATGCATAACTATTCCTGCAATTAAATCTCACTTATTTGTTATTTTCAAAAGAATAATTGACAATTTACTCTGAATGTTGTTTTCCAGCATGTAGAGATCAAAAATAAACAGAACAAAAAGATGCCAAGGGCTTGAAAATGAAAAAAATTCGTTTAGGTGAATCCAAATATATGAAATCAGAAGTCTTCAGAGATCATACTGCCTTAGTTTCTCACTGCCCGTGTATAAAGCAATTAGAACAATATAAAAAAATAGTGTGTTTTTCTAAGAACTAACTATGAGACAACTTCTCTTTCTCTGTAGTTGGAGTTGAGTGTTACTCTTTATTATAAGTTATTATAAGATGGGTTCCAGTTAGTAAAGATATTTCAGCTTAATGGCAGTCTACTCTTTGGACACCTAACCAAATTAAATTAATTTGAAATCTCTTCCCTGAAAGGTTAAAAAAAGATCCCTTGTTATCTGTTATGCTTATGAGCTATTTAAAATAATAGATATTTAAAAGTTGACATTAAAAATATTTTTCTCATGAAGTTCACTCAAGTGACACACTCATAGTGTGACACACTCATAGTGTGTCACATTTTTTAACCTTTTTTAACCCTTTTAAGACCTCATTGCTTCTTAGAAAATTATTCCGTGAACAGGTAGAGTTTACAGTAGTGGCTATAATTGAAAATTTACAGTAGTGGCTATAATTGAAAATATGAAAGAATGGGAGATAACAATATTCACAAGTAATATTTCCCATTCATCTCTTCAGTGGCCCACTGTGTTTTGTCACTGAGCACAACTTGGGAAGTGAAGCAAATCCACAATCCCTGCCCCACAAAACTGTGGACGGGGATAACAGCTGCCTTAACTCACTGTGAGAAATCTGAAATCTGGATTTTATTCTCTAAAATGTGATGATGTAAAGGGAAAAAATGCCATGGTAACCTACAGTAAATTAGAGATAGGAAAGAAGCATATGGTGGGTGCAGATCCTGCACGAAAACTCACAAATACTGAATAACTCATAAATACCTAATTGTGGGTAATAGCAATCGAGGGGGTTCTTCGCAGGAGTTACAAAATCTTGGTAATTATGTTTTGGTTGCTAATAGCTTAAAACAATATGTTTCATTCGCCAAGAATTATTTCAGACACGCGTGTGTTATGTTATTTATCACCTTTCCTTGGAGGACATTTATTGTTGTCCACAGGAACAAAGAGCAAATAATGAATGTGGAAATCAGCAACTTATTCAAACATGTATATTCAAAGAAAGACACACAGCCAGGAAAAGGGTTTAGGATTTCCTCAATTTCTCTTGATAGTCGTAAGTTTAATGATCATAGCTGGTCTTCTCAGACATAAACTTTCATTTATGCAATATATTTATATCTTTCTTACTGTCTTCTCACACAGAAGGCGCTGATAAATTTTAGGGCAAGGAAAGCAGTTTAGTCCCTAGAACACTGAGATGTTGAAGCATTTTCTTCCAGTTTTGTAGATATGATGAAAAAGTAATTCAAAATACCTATAAGTGATATAACAGCTTGTTAATTTACCTAAAGGAGTTCTTATTTCTTTCCTTATCTCTACCCTGTGTCAATTTTTATTGTCAGTTTAACCAAAGTTGGATCACCACTGATGCAGGCAAGTACATGATAAATGAGAATAATTCAGAAACCCACATAGATTGGTGAAAGTTGAGAAGATTCCTGCAGCAGGAGATTATGAACCTGAACTTTGTTCCTTGCTGCACCTCAGCAATTGATAAATTATCTATACTTCCTTTTCTTCTGTGGACTTTTGGAATACTACTCCTATTTGAAAAGTCTTCAGCACTGGCTCTATTGGCTCTGAAATCTCTGTGTTCATACAGCAAAGTGCAAAATGATGAAACTTTTTCAAAGAATATATTTGAATCTATTAATGTCCTTGTCTAATACATCTTAAAGCTTTAATTAAGAACACAGAGCTAATGCCAGCTTTATTATAAACACAGGAAATCAAATTCTCATCACTAGTGTTCGACTCTAAAAAAAGATCAAAAGGAAGCAGATGCACTGAAAGTCTTTCTCAAAACCAAAAATCATTGTATGAATCTGCTTTGCAGGTCACAGAGGAAGCTTTGTTTACCAGCTGAGGGCATTATTATTAGCATTATTAATTGGCATTATTATGTATGATACTTGTGTGAGTTATGCACAGAGGTGTCTATTCTGAGTATCCCCAGCCTGTTGTTCCCATGATCCATGCTGTGCTTGCTGGGATTTCTCTCCTTGTGTTTCTGTCTGCCTCAACTTGATGCTTGATAAGTTCTAACGTTTGTTTGGGAATGATTAGTTATTGTCTCTTCACAGATGCTACACTGAATATTTTAAATGCTAATGAATTCCTCACAGATACTGCCAGCCTAGGCTATACCTATGGCAAAAGAATATTGCAATAATTATTTTGAATATATTACAGTAAGTATTTTGAATATTATCAGTTTCCCAGGGATTAAATTAACTGACTGTACTGGCTTTCTCAAAGGTCTGTCTTCTTTTCAGGTGTAAGACTATTCCCCCTCATCAGTAAGCAAATATTCATCGATGTGTGCTTTACCCAAGACCGAAGGGATAATTCCTGCAACTTCCCTGACCATTGGATAATGTTATTTGCAGAGCTACAGGTTGTTCTTGTGGATGTTAAGAAGAGATTAGAGGTATGACTTTCATTTGAAAGGTGTTCTGGTTATATTTATGAAAGATTTTTCTAAGGAATTTTACAGAAGGTTTGTCTTCGTGAAATGTCCAAGAACTTCCTCAGCCTCTGGACAGACTGGAAACACTTCGTGGAGTCTCTAAATCTCAAAGAACAGGTGAAGAAGCACAAAACATTTCGGAATCCAGTTTCCATACTTTGTTGTATTTTAATAATTTTGTCTTTTGTTGAGACATCCTTTGTTTCAGTTTCTGTGTAAACGTGACAGAGTTGCTGTCTGCTCCCATCTCTGTGCACTCCCACTCTTTATTCTTTGTGTACCCTTGGGTGGTTTCCCCCCCCGTGGAAACTGTGGTTGAAGCATGTTCATTTCTTTGCAGTCCAATGCTCTTTTCGGGTTGTAGTTAAATGCCTGGGATTTGAAATCAATCAGGCTCCTTCTCAGAAGTTGTTCAGCACTAGTTAGGTCACGTTCCTTGTGCATAATAAAGCACTGAACAAGTTAAGGTTAAATGGATTTTTTAATCAATAAATACAAACCAAGAACAAACCCGATGTAACAATTTTTCCTTATGCCCACCCCTTTCTTTTTGGAACAAATACTGATGAGAAGCATTTCAGCAAAAATTCCTAATAGCTCACATAATTTCGTCATGCAAATTTTACAGCTGTTTTGTTCCAGCATTTGCATTAGTGTACGAGTTTGTTGGGATAAAGCCCCGAGCGTAGATATGAGTGGTATATACACTAAAAACAGTGTTGTCACTCAAATAGTGAAATAATGAAATTAATTGAAACACCAACAGTTCCAGCAAGCAGAGTTTTCCAGTTTGTTATTGTAGATTTATAACTACTGTATGGGTAAAAAGAACAAGATTTACATCATAAAATAGAACAACTGAGGTTGGAAAATCCCTCCAAGGTCATCAAGTCCAACCTGTGCCTGATCCCCACCTTGTCCCCCAGCCCAGAGCACAAGGGACACAGCCCGTCCTTCGTTGGACACCTCTAGGGATGGGGACTCCAAACCTCTCTGGGCAGCCCATTTCATCCTTTCCAGGGAGAAATTCCTCCTGATATCCAACCTGAACCTCCCCTGGCACAACTTGAGGCCATTTCCTCTCATCTTGTCCCTTGTTTCCTGGGAGCAGAGCCCAACACCCTCTTGGCTCAACCCTCTATGATTTTTTTATTATTATTATTTAAAATTTAAAAACAACACCACATGGCACTACATTAGCACAATGTGAATTTTTGTACCATGAAATAATTAAAGGTAAAAAAATGTGGGCTGAGGCATTGTACTTAGAGAAGTAAAATAATTCCCAAGATTACTGCACTTTATTTTGTTATACTCAGTGTACAGTTCCAACTGTGCTGATTTGCTGCCAACAGTGTTTTTGCCATTTCAGCATCTGGAAGATGGCTGTTAAATAATCAATATTTATTATTAAACATGGAGAAACATTTACTAAACTTTCCTTGGAGATTTTTCTGACATACCTTTGACATCCCTGTGTTAATGAAAACTCTCTGTACTGCTTCTTAAAATTGTTCAACATATTTACAGAAAGAAGGACAGGAGACGAGACATTTCTAGTTCCAAACATCTCAAAATTAGTCACACAAAATAAATACTGCTTAGCAAGTAAAAACCTTGAAATTAGCATAAGACATTATGATATTACCTCTCTTAATGTTCTTCAACTGTTTTTATTTCTGAGTTTATTGTCTGTTCTTTGCTGTAGATTAATAAACCATTTAAACCTTTCTAGATGCAAAGTGATTATTTCATAGGCTGGTATTAAAAGCCTTGTCATCCCTTCAAATTTCACAGCATGAGTGAAACATTTCATCTTTTCATCTTTTTGCATCCATAAAAAGATTTTGTTTATTAGAAAGAAAAAGGATCATATTCCAGACATCTGCTATCAAGGACAGATTGGTGACTTTTTAGTGCCACACAAAGACTAATCTTAGCTTTTATTAAACCTTATTGTAAAACATGATAATATTATGTGTAATGTCCATTTCTTTTATATAACTGGGAAAATATGGATTTTCTGCTTAGTCAAAAGAGATACATCTTATCCCAGTGGTGTGTGCTTCCTTTGAGACTATTTTGTCTACCCAATTAAATATTTCATTGGTTTGGGCAAATTCTGGACTTGATTCTAATTATAGGGAAAAAACCTACAATAATAATGCTTTAGACTATGAAAACCCCCTTTTGGTTTCAATCCATGTTTCACTCCTTGTATGTTGTTTATAATTATGTAAATAAAAATAATTTCCTATCTCTCATAACTTTCTTTCTATTCCATAATAATTTCCTTTCTAATATTTATGTGTTGCTGTGATGAGGCACCTTAAGAATCCCATTTTTATTGCTAAATAAAGGTAATTTAGATCATTAAAGTCCACCTAGATGTGGACTAGATTACATATATGGAATTCTTGAGTAAGTTCCTTTTTAACCAACACTCTTCAGCTCATTATTGTGAGGTCAGTTTCCCCTTTATTTTTCCCACCTCGCTCAGATAAAGTTGTTCTGTGCTGTTCTGTGACAGGATATGAGCAACAATGAAATTCTAAGGAATTAATTGAAGATCCTATTGTATTCCTGCAGAAGGAGGAGGGAACGCACTCACTAATAATTTACCTGATGGTTTTGGGAGGAGAGGAAGCAGCAAAATGTTTCCTTGACCTTTGTCTTGAATAAGCACCAGGAGAAGATCTAGTGGGAAAAGGTTGTTGTCATTACACTAAATCTCTCCATTAGTGGGATCCCTTGGGATCAGGGAGCCTGTTTGGTGTCTTACAGACAAGATCTACAGAGATAACCCAGCCCAGAGCCCCCCAGCCCTCCTGAGTAAGTGACAGCAGGGCTGCCATCACCTCCTCACACACTTGGGCTCCTCTTTGCAACAGGGGAGTTTTTAAGGTGAGGTGGCATTTGCTGTGTCACAGAGAGAGAAGGTCAGAAGAGTGTGATTGTGAATTTACTAAAAATCCCAAGGCTTTAGTAACTTCACTGAGATATGAAACTTTAAGATTTACTGGCTCTGTAGTAATCAAGATAACCTGCAAGTCAGTCTTGCAGAACTATCATGAAAGTCACCAGGTGAGGTATAAAGTTTGCCCATCTCTACTGTGGTAGATGATGGATTTTGAAGAAGAAAATCCCTGATGATATTTTATTTAGCTCTCAAAAGGCAATCAGTTGTACAGCTCAGTTGTGGGCTCTGAGTATTTTCATAGAATCATCCCAGAATGGTTTGGGTTGGGACCTAAAACCTCATCTCATTCCACCCCCTGCCATGGGCAGGGACACCTTCCACTATCCCAGGTTGCTCCAAGCCCCGTCCAACCTTGGACACTTCCAGGGCTGGGGCAGCCACAGCTTCTCTGGGCAACCTGAGAATCTTGCAATGCTCTTGTGCACATGTATGGAGACATTTCCTTATTTTTGAATGAGAAGAGGAAGAATTCAAGCACCAGCTGGTTTAGTTTGGGGTTTAGTTTCCTTTACATGTGACCAGTGGAAGTAAGTTTTCTTCACAATGAAGGTTTTGATCAGAGGGGTCCAGCTGTCAAAGCAGGTCAGTTGGGACAGTGTAAAACCTCAAAACCTCACCCTGAACTGTGAAGCTTTAGTAAATATTCCTCCTGGATGGGCAGATTTTCACTGGAGGGATATTTTGCAGTTTTTTCCAACCCTTCCCGATAGGAACATTTGTCACCTTCTTTCCCAATCACTGGAATAGAACGTTGGGATCAATCATTCTCAGCCTAAATCCCCTATTCACAGTCTTCTCTTTTTAAAGAGAAACTTTAAAACTGCTTTTTAAAACAGTTGTGAAGTTGTTTTTTTTAAACTTCACAACAATCCCAGTTGAATTTGCCACGAGCAGGAAAATTTCCTTTGGGAGCTCCTGCTAATTCAAGTGACTCAAAACAGCTCATTCAAAACAATTGTAGTGTTTATTCACCCAGAAGAACATATGAAGGCCTTTTCCTCTGGGAATTATCTTAACTTTCCCAGTTGTCTGAAAGTTTAGGCTTATGCTTGACCCAAATACCGTGAGTTCAGAGCTGGGAGGCACAGCCTTTCTCTCTATCCATAAAATATGCAACTCACTCTTCCTTTCCACTTTGGAATTGCTCTGCCTAGGAGACAAATATCCCTGTGAGATGAACCACAATCAATTTCTGCCAACCTCGTCAAAAATAGACTAATTTAACATAGGAAAGTCAATAATGGTTTAAAAAGAAGTGGTCAGCTTTAATTTCCTATCAGGACATTTGTTAGCAACATAAATCTGGAATTAAGAGTGAGTGTAGGCTGAAATAAACCATGTTAGGCACAGGATTTAATCTGCTATTATTACTGAAATTATGTTTATTTTAGTGAAGAGAAGGCAGAGGCACATGTCAGGATACGTTCTGAGTGTTTTAATTGGAAAGTGCTGAGATACTTCTAGACAGTGTCTTTACTGCTTTGTGTGATGCGTATAAGGGTTTAGATAAAAGCAGACAGAATAGTCTTCTCTTTTCCCACTCTTCATGAATATCAGGATATGTGTGTGTCCATTCAGGAGTCTGTTTCTGTCCTCTTAGGAAGTCAGGAACCTTCCTCTCTGAAAATTTCAGTTTTTCCAGTTTTTGAGTCATCTTCACAACATTTTGTGTCCTGCCATCCATCTATTTACTGCTACCACAGGTTTTTGTGTCATCCTTAATATACATCCTTGACTCCACTATTACACTTAATTTTTCTTATTTGACTTTATTTTGAGAATCTAAATAGTTAAAGATGCCTGATTTCAAAATATGACTCACAGTACCAAGTGTAAAATCTCTGAAAATGTTGTTTCTTGTAGAGAGCTCCTTTTTGATGTTAAATGCATCTTGCACCTTCTTTCTCTTTTTGGCTAAAATCAACATGATTTAAAAGGCAGTGCTTTAAAGTTTGGTTGTGGAAATTTCATTTTACCTTTTTTTTTTTTAAAAATAAATAAAATCTAAATTAAATTAGATTTTAAAATAAATCAAATTTTAATTTTTTTTAAAAAGGTGCTTATCCTTCCTTCTGTATTCCACATCCAAATCGAGTGCCAGATATAGGCAAGGAAATGGGATGTAAGAGACATTGTATGCAGACTTACTTTACAGAAAACTATATTTTCTATTTCAAGCGGTGTATTTGTTTAACTTAACTTGATAAAAGCGGGAATTGGAGACAAGATGATTTAATACAGCTCTTGCTAACAAGTTGCAGACATTACTAGTGTGTCAAAACAACATTGCTGGAGGCATTCTGGAGTCAGGCTGGACTGATAACTACAATGCAAGGAAACAGCTTTTTGGCAGCTATTTTATTCCTCAGTGCTGCTGATTAAAGGCAACTTGAGCTACTTTTATTTTTTTTTATTTCATTCATGTGCACTTTTATTTTTGCTCAGAAACAGAAAGGTAAATATTTTAAAATTAATAAAAGTGAAGACCAAGAAACCTATGTCTTGATTAGGATGTCTCCTTCAGGACACATTCAAAAAGCCTAGACTTGATATGGGAATAATTATCCTTGTCATTTCCATAGAAAAGAAGAAAAACTTTTCCCCTGTTTTTCATGTTTGATGCAGAATGTCATTTTACACAGACACAATAAAAAAATGGATCAAACACCAAAATAGTTGCTTTGTTTGCCAGTCAGAAAACAATGCCAGCTGTCAGTATTTGAATTATTATAGAGCTATTTGACATGTGTTCAAAAAAGACTCTGTATCCTTGACTTGCCTTGTATTGCATCAGCAAATAGAATTACTTAATAGGATTATGATTGAGCTATATTGTACACTTCTATTTCAGTTACTGCCTTTGTACGTTGCCACTCTTTGTACTTTACACATGCAACTGTATTATTAAAAAGAAAAATAAAACATTGAAATATAGGCTTCTTCATTAAAGAAGTTTATATATTTCAAAAATATTTTGAAACTTAACCAGTTATGTTCAAACAAAGCTCCATATGACAAATTTTTTTTGTATTTTTTTTTATAAAATCACAGGATAGTTTGGATTGGAAGGGACCTTAAAGATCATCTTGTTCCACCCCCTGCCATGGGAGACACCTTCCACTACCCCAGGTTGCTTCAAGCCTCATCTGACATGGCCTTGGACACATCCAGGGATGGGGCAGCCACAGCTTTTATAAACACTAAATCTGGCTCCTGTTATTTGTGCTCTGTCATTAAAAAAAATGGATCAACCAAATTCATGAGGAATATCATAATTTCTATTGGTCTGACCCAAAGGTTATCAGGGCAAAAACATGATGTCTCTGATGGGAAAAACTGAATTTTCTGGACATTCCTTGGGCACAGTCTGTGAGAGACCACTCTATGACATCTGATTTTGGCTGTGTTTCGAAACTGATGCACATCCTGCTCAGAGATGAATCATTCTGATCATGAAAGAATTGAAAGAAAGCTCTGAAAAAAGTTAGGAAAACTATCTACCATCCTGTCATTCCTAAGGAAGCCCTTCTGGACTACCTCTCCCAAACAGGAGTGAGCACTGGTGTGCTTTTGTACTTACTGTACAGAAAGTAACCCTGTCTTTCATTTCTTTCACTTGAGCTCCACATTTTCCTACTAAGCCCTTCATTCCAGTAAATTATCCAGAAACTGGTAATATTTTGAATTTTTGTCAAATAATTTGTTGCAGCTGTAGCTGTTCATATGCACCATTAACTGCCTGGGCACATGTGGGAAAAAATCCTGTCTTTTTCAGGATATTTCACAGCTTTTCTGATATAAAACTTGCTGCCCTAAGCTATGAAAAATTTTCCACTTCCAAAGTATTTCCAATCCTCCAGGAAAACAAGAGTCCAAATGCACCTATTGGCATTCTTCACAGTGGCTGGAAGCAACCATCCCTTCTGTTTACACTATAGGATTATAAATTATATTGAAATATCATTCAGTTGGAGTCATTCTCCAACACTGCAAGGAGATGGATGGTCTCCAGGGTAAGGTTGTCATAAAAAGGAAAATCAAACCAGCTGAATAATACAATAAGTCTGTGTATCAGGCCAGCTCAACCAAGCAGTGATAAGAACTGTGGCAGGCTTTGAGGAGCTGGCTGACAGATTTCATTTGTCTGAGTTTAGATCTTGCCCTGGTGTCATATGTCATATCCTCAGACCATCCCTTTGGTGTTCTACCAGCACCCCTTCAGGTGCTGTCAGGGGATTAGAAGGAGTCTGCCAGTGAAAATGCTTGAATGGGTAAGTCAGGAGTAGAAGTAAAGAGCTCATTTCATTTCTTCTTGGTTTTTATGTGCCACAGGATTGACATATCTTTTGCGTTTCGTTCTGTAATTACATATTTTTTACCTTTTAGAATATAAATGTGTGGTGAGGTGCTGAGATGGGACATGTAATATCTATATAAATAGTAATGAGAACAGAAAATGAAGATGATTAAGCCCTTAGACAATATCAAGATTTGCCTTTAAATCCTATGGCTAGCGGTGCAATACCTGGAACCACAAAATCATTACTACTGTCTCTACAATTTAAAACACAAAGACCTGTTCACCTGAGAACAAGGTCCACCAAAATAAAAGTTGCCATGTGTTAGTTTAGTGTTTCCTCTGTGATCGATTTCCTCGTCGATTTTAAATACTCATTTCACTCCACTGAGGGATTATAGAATCACAGGACTATTAAGACTGGAAAAAACCATCAAATCCAACCTGTGCCTGATCCCCACCTTGTCCCCCAGCCCAGAGCACTGAGTGCCACATCCAGTCCTTCCTTGGACACCTCCAGGGACGGGAACTCCAAACCTCCCTGGGCAGCCTCTTCCAATGCCTGACCACCCTTTTCAGGAGGATGAATGTCCAACCTGTCCTGATGTTCAACCTGAAATTGCCCTGGCACAGCTTGGGGCCGTTTGATCTCATCTTGTTCCTTGTTCCCTGGAAGTAGAGCCTGACCTTGTCCTGGGTCCCCCCTGACCCTCCTTTTCTCCAGGCTACCACCAGCTCCCTCAGCTCCTCCTGCTGCTCCAGCCCCTTCCCCAGCTCTCTTCCCTTCCCTGGACATACTCCAGCCCCTCAGTGTCCTTTTTGCCTTATTGAGGGGCCGAACCCTGACTCAGGATTTGAGGTATCCCAGCAGTGCCACCACAGGAGGACAGTCCCTGCCCTGGTCCTGCTGCCACACAGAAAATAAGTCAACAAAACTGACAGTTGTCTAAAGAAGGTGATTTGTATTTAATAATTCCTCTTGCTCTGCCTTAGATGAAATTTTAAGCCAACAAGTATTTTATCTACCCACAGTTTGAGAATTTAACCTCTGTACTTTCCTTTGTTTTTCATAGAGTTCCCTGAAATAAAAATGTCTCATTTCAGGTTTCAAATCAAAATAAATTAAACTTCTGAAGTTCTAGAATTGATGAGGAAAAAGTGGAAAGTTTTAGTTTTAATTTGATCTGCATAATTTTTCTTAGTTTTTATTGCCTGGTTCAGTAGCTGAATCAAAAAATAAATTATTCAAAGAGCTCTAATGATACACTCCTTCAGAACAAAGATTAAGCCATACTGTTCCCTGAAGAGGGACTAATAACTACACTGCCCAGGAGTGGCAGTAAGCCTCTCAGCACATCAACAGATATTAGGTGTATAATATATATTATTAGAGAAAATAGTACATTAAAGGGACCTACCCCCCTGGCTAATTTGTCTGAGAAAAAAATCTGTAAAATCTAAAAGTAATTGTTTTGCTTACCAACCACAATTTAGCAAAGGACAAATCTATGTATTTTGTCTTTTCCATACTAATCCAAATATCATAAATCACCTCTTCTAAGGAAAACTGTTTCCATCTTGCCCAGAAGGGCTGGTGTATTCTTTCAAGAAAATTCCATACCTGTGAATAAGCAGAAGCTTCAATAGCCTGGAGTGGTATCATAGCAATATGTGTGTGGAATAGAACCAGTAAATCCAATTTTATGTCAAGTTTGGGGACTGTTTATCTACACTGTTTTATTGCTATGATGGCTGAAACATATTTGAAACATTTTGTATGTATGGAAGTCATGAAGGACTGGTTTCAGACAGGATGCTGTAAGGAAGTAATTGAGTATGTCAGGAACATTTGAGAGAAGATCAGGACTTGACTCATCCCTGCAAATGTCCAAGGCCAGGTTGGACAGGGCTTGGAACAACCGATAGTGGAAGGTGGCCCTGCCCATGGCAGGGGATGGAACAAGGTGATCTTTAAGGTTTCTTCCAACTCAGCCCTTCTGTGATCCTGTGATTTTTGCAGAGCCTTACTCCTTCCAGTTCTAAAGACTGACATAAGTTATCTTGGACATCACAGTTCCTGATCAAGGTGGATTAATAATCAACCAACAGGCTTTCCTTCCTCCCTACCCTCTTCCTGTGAGGTCACTGGATCTGTCCTTTCTTTCTGATCAGATTTTAAATTCTCGAGGCAGGGATCATCTTCTCTTTCATTCCCTTTCCTCCCCAAAACTGAGAACACTGTCAGAACATTAAAAAAAAAAGAAGGAAAGAAAGAAAGAATGCAGTAGCAAATATTCCCTTTTCAAATAGAATCATTGCCATAGCACAGCTATCCTTCAGCTACCAGCAGCTGCAAATGGAACAGGGAGATGTCAGTGTTCACTTCCACTGATCTCATTATACAAACACTAAGAGGAGCAAGGGAATACATTTGGAGAGCTTTCATGTGGTTAAAGTAACAGGGGAAATTCAGTCTTTGATATCCCCTTGTTCAGTGTATCTGCCTCACTTTTTGCCTCCCCCTCAAAAGGCAAGGCTGAAAAAATATTAGAGGATTGTTGAAAGGGATTGGAAAAATGAGAAAAGGCTCTAATTAAAGGGACAAAAATATACTTGGAAAGTATTTCTCAGTGTTTTAAGTTCATAACTAGACCACCTATCCAAATCTCCTCATTAAAAGTCAGATTCTGATTTCATGCTGAGAGCTTGATACCAGGTTTCTGCCCAGTTAGACAAATGCTTCTTACTTTGATTCCTACATTACCAATGTGCCCAACAGACACTGATTGATACGTATGTTTGTGACCTAATGGTCTGGGTAGGGAAAAGTCAGCATTCCCAATTGTTAAACTGCCAGTGAAAATCAGTTGTCAAGAGATTTGTCCACAATTGCCTGAAATGCAAGGCACAGCCCTTGTCTCTGGAATTCCATGTCACCCAACGCAAACCCAGGAACCTTTCCTTCAGCTTTTCTTTCTTATTTTTTTTCCATCTTATTTTTGATTTTCTGTTGGCAGGCTTGCAATGTCACATAAGAACTGAGAAAATTTAGGATAAAAGGAGGGGTTGATACTAGCCAAAGGTTTTCTTGGCAGATAAAGCCACGACAAGGCATAGTAAAAAAGAGAAGTACCAAACTGATAGAATCTTTGTGGAGTCCAGCTAAAGAGGTGGCACAAACCCCAATGGCTCATTCATGGTATATGAAGAAGAAATGTAACCCTTTTTATTCCAGACTGAGGGAATTCTTTTGGGTTTGTTTTCTTGCTTCATTAGAAACTGGAGTTTAAGTCCCTGTACAATTGATTGTTGCTCTCCAGCAAATTCAGCTGCACGGTATTTCCTTCTCCAGCGTTCCAACCTGGGGGATGCACTGAAATGTGACAGTAGAAGGAGATGTGGCCACTTTGCTGGGAACTCCAAGTTTTCATCATAAATAGCTGTGTGATTCCCTTCAGAATTGAGTTAGTAATTTCATTTGAATTATTCACTTGGAAAAAGATGAACTGGGTAGATTTTAATTTAATTAGGTTATTAGATAGTGATAGAAGATGAACATATCCAAATAGAAGATGAACATGGTATTTCAGACAATCAGTCTGAAAGGTAAAACACCAAGTTTTGTAGGTATCCCCATATCCATTAAACCAGTTTTCTTAAAACCCCCAAAACCCCTGAGGTTAAGTTACACTTTGTGGAATTTAATTTTATTTTGCCCAATTGAATTAAAAATTTATATAAGGAAGAAGTGGTCGGTATATATAATAAATAAATATATATGGAAAAATATATAGAGAATACATATAAAATATATCTATTTTTGGACTGCCTGAAAACATGTCCTCTAAAAAACATACAGCTGTCAGTTCTCATATGACAAAAACAAGTACACCTGCTTGAAAATTTTGTCATGACTAGAATAATGAAGCTGTGTTTTAATTTTACTAAATTATTTGGAATTGATGTAAAGATTTATTTCACAGAACAAAAGTATTTAACCAGGACTTAATATTACTGTTATGTGTCAGTGATAGTAACACTGGGACTTCAGTCTGAATTACTACAATGATTAATTAAAGGCCTTGTTCAGGATGAGTGAACATCATTATTGTTTTTAAATAGGAAAGGCAGATAACCATTACTGATTACTCCTCAATTCCCAGTCTTACTTGTTAAAGACTAAAGAATACTAAAGTAGGTTGTATAGTTTTCATGAAGCTAAAAATGGAGCCAAGAATAATACTATTAATATGCAACACATACAAAGGTAAAGAGGGAGAGCTAGATGGGTTTAAAAATTAAAGTTACAAAAATGCTGCACTGCTGTAAGTGCAAATATTCCTGTAATTTTTTAGTAATAGAAAAGAAATGTGGGCTATAGCCTTCATTTAAACAATTTTTGGTAATTGCATAACAGCTTTTAGAGTGCATTCCTGACTGCAGCAACCGTATTTAAAACGTGCTTAAGCACACACCACTGTGCCTTAAGAAAACATAGATAAAAATCTATAATCTTAAAATTTAAAAATATCAGTAAGAATAATAAAATACAAACCTGTCAGCTAATTAGATGACTATCAGAATTTACACATTATTTAAAATAAAAATCATTGAGAAATGGTGTTGTTGACTTGGCTGAAATCAGGAATTTCAGCCATAAGAAGTTTACAGTAAAGCTTCCAGTGGGGACAGGATCTTTTACGATTGATTTCTAAGGAGATATGAAAGGAAAACTCAAATATTTTCTTTTGGGTTGATCTTGCAAAGAATACTTTATTTTGCATGTCTGAGTGGTTGGCTTTGGGTTCCAGGTAAGAGACAGAGAGGAGATTTCTTAGTTCAGTCAACTGTTTAAGCAGGTGCAAATGGTGGTGGCCTCAGAGCACACCAAAACATGGAGAAGGATTTTAATGCCGTGATGCCCAGAATGGAGCTGGGAACCAGGAAGCATTGTATGAACACCTATGCAATGGCAGGGATTAGAAATGAATGTTATGGAATAGGATTCAAATCAGCCAAGACAAAGTTGATAGATTTAACCATTAGGGAAATCAGAAAGCTGGGAAAATGTGCAATTTCGCTTGTGAGAGGCTTCATACTTTATTTTTTCCCTGAAAGGTTGGTCAGGCATTGGAAGAGGCTGCCCAGGGATGTTTGGAGTTCCCATCCCTGGAGGTGTCCAGGGAAGGACTGGATGTGGCACTCTTGGCTGGGGGGGACACGGTGGGGGTTGTGCATAGGTTGGATTTGATGATCTGGGAGGGATTTTCCAACCTCAATGATCCTGTGATATTGCACAAGTCTCACTTAGAATCTCTGGACTCAGCTGCTTTACTGGAGCAGGTATTTATTCCCTTCTTTCAGGGAGGAAATATGGAATAATCTGAACTTAATCAGAGCATCACACAATTTATATGTGACCAGAAAGAAGAAATAATGTCAATGTGTTCTTCTCTGGCAGTTCTTTCAGGGCAGGCCTTGCACTCTTGTTGTTCAGGCTCTCAGCCTCCGTGAGTGCTCTAATTCATATAATTAAGTATATGACTCATGTCCTGTTGTATCCCTTCACCTGAGTCTTTCATCATTTTCTTCCCTACAAATTCATGATTCCTTTCTAGCACAGAATTCCTAAGTAGTAAAGGGATGGTATGACTGTGTGCAAGAGCTACAAAGGGAGCAGCTCCCAATGGCACCTGTAGCAAATGGAATCCCATAAAAGAAGTTTGAGCTCTAGATATTTTTGCATTATCAAAAGGATTAGAAGGAACATGTGTCCTTGTAAAGTAACAAGAGCAAGAGCACAGCTTTCCTCTGGTCAGCCTTCCAGACAAATCACAAAAGTGTGGAAGGTCAAAGCTATTTCTAGTTATTATAGTGTTAATTTAGAGGCATCAATAACTCAGAAAAATGCTTTCTGAATGAATCCATTTAAAGCACACATGGTCTGAAAAGATGAAATCTCTATTATATAAAATGCATACAGCAATAACAAAACCTCTCCAATCATCTCTATACAAAGGAGTATTTTAGAGAAGACTTTTGGGGCATATGTTGCAAAGAACAGAAAATAAACCTTGTGGTTCACACTGGACCATTATATCCTGTTACCTCTCCTTCAGAAAAATATAAAGTGTATCTGGGCTGAAGCTGCATCATAACAGTCTCAGTGACTAAATTTTCAAATCTGAAAGGCGATGGAACCAAACAAAAACATTATCAAAAGACATAAGTTCACAAAAAGTAGAACATAGGCAAGTAAGAGAGATTGTGGTTTCTGCTGAATGTGAGAGAGAATGTGTTTTATGCTGAAGAGCAGATTTCAGGAAAAATGAAATGAAGGATAGATTCTGGTGATAAAATGATTTTTCCAATAGCACATAACAAATCATTAAGAAATGTGTAGATCAGAACAACTAATAATTGGTCCAAAATTACATTTAAAAAAAAAAACCCACCTAGCATTCAGGATCCCACTTGGATACTCAAAACTTCTACAAATAAGCAAGTGAAATCATGAGGTTGTAATTTCAATATTGTTCTTTCAAATAGAAAAGGCTTATTTCCTTCAGCAACACTGAAGGACTAGAAAATATTGACTGTGGACAAAAATCCTGAAATATATCACCATAGAAACAGGAAATCTTCAAGATATTTGGTTTCATACAGGTAAGAACATTAATTATTCAGTAGCTGAGGGTAATCTCAGCGAATAAACCATACTTGTGTTGGCTACAAGTTCGGCAGCAGATGCAGTTCCCATCAGGTTCTTTTGTTTAATATTTATAAAAACTGAGCTGAAATTGAAATTCATGCAGAGGAGAAAGATCAAGGGTTGTCTTGTCACTGGTTTCTGTGGTGATGTGTCTCACTACTGACCTGTGGGAAAAAAATGAATTTTGACCCTTCCTCCAAATTTCATGGAGAGGTCAATTAATTTTACAGGTTTGGCTTGTCTGTTGGGCCCCCTCAGAAAGGCAGGGTCTTATATGAGTCTCCATGTGATGTTATTAAAAAAAATAACCCCTTAAATCTTAAAGTAACGTGGTTTTTTTACTTTCTCTTAATTTGAAAGATTCACATTTAGATTCCACAACTTCTCTCTGAAATCTTCATAGAATCACAGCGTCATGGAATCACAGAATGGTTTAGATGGGAAGGCATCTTAAAGTTCATTTCATTCCACCCCTGCCATGGGCAGGGACACCTTCCACTTTCCCAGGTTTCTCCAAGCCCCGTCCAACCTGGCCCTGGACACTTCCAGGGCTGGGGCAGCCACAGCTTCTCTGGGCAACCTGTGCCAAGGTCTCACCAGCCTCACAGCCAAGAATTCCTCCTCAATATCCCATCTAAAACCAGCCATTTCCTCATGTCATTATTAGAGGATTAGGACATTGGTGAGTTTTTTGTGCATTTCTTCTGTCTTCTAACAAGCTTATACTCTGTTGGCACATCGATCAATTATAAAAAGATCAAAATTATATAGTTTGTATAAAAAAATTGAAATACTGAATGCTGAAAAATGCAAATTCAAAGCCATTTATATCTTTCATATATAAGATATATATAATGTATACATTTTATGCATAAGATATAAAACCTGTATCTTACATTTATATAATATAGTATCTCCAATTATATTCTTCCTTCTCAATTCTTCCTGCTCCTAAATGAGAAGGAAATATTTAACGCCTTTATATCAAAATCAATAAATCTCTCCTGGAGTAAGAAGTTAACATTTCCTTATTGTCTGTTTCAAAGTGTAATGTCTGAAAATGTAGGAAAAAAAATCACATCTTATATTTAAGTATTTTCTGACTTTTTCCTCAAAACATTCCTCAAAGCACCCAGCATTTTCCAGTGATTCTTTGCAGTGTTTTTGCATTCAATATTTAATTTTGTGGTGAGTGATGCAATGCTGGCTGTCCCAAGGTAGAGATGTTTTTTCCCCTCACTCTTTTCTCTCTCCTCTGCCATCCTGAAGTTCTGTTAAAAGTCAAACAAACCAATTCTCTATTTTTGAGAATTTGGGTACAGAACTGAAACATCTATTTTCCCCCCACCTGTAGTAAATGTTCACTCTGGAAAACGAATTTAGACCTGCAGGAAAATAGGTTCATTAAGTGTTATTTGCACAATAATGTACCACGAACAACTTATTATTCTATATTTAAATTCCTGTAAACTAGAGAAAGAACAATATTAAAATATTCAGAAGAGCTGCCTGAAATGGTTTCAGTTCTGTATCGAGGGTGACAAAATGAAGCGTTTGACTTCAGACTGTGCCGTGGTGGTTTGGAAGTGGGAGGAAGGTCTGTGTGATACCAGTACCATCTTGAGGCAAGTCAGAGCATAACAGATGAATTTCTCAAAAGTAAAGGCCAGAACACAAATCACTGGGAAAATCATTCATTTCACCTTGTTCGGGTGTCATTCAATGTAATAGCTAAAAATGTTGTTTATTTACTCCTGACCCTACAAAAGCTTGCACAATAATAACAGATTTTTAAATACATTCACAGGAAAAAAAAAAACCAAACACAAAAAAGTGGATTAATTTTCTTTTTTTCAAGTACAGACTGAATGCAGACAGACTGAGGGGACAGAGCTGAGAATTCACAGTCAATACTTATGTCATAATTTAAAATATCATAAAATTTAACATTCACTTTTTTAAGCACTGACATTCCTTGCTGCAGGATGTACAGCAGCCAATAATTTATTCGGATTTTGATGTGATACAAAATTATGGAAAAGAAATCCATTAAGAAATGTGAAGTAAAACCAACGTGACTGAGGAAATAGCTCAGTATAAATTACTGAGAGAACTTTGCAGTCACTTATCCCTTTTTCCTGCTGTCCCCTAAACAACCCATTGGAACTGTGAGAGTTGAACAACTAAAGTAAAAGTGTTTTCCCCTGAGCCAGAACACGGGTTCTTATTTCTGTGGGAGTGTTTTTAATAACAGGATCTTTGGAAAGCACTTGGATAATATGGGGATTTATGCCTTTTCATAAGAATAATCAGACAACGCACTAATATTGGAAAACTATCCTGCATCATTTTCCTGAGGACACACTAGGTTTAATTCCATCAATTCACATATTGCAGGATCAATTTTGTTTTCATGTTGCCTGTGAGAAAAGCCTTTCTCCACTTGTCCCTTGATTTAGTAATTTACTAATTTAGTTTCACTAAAATCGATGTTTAAATGCTGCCTTTGCAATCGTGATTTTTGCTCTTGAACAACAAGAGGTACTTGCCCACTTCTACAATGCGTCTTTGCAATAGTCGGTGGGGAGGGTTACTTCAAAATTTTCTATTCCACCCCTCAAATTCCATATTTGTTATCAATATGTTATGTCCTTTAAGACCTTTAGTACTCTGTATACGAAAATAGAAGAGAGTAATTTTTAAATAAAATTTTCCTGAAGATTACAGTACCAGTAAAAAAGGTTGCACACAAAACATATTCTATTTTATATGGTTAAGGCTGTATTTTAATGAAGAATTATTGGTATGATGGCTATTATTGCTGTATAAAACCACACTGTGGTTCCCAGGAGATTTAGGGAAGCTTTTCAACAGTTGGATCTTGAAGTTTTATTTTCTCTTTCAGAAAAGGAAAACTCATTTGAGGCTTTCAGGGTTCAGTGATTTTGAAATTAAGCTGCTACGCAGAACTATCACAACACTTCTTATCCATGTGGAAGCTCCGGACAGATGATCCAAGCTAGAATTGTGTGTCTGTAGGCTTCATTTCTCAAGTAACTGGTATGTGGATTAATATGTCAGAGAGAAACTGTAGCATCAATATGAAATGACTTTATAAAGATATTTGCCAGCCCTTAGAGCTGCCCACTGCAAAGAAGGTTGGTTCCTGAAATCCTGATTCATCTTTCCTGTGCACCTGAGAATTTTTCTGAAGCATCTCCATGCAAAAAGACTTAGGAGCTTGTGAAAAGTTTGAAGGTGCCAGAGTTCTGCTGAAGGCAAATCCTGCTTCTCTTTCCTTGCTGAGTTGAATGTTGAGCTCTGATGTGGAAGACGAATCCTGGAATCCTTTGGCATTTGATGGGGTTGGCATCTGGTAACTTGCTCTTCCTGCTAGAACTGCTTCCCCTTCAACAGGAATTTGTTACAAATATGCTAGACCCCACAAACTGTGGCTAGTCCTGAGTGTTTACGCCTAAATCCTATAAATTACATAAGAAAACTAAATGTTGCAGCTAGAAAGTGAAAACAACAACTACGGATCTAGGCTGGAATTCCAGAGATTTTCATCCATAGGTACTCTAATTTAAAATCCATATACACTAATTTAAAATTCACTTCAAGCTCATAGTGAATTTGGCCAGGCTGTGCTAATCATGGCCAGTACAGCAGCTTTGGATTCTGACCTGTGTTAATAAGTGTATCTCGTGCTCCTTTTCATATAGTCAGACCTGTCTGATAAGTTTGTGGTTCAGGCTCCTCCAGGATTTGTCTGGGCAGTGCTATGTGTGGATTGTGCCATTTACTCCCCTGCTGGAATAGAGGGAAAGGCAATAGCAGCAGGTGGTCAGCGGCAGGAGAATAAACATTTAAGGATCAGCCAACACTGTCCAACACTGAGGCACCAGCTCGAGCTGTGATTTAGTTATTTAGATGTTGCACCAAGATTAAACTATTTTAAGGATCAGGAAGTCTGAAACTCTCTCTGGGAAACCTGGAGCAGAGCTGGTGGGGAAACATGGTGTGACTGTGATGCGGGGGGAGCAGCTGAGGAGGGGCCTTGGTCCCAGCTCAGGTGGTGGGAGTAGGACTGGTGGAGGGGCCCTGGATGATCAGACAGGGGTTTCCTTAACAGTGTCATCCAGTGGCTAGATGGAGGCTTTTTTTCCAAAATAGAAGTATGTCTCATGCTTTGTAAGAGAAAAGATTCCTACCATGAACAGAGAGTTCCCCGTCTATTTTTTGGGACCAGCAATTTGAAGCTCTTTAGATATTTGTCTCAAACCAAAAGAGAAATAGAAAAATATGTCACAATTTGCCAAACCATAGGAAAGTGGTCAATGAGTTGTAGATTAATGAGTGCACTGGAAAAAAATAAGGTGCACAGTGATTATAAGCACTATTTCTTTTGGTAAGGGAAGAGGTCACTACAATCTTTGTGTATGGTGAATTACCAAAATATAGACTAAGCAATAGTCTTCCTCCAAGTTAACTAAGAAAGCCAAAGGGAAGTGGATAACAGAGCCCGTATGGAGAAACAGTGCTGGGAGTGGGTGTGTACAGGAAAACTTAGTGTCTTCATCATGGAATCAAAGAATCTTGGAATGGTTTGGGTTGGAAAGGACATGAAAGATCACCTCATTCCAGGCCCTGTCATGGATAGGGGCACCTTCCACTATCCCAGGTTTCTCCAAGCCCCATCTAACCTGGTCTTGGACGCTTCCAGGGATGGGGCAGCCACAGCTTCTCTGGGCAACCTGTGCCAGGGCCTCAGCACCCTCTTAGTCAAGAATTTCTTCCCAATATCCCATCTAACCCTGCAGTCTGTCATTCTGGTGCCATTTCCTCTTGTTTTGTCACTCCAGACCCTTGGAAATAATCTCTCTCCATCTTACTACAGTGGACTTTACAATGAAATGGGTGTCTATTCCAATGTTCCACATTCAGAACTCTCTACCTGAGGCACTCCAATGTGAACTGCAATGAATGAAAATAAAGTCTTCAGAATAAAAATATGAAACAAGATCACACCCAAATGTATGATGGTACTTACCACTTAAAGTAACTAACACCGTAATTTATCTCAAGATGTTGATGACAGTTTACTGATTTTAAATGACATCATAGTAAACCAAAATAAAGATGCTTTGAAGCCAAAACTCATTTTTGTCTGTTTCGATTGCATTTCCCTTCTTCCATAAAGAGGAGAGGTAATTGATGAAACTGAAGGTTTAATTTAATACAGATGGACAAGGGTTGGTCTTTTCCCTTGGTCTCTGGGGACAGGATGAGAGGTCATAGTCTTAAGCTTCAACAGGGAAAGTTTAGGCTAGATATTAGGAAAAGGTTTTTTACTGAAAGACTGATCTGGATGTGGAATGGGTTGCCCACAGAGGTGGTTGAGTCACCAACCCTGGATGTGTTCAAGGGGAGGCTGGACGAGGTACTGAGTGATATGATCTAGATGTAGAGGATAGGTTAGTTGGATTATAGGTTGGACTAGATGATCTTCAAGGTCCTTTCCAGCCTTTTCTATACTGTGATACTGTGAAATACTAACGATGACTGTATTCTATTCATAGTCCAAACCCAGTTCTTCAGACACATTTCAACAGTGCAATTACATGGAATGCAGGAAAATTTTCTCTACAAGTTCACAGAGAAGCATTTGGATACAGCAGAACAACACTTCCAGGGCCAGATCTGAATCTGTATAAGTATTAGAAAGGGCAATAAAAGCCTGTCCTTTGCTTTGGGTCAGTAGAAATGAGTGCCCAGTGCTGGCTGTGCTTCAGAGCTTGTGGGAAATACATGGGTGACACTCAGAATAGCTGCACAGCAAAGGCTGTCAGAATTTATTTGCCAGCAACATTTCATATTGCCCCGGATCACTAAGACAGCAGAGGACACATTACATCTCTAAGTGGTGTTCTGGTTTAAACAGGGCTATAAACATGTCTATTTGCCATAGATTTACAGAAGCATTGTCTTTTGTGTAATAAAGGGGCTTAATTTGGGTATGAAGCCTTCTTAGATGGAAAGTAACACAAAGAATTAAGGTGTGGACTGATGCAAAGCAGTAATTTTGCTTTACCACTCTACATTTAAATTTATCAAAAGCATCCTAATTCTGGGGAATGTTTATTCATTCAACAAGGATGGGAATAGGCAGTAACTTGATTCAGGGTGTCCGCAAGAGCCACCAGTATAACACTGTTGTTTCTGGGAAATCAAAACTCAAACCTTAGTTTCATGTTCTAAACAGAGATCTTCCGAACTCCTGTAAATGGCCAGGTGAACTATTCAGTTTAATGGTCAGCTCTGCTTTTATTATAAACACTGGTTTGAAGGATAATACTTAAATACTTACATTTTCAGATCTGATGTTGAATATCTTTTTTATGACAAGTTTTTTTTACAGATGATATAAATTCTTCTTCAAAGCACTTTTAAGTCACTGGAGTTTTCTGTTAAGGTCAGGAACCCTTGGTCCAAACCTTTAGGGTTAAATACACTTGGAATCATTTGTGTAAAGACAAAGTAAATCTCTGTTAATGGATAAACAGAACAGATTGTGTGATAATTGTGTGGCTTTTATATTAATATATTGTTACACGACTTTACACATCTTTGCATTAATTTAAGTCTTCCTTAACACCACTTCTGATCCAGTCAGAAGGAGTTGCAATAATGTCTAAACACAGAACAAAAGCAGTCAAAGTATTTGGCTGTGTTAGTTCTAAGTCTATTGCACTCTTTGAACATGAAGGTATCTTAATTAAACTCAGCTCTAATTCAAACAAATATTCTGTGGATATATTATGAAAGGTCTGATTAATCTAGCAATATAATGTTTGTTTAATCAAGATATCGCAGAGATACTTTTATAAAGCCTGATAAATTACACTGAAATCCAGCGTGGCAGCAGATATAGATGGTAGCTACCTAAATATTCAAATCCTTTTATAAGAGATGTGTATATAGAAAATAGGCAAAATTGTTTACTTTACAAAGTCACTAAAACTGTCATTTAATGCAAATGAAATAAACAAAATTCTCCAGTGTGAAGCTAAATTATTTTATGAATATACATTTTGAATCATGAGGAAAAAAACTGTCTAGACTAAAATTCATTGTGATGAGGATTATGGGGTTACAGAGAACAGAAATGATGAGTCTTGTTATAAATGCTCACTAAATATGCACAGAATTATTTCCAGCTATGTGTGAATGCCTTTGAAGAAATGCTGAAATTCAAAGTTTTAGTGTCATGTGCCAGAGCAGTGATTTTTTTTCAGACCTTTAAAATGCAGACTTGCATTTGAACTTTAATTCATTATGTAAAATTTTCAGGGTTTCAGACAAATATTCCACTTTGCAGCCTGTACAATACACCTCTATGGGAATTATTGCTCTTGCCCTGCTTTTTCTAATATCCCTGTTAATGCTGCTCCACTTCTGCAGAGTAACCTTATGATACATAGAGACTTCTCAGAAGAGTTAAGAAAAATAAGTTTGTCAAGTAGCTCAGGATTCTGTCAATCACACAAATTTCCCAGGCTGCCTTTTTTGGAAAATTCCTGTTCTTATCTACCAAGATCCCTCCTACCTGCTTTTCCATAAGAGGAGAAAGGACATGGAGCTGTAGGAGCAATTCCAGAGGAGGCACCAGGATGACCAGAGGGATGGAGCAGCTCTGCTGGGAGGAAAGGTTGGAGAATTGGGATTGTTCAGCCTGGAGAAGAGAAGCTTTTGGGGGGAATTGTGGCTTTCTAGGACCTGAAGGAGCCTGAAAGAAAGACGGAGAGAGACTATTTCCGACAGCCTGGAGTGACAGGACACGGGGAGTGGCTTCACACTGACAGAGAGTGGAGTTAGATTAGATACATGGAAGAAATTGTTCCCTGTGAGGGTGGAGGGGCCCTGGCTGTGGCTGCCCCATCCCTGGAAGTGTCCAAGGACAGGTTGGACTGGGCTTAGAGCAACCTGGGATAGTGGAAGTTGTCCCTGTCCTTGGCAGGGGGTGGAACTACATGATGTTTAGTGTCCCTTCGAACACAAACAACCCTGTGACTCTATGTCAGGAGGTTGGAAATGGAAAATTAAGCTAAAACCTCTAAGCGATATTGGGTTTGGTACCATCTTGGGAAAAAGTCTTAAGACAGAGGTCCTTTCCAGTGTTATCTAGGGTGTGATTCTGGAGTGACACTTCCCGTAGGTACTTACCTACCTGTGGACAGCAGCACAGAAATAAAAGTAAATGTAGTACCTACACTTGATGCAGTGCAATACCACTAATGTCCATAAATATCTGTCTGAAACTGCCCAAAATGATGGCTTTTGGAAACAAATTGCACTTAAATAACCGGCTGCAGACAATTTTAGTAAAAACATTGCTGAGCTGATGTGTAGGTTGATGGTGTTTCCACTGGCTATAGTTTGCAGACCTATTCATTTCTCAGCTTAAGCTGCATAGTCATTCATCTTCAGAAAAGCTATTCCAAGGATTTATGAAAGCATAATATGAAAATAAAACGAATGTATTCTCTGAAAAAGGCATTAATGCTCATGGTATTCACAGCATAAATCAGAGGTTAAATGGTCACTTACATCAAAATGGGGAAGGCTCCCTTAAGCCCATTAGAATGCAATTTTTGTTACCTGTGTTAAGAAATGAACCAAAGTACCAATTCCTGTGGTCTGAATCTAAGATTATCATCAAAAATAACACCCCACAGAGAGACTGGAACAGAGGAAGGCCAATACACCCAAGAGAATATCCACTGTCATCCTGTGGGTTTCATCATTTGGAGTTAAATGTATTTCTTGTACACAACAGAGTTTAGTTAAGAACTAAGAAATGCTTTTTTGTTCTGATACAATGGAGCACCAAGAGTTTTCATAGAGTGGCTACTAGGAATGCTTTGCCTTCCTTGGAAGTAACTAAGTGGACATAGCCGATAGGAGTGCCAGGGTTATACAAATGGGATTGAGCACTCCAATTCCCAATTAGGTGAATCACAAGAAATTCCTGAAGCAGAGTTTGTTCCAGGTCTGCTGTACTTTAAATAGTTGTAATTATGCTGGGTTTGAGGTTTGTATAATGGCAAGAAGAAAAATACATTGAGTAAATATTTTACAGAGATGAATGTCCACCTTCTAATTTTATGTCTATTTTCCTTTGAGAATTTTGAGGTGGTTTTATGCTTCATGAGGGCACTAAGGAAAAACTGTCTCCAGCATTACAGAAATCCAGCCACCTCAAAGGTGAAATGCAGCCATTAGCCCAGTGACTAAAATGATTGTTTAGGGATATTAAGAGTAGCATTAAAAAATGGTAGGTGTGAAATGGCAATTCATAGTTCTGGAAGCTTCCAGCTGACTTTGTTCATTAGTTAAAAAGACAAACACCCCTCCAAAAATATACCCCAAACTAAATGAAATCAGAAAAAAAAAACCAAACTCCCACGCCCAAAAAAACTCCAAAGAAACCACAAAGTCCTCCAAACAACCAATCAATGAGACTGACCAACCAACCAACCAAAAAGAAAATAAAACAAAGGAAAAACAAAAGCAAAAAAAAAAGCACAACATCCAGGGCTATCTTACCTTCAGGAGCTTTTTTGTTCTAATTCCTGAATCAGTACTAATCAACAGTAGTTATCCACATAGTTAATTATTCTTTGACTATCACATACAGATTTCCAAATGCTCCTGTATTTTGTAGCTGCGAGTTACTCAAAAGGTTCTTTGATGAACAACTTTGAAAATATTAAAAGTGTTTATGTGCAAAGGACGTCAGTAATTTTACACATTGAAAAAAAATATGTTCTATATTCTTCAAGTATTATTCTAAAATTGACTTGAAATGAAAATAATTTCCCCTAAAAGGGTTAAAATCCTTCATCTAGCATTTATGGAATTAAAGAATGCTCTGGGTTGAAAGGACCTTAAAGTCCAATGCATTCCACCCCCTGCCATGGGCAGCGATACCTTCCACTATTCCAGGTTGCTCCAAATCCCGTCCAACATGGACTTGAAAGTAACTTTAAGAACTTACGCAGAGAGAAACTTTTAAAATATTGATTAGGCACTAGCCTAAACGAGAAAACAGATTCGTTCTGTATCAAGTTCTCAACATGTTTTTGTGTGGTCTCCCCACTGCACTGTCTTGTGATCTTTGGGTTCATTTCTGCCTTTTTCTTGGAGATGGTCCATTTTTGCCGAGCCAGGCCGTTGCCCACCAGTAGGTTCCAGTCCAGGCTGCCGTGTTTTGATCATTGCCTGGGAATATTAAGTCAAGAACGTGTAAGAGGTGAATGTTTGGCAGAAGTGACAAATTCTGTTTCCTGGAGAAATTTGTTGACTGTACTGTCACAAATAGAGCTGCTTATCTGCCCTTCCAGATATAGTAATGATGACAGCTGGGTTTAGGGGGAGCTTGAACAGGTGAGGGACTGAATAAATTTACTGGAGAATCCCAGTTGCTCTTAATCTTACAACAAATCAATGCTCACTATGAATTATCCTTATATTCAGTGATTGACATCTAAATTCCCAGGAATTGGTTTCTCCAAGCCCTGTCCAACCTTGCACTTTCAGGGATGGAACAGGCACAGTTTCTCTGAGCAATATGTGCCAGGATCTCTCCACCCTCACAGCCCAGAATTTCTTCCCCATATCCCATCTAAACCTAGTTTCTGTCAGTGTGAAGCCATTCCCCCTTGTCCTGTCACTCTGGGGCCTTGGAAATAGTCTCTCTTCATGTTTCCTCTCAGCTCTCTTCAGGTTCTGGAAGGCCACAATCAGTTCCCCTCAAAGCCTCTTTTCTCCAGTCTGAATAATCCCAATTCTCCAGCCTTTTCTCCCAGCAGAGCTTCTCCATCCTTCTGGTCATCCTGGTGCCTCCTCTGGACTCTCTCCAGCAGCTCCGTGTCCTTCCAGTGCTGCTCCCCAGGGCTGGAGCAGCTCTGCAGGTGGGGTCTCACCTGAGAGGGCAGAGGGGCAGAACTGGGTGTCATGCTCTGTACTTAAGTAATATCAAAACAATTTCATCTTCAGTAACCTTTATTTATGGCCATCTGAAGTAAAACAAACCAAGACCATAAAACCAAATGACCCGGGTAATATCAGTAAGTTTTTATGAAGAATTTCCCATGAAGTTTTCAAGTGTATCTGATAATGGGAGACACTTTTGTTCAGAGCATGGAATACACTTTCACTGAGTCTGTTTTGATAATGTGCAGTTATTTATTGAGATTGTTAATTATTCTTTTACTATAGATAGGCTTTTGCTAATGTATGTTGCAAATAAGCCAATAAGCCAAATGACAAGAGTTGTCAAATTGTAGGTAAAATCAGCAGAGTCCAAAAAAAGAGTCATCAAGATAGTCTGGATAATATTAAATGAGGACTACTAATCAGAGAGACTTTTCCTCATTAAAATTCTTAAATGTAGCAATTTCTGTACTCAGTGTTCTTCCATGCTGTGCAGGTAAAATTTTTCAGCACCAGATGGATTAATATTTAAATTTTTTAGATTTGGTACAAACTGTCTATGGTACTGATGTTTCTAGCAAAATTATTATTATGATGATGAAATCATTTTCATTCTGGGAATATCACTTAGTGATGAATCTTATACCATTTAAATAATCATGAGCCTTTTGAGAAAATAATTACAATATAATGATTTCTACAGAGGACAACTTAAATTTCAATCAGAGGTTATCGAGGTCAAACATGATTTATTGCCTATCAGTATTTTTCTGACATGTCCAATCATCAGGGATTTCTTGCTCCATTTTCTAATTTTCTTATTTTATTTTTTTGGAAGCATTTTCATTTAAGATTAAGAAAATTTCTGAAGCAAGAACTGCTTTTCCTTGTCAAACTATGACTGATATATGGAGGATGAGGTGCTTGTTTGCTTTTTAACAAACTATTATATTTCCATCTAAATATTGATGAGTCTTTTATCAGTGGTTTATAAATGCCAGTGATTTTTTTTCGTTCTTAAATATTTGCCTTTCTGAAACTCAAGCAACAGTAAAATTCCTACAAGTGAAACAATTTCTTCTTTGGTCAACAATTGCATAAGAGACACTCCAGGAAGTGTGAATTCAATGCATAATGTCGACCTTGTGTTCGTCTCTGTATTCAGATACTTTCACCAATGTGAATCAGATTTCAGGCTTCCATTCCCCTGCAGTCAGTAGAACTCAAAGCCATATGTTTAAAGCTCAGCAGTCTGTTATTTGTTCTGTCAATGAAGGACAAATATGCATATTTAACTGTTTTCAGATGTTAGGTTTTTTCCTACCCTATTTTTAGGGAAAATGGATGCACCATAAACTTTCTTCTGTTTGCTAAAGGCAGAGGAAAATTTTAGTACAAGGGGTTTTATGACTATGAAGGTCAAGGTACGCTGAGAAATTTCTTTTTCTAGAACCAGCCAGATCTCAGAAGACTTTGTCCCTCAGTTATATATGACAGTAACAGAACTATTAAGGCTAAGATCATGAAATCCAAACTGTGCCCAATCCCCACCTTGTCCCCCAGCACAGACCACTGAGTGCCACGTCCAGTCCTCCTTGGACACCTCCAGGGATGGGGACTCCAAAACCTCCCTGCGCAGCCCCTTCCAATTCCTGACCACCCTTTCCAGGGAGAAATTCCTCCTGATGTCCAACCTCAACCTCCCCTGACACAGCTTGAGCTCATTCCCTCTCGTCCTGTCCCTTATTCCCTGGGAGCAGAGGCCAACCACCCTCAGCTCCCCCTTCACAGGATCACAGGATCACAGGTTATTCCGAGCTGGAAGGGACCCCAAGGATCATCTAGTCCAACTCCCAAGCGAATGCCCACCCAGGGATCAGGCCCACAAGTGTGGAGCCATGGACACCATGCTCCATCCATCCAAGCCTCCCATCATCTAGGCCATGTCACTGAGCTCCTTGCCCAGTCTTTTCTTAAACACCTCCAGGGATGGCGACTCCACCACCTCCCTGGGCAGACCATTCCACTGAGGGATCACTCTCTCTGGGAAAAAGCTCTTCCTTCAGCTCCTCAGGGTGTCAGGCAAGGCCCCAGTTCAGACAGGGGGCAGCTGCTGGGAGAGTTCAGCAAGGAGAAGTCTGACCTCTTCCCACCTCAGGAATATTTTCCAGGAGAGAGCCAGAAGGTCCCCCCTGAGCCTCCTTTTCTCCAGGCTGAGCCCCCACAGTTCCCTCAGCTGCTCCTGGGGCTCCAGCCCCTTCCCCAGCTCTGTTCCCTTCCCTGGTCACATACCAGCCCCTCAATGTCTTTGCTGAATGGAGTTCCCCAGAACTGGACACAGCACTTATGATGTGCTAAAAATTCTTGATTTTTATGAAGTTTGCACCCTTGGTTCAATTCAATATGTATTTTCTCCATGTTCATTTGGGTTTGGTCCTGAAATTCTCACAAGAACAACCAGAAAACAATATGATTAGGAAACATTAAGTGAATTTTTGCTTTTTGACTGAGATCCCAAACCAGCATCTGCCTTGTGAACAGATGATGTATATAACTGTAAATATGAGCACAGTAACAAGGTATTTAGAAGTTGGTATTTATTACTAAAACAAAACCCCAAACAAACCCAAAAAGCAAACCAAAACAAAACAAAAAAAAATGCCAAAAAACCCAACAAAACCCAAACCAAACCCAAAAAACAACACAACAGATGAAGTTCCCAAAAGAGAGAAGTATAACATGTTCATGTTAAATTAGTGGAATTTTTTCAGTTCTTTTTTACTGAAAAAATGGCAAGGGGTTTGGAACTAGATGATCTTTAAGGTACCTTTCAACCCAGACCATTCCATGTCTTTCTGAAGTATCCTATTTTTGTGCTGGACATCAAAATCCTTTCTTCCCTTTGGCTCCCCACAAGTCCTAATTATTTGGTAACTGTTTGATTTATATTTTGTGTCCATTGATTCATTAAAACATCTGCTCAGTCAGATGTGTACAGACTGTTCAGATGTATATTTTATGGATTAACAGGCATCTCTTCCCTGAAATTACCTTTTTAATTTATCATATGCTTATCCTAATGTGCCTTGATCGTATGAATTTCTGTGTGGTTGAATTTCTCTGTGGCATTCAATTTGTATTCTTGAAGAGATGGAAAATTCTCTTTCCCTCAATAGTTTGCTTCAGTTATTCCATCACAGTCTCTGTTAAAGCCAATTGTTTTTAGCAGTTTTTATTTGCCTCCCTTCACTTTCATGTTATGCTGTTCTTTGCTTAGTTAGAGCCCTTTTGTAATTGATATCTTCTCCTCATTAATGTGTTTGTACAGTAACATTTTTTAATTGCTTTCAATCTTCCTTTTGATGAGCTAAATAGATTGAACACTTTAAATCTTTCAGAACAATATTTTTCTGCTATTTTTATATAACATTTTGTCTCCTTATGAGCCTACTCCACTCTTTCACCACGATTTTTAACATCTTCAAGAAGCATTCTTTAGTAGGGGAGGAAAATTATTTACTGCCATTTGTTTCCTTTGGGTTTTCACTGTGAGTTGCCCAATCCCTGTCACATCAACATCCTGTGCAGGGTCTGTCTTTCCCAGAGTGGTTTCCTTTCTGTTTGTATGTCTTGTATTTACTGCCCATGGATGCTTACATGTAGGAAAATACAATATGTATTAATCACCCTATTTGGGGATTAACCTGGAAAAGAGACTGTGTAGTTATTTACCACTTTGCTGTACCCTGCTGGTTCCTCCCACTTCTAGATCTGGAGGATGAGTAGTAGTAAAGGTAAGATTAGCTTCTAAAACCTGGAAAAATTCTCGTCAGAGCCTACCCTCTGAGGCTACCTTCAGAAATCACTAAGAAGAGGCTAACCTGACATCAAGATCTGCAAACACAGGTGGAGAGTTTTATCTTGAGTTACTGCTTTTAGTTCTACTGAACTAATGTTTTAATATGTAAATTCTTTGTAAGACCAGCTTTCTCCAGGCATTCCTATAATTTTTTCTGAGTGGAATACACACCCGTTTCCCTTTGTACTCTTATCTGTAATATCGCTTTTTTCTCCTATTGTATAAAACTATGCAGGATCTCTTATTTTTGCCTTGGGCAATTCATCTTCTGATATGCAAATATTGTAAATAATGCAAAATGTGGGAGTTGTGGCTTAGATTTTTTTTTTATTTTTATTTTTTCATTCAACATTAACACTCAGCACTTTTTATTTTGAAACCCCTTTACTGAATAAAAGTCTGTAGGGCAAATCCTGTCCCCAGGGTACAACCCTTACAGATGAGTAAGGGTTGCAACAAGAAGTGCAACAAGTACTGAAATCTGAGGGAATCTGTGCCTAGGTGGGATTTCTCCATCAATGGGATTTCTCCATCAGTGCTCTTCAACCTCCTCCAGTCTCCCTGAAGAGAAACTTATTGATGTGCTGATTGATAGTCTTCCCATCCTCTGCTCCAACAGGGATATCTGCTGGCCAGAGGAGTGTTTTGTGAACAGACAAAGGTGAAACAGCAAAGCTGCTTCACTTTAGGAAGAGATTTTTTTAGCTACAGCAAAGAGGAAAAATCAGCTTCAAAGCCATGTAGAAAGAACACTTTGCTAAACAATTAAACGTTCAGAAATGGGAATAGGGAATTCTCTGTGCAGTGAATCAGAATATTCTTTGTTTAGGAGAAGATGATAAGGTTAGTCATTCAAATACACAAGGCTGTTGCTCTCTTTTGGATTGCAAAGAAATTTTAAATGTGATTTAAGAGCTTAACATGAATTTCACCAATATCTGAACTTGTGTTCTGAGTATTACCAGGTCATTCTGTCCAGTGCTGCTTCAGAAGTATTTTCAGACCACAGACAGATATCCATTGCAGGCCCAGAGAGAAAAGATCACATAAACCTGATAATTCATATTATCAAATAAGATAATGAAATAAAAGTTTAATCTGGAATTGTTTGTATTGTCTCAATCCTTCATGTGGCAGATTGAACAAAACCAACCCAAATCAACATCTCCTTATTTAATTTTCCTTCATCTTGTCCATTTTATTGTTATTTTAAGGCAATTAATTGTGGCCATGTTTTCCTCATTAACATGGAAGTGTTTTTTACTGCTTCAGTTTATAAGGTTGGTTATAAAGTCCTGTGATATTCAAATACTGGCTTTGGTCTAACTACAAATGAGGAGCACACTGGTGATTTGGTTTGTTTATTTATCCATAAACAAATGGATTTCAGCCACTGAATTCACTGAGATTGATACTTCAGTGGATTATTGGTGTTTGACTTTTAGCATGAATAAAGTAAGAAAGAATCCACTGGAAACCCTTTGGTCTTAGGCTTTTGGCAGGATTTTTAACCTTTCAGTCAACCTCCAGTGATACAGTCTCTCTAACAGCTTCTTTATTCAAACACAAATCAGTTTCCTTAACATAAATATATATGATATGCCCTAAAACACAGCTCTAGTGAGAGAGTCGTAAACATACTGGATTATATATTAAAATTTAAATTCATTTGCATCTTAACTGTTACTTTAGAATTGAAAAAAAAACATTTTGCTTAAATAACAGGATATTTTTTTTCATTAAATGATATTTTTAAGTAAATTAAGGAAATTTAGCTAGACTGATTCATTGATGAAAAGAAAATTAATAGGAAGCCAAGATTCACTTTGAGATGAATAATTGGAATTGACAACTGTTATTTTTTTTTTTTAGCAATGTTACATCTTTAAAATGAGACTGAAATTGCTTATAGTGGGTGTTTGAGAAACAGTTGGCACTTTCTGATAGCCTTGCTATGAGTGAGCTTCATTCCTTGGAATATTTCCAAGAGCAAGGTCGCAGCAAAAGTAACTTGTCTCTAATTCCTATATTATATCACATAAAATACTGATGTGTAGTAGGATTCTACAGACAGTTTTTAAATGTAGTATTGGCTAGGCAGGGTCACAAGAAGGGAGTACAGAGCTCCCTAGAAAGATGAAGATCTAAAAGCTGCAGTATATATTTCTCTTCGGGATCAATGGAACTTGCCAACACAAAAGCTGGTGGCCCTTTGCCAAGATCCTTTTAAGCACATAAATGAGATCCATGAAAATTGGGAGAGATCACAAGGGTCTGGGGCACCATGTTTTCCTCAGTGCAGGGATCTCTAGATTGAATGTCCAGGAATCTGTAACGTGCCCAGAAAGCCCGTTGTACAACTACATCAGCTGTACATGGAACCCAGCACATGGAAATTTCAGGATCTTTTCAGATTTGCATGGCCACTGAAATTGTCACTATCACAGAAGCACAGAATCATTGAGGTTCGAAAATCGGATCATCAGGTCCAACCAGACCATCAAGTCCAAGCTGTGCTTGATCCCCACCTTGTCCCCCAGCCCAGAGCACTGAGTGCCACGTCCAATCCTCCTTGGACACCTCCAGGGATGGGGACTCTAAACCTCCCTGGGCAGCCCCTCCCAGTGCCTGACCACCCTTTCTCATTATTTTTTCCTGTAAATAAGAAATGTCTTGTATTAAAGACATACCTCTGCTATTGCTTGTCCTATTCCTGTGCTTAGAAAATTACCTTACAAAGGTTTGATTCAAATATTTTCCTGTTAAATGAAACAGTCAAAACTTCTAATTCTTTCCCCCTGCGTCTTCTATTCCCCTTCTAGTTTTCATCTTCAGCAAGATGCTCTTTTTTCCTTTCCTTTTTTTCTTTTTTCTTTATATTCTGTCTGATTCTTGAGACACAAATTGGAAAATGCAAAGCTTCAATATCTTCCTTTATGTTTCCTCCTCTGTATTAAAGCACAGGACTAAACCTGTTGCTACATTTAGGAGATCGCTTCAGTGCAAATCTGTTCTCTGCTCAGCTCTGCGGTATTTTTTGGGCAAGTGAGCACTGTGCTCACAGACATGGTGGAAAGGAAAGTTTACTTCTAACTGACAGAAAGTAGGTTTAGATGGGATATTGGGAAGGAATTTCTGTGAGGGTGCTGAGGCCCTGGCACAGGTTGCCCAGAGAAGCTGCTGCTGCCCCATCCCTGGAAGTGTCCAAGGCCAGGCTGGACTGGGCTTGGAGCAACCTGGGATAGTGGAAGGTGTCCCTGTCCTTGGCAGGGGATAGAGCGGCATGGTCTCTAAGGTCCCTTCCAATCTGACATTTCTCTTCCAAAAAGTAATATCTGTTACTGTCATAAAAACACAAGCAGAAATACATACTGTCATTATAACGGGGCCATCACCTTTTGTATCAATGTACAAAAAACCAAAAGTAATATTAATCACTTCTTAGAAACTTAGAAACAACTTGAGACTTTTAAATGTTACTATCTGTATTCTTTAAAGACCTCATTTGACAGGCTGCCCAGAGCTTCCAGAAAGACAGTGTGGACTGTAGTATCCATGGATTAGTCAAACAATTGGCAGGTTTGACACTCTGTTGTGCACATTTGCAATAACAGCATGAGCCAGTCAGACCTTTAGTCTTTAAGTTAGACTTTAGTCCATGTCCGGCATGGGAAGAGAAAGAGTGATTCCCAGGAAGAAAGTTCCATTTCCAAACAAAAACTTCAATATTTGATGAGCTTTCTGACAAAGATTAAGTGCATTTTTAATACAATGCTAATGATTATAGCAGAGTAGGCTATAATGTATCAAAATGTAGCAGAATGGAAGTCCTGCAGGTTGGTATAATGAGAACTATTATTGTCACTTAGAAGATTGAACTGTTTCATTTAAGCAGTTCTGAATGCCAAAATGCTGAAAGTAAAATATCAGGAGTTGTTAACTGTAACGATTTTTAAATCAGGATCATTAAACAGAAGGATTACTGCAGGAGCTGGTGATGAAATCTGGAGCAATAATGCATCCATTTAGCAGGCAGTCAAGAGGTAGAAAAGAACATGACTGTTAAAGGTAACAGTTCGTGATTTAGAGAAATTTACCTCAGTCTTGAGCATTTTTCAATAAAACAAACAGATTTAAGGTCACATTTTTGTACGTGATGGGAGAAGCCTCTATTGGTCATGGAGGTCTAGTAGATCATGATGGGGTGTGAATTACTACACAAAGAGGAGGAAATGATGTATTCTCACTGGTCCAAATTTCTTCTACAGAGAAGTAAAACTGAAATTAAAAAAAAAAGAAAATACCCACCCGCCCCAAACAAACCACATCCCTGTGGTTTTGTTCTAAATTTATGGAGATGTCAAAATAAGAAAATGTACATAAAACATATAGTTTTGGGGACTTCTGACCCTGTTTTGCTGAGTTTTGTTTCTTCTTGCTCAAACTTGAGTTGTTAGACTAATGCTTAGAGAGCTACTTTCCTAAGTGAAAGAAAGTTTGATTTCTTGATAAGGAAATTCTACTTTTGGATCTAGACAGATTCTTTCCAGAGTAGATTCATTCTTGTCTCTTCCCTCTGCCTGTCATTTTTGGTTATTACACAGTTTTTTGGAATAAAATACAAGAAATAGTCCAGGTTATCAGGAATATCAAAGAAATAGAAAGAAGGAAAGGAGCCTAAATGAGTTATATGGGAAATATATCAAATATTCTTGGAAGACATAGCAACATATCTCTAATTAAGAATAATTTTTGCAGTACTATAAAAGTATTCAGGAGCTCCAGGGCTCTGTTGCCAGAAGCAAAGAACAAAACTGACCCCAGGAAAGTTTGCCATCTATTTCCATGGCCAGTAAGCTTCCCTTGAACTGTTTCTAAAAAACCAAGGAAACCACTCCAGCTTTCTGTTGGCACTAATACAATGTATACAAAGGGAAAATTCCAGTGAAAAGTAGATTTCCAGTAATACATGCAGTGCATGGGTGTGAATCTTGTCAGGGTGAGGTAGAACTGGTGGTTAGAGGTAAAAATGGCTCTGCTGTATTTAATATTTTCTTTTATATAGAATATTTATAGTTGGAATAATTATACATAAAATATGCAAATCAAATGTTTTTGAGTGTATATAGACTCCACAAGCAAACAAATGCATTTTAAAGTGAGAATTCAAATTTCTTCTACTCTAATAGAGTTTTGAGCTTATAAAGTCTGGAAAGTGAAGTACAAGCACAGTTTGTACCATATAATGTCTCTTCTTTCATTAAAAGAATGAAGTCTTGTCAGTGCCATTTATAACTTTATTTAGGAATGTGCATCTGGTGCTTTTGAGAAGAATATGCAAATGATGAATTCTTTACAGGTTCAGTATTAAGTAAATACAGGCTGGTACAGCACCATCCTATTCGATGCTGCTGAAAGGAGCTAATCAAATAATCTATAAATACCTTCAGTGTCCTTTTCCCTCTGAGAAACAAGTCACTTTCTGTGAAATTAATTTCCATATTTTGTGTACTAAACAGAGGAAGTGACAAGTCTCCTTCCAAACACACCATGTCAGTACCTAGGTAACAATTTTAGCATCACTGTAATTTAACTTGGGTATAAATTTATAACTGGTGAGGTGAGTGGCCTGACAAATCAGTTCTGGATCATGACAAGGGACTGTTCTGCTTCTTATCCTAAGGCCAACCTCGGAGGAAGGGAGGTGAAAAGCTGAAAAGTAACCAGTCTGGTCCCTGTTTGCATTCCTTTAAAATTCTGGATCTATCTTTTCCTTTTTCAGTATGATATTCCTGGAGTATCCACAGGCACAAGTCCCAGGTGTTACTATGGCTTAAAACACAGTTGTCTGGCTCAGCAGGTGATAAAGGCACCTTGCCCTCTTGTTTAGATTCCTGGGGCTGTGTTTGTCAGAGAACTTTGGATCTGATGCTCCCAGATGCCCAAAGTGTGGGATACATTTTTGGCTGCTGTGCTTTCTATCCTGGATTCCTACGGTTTTCGTTTGATTTTGATTTTTCTCCTTCTCTGTCCTGTTGGAAGGGTAGCATCTTCAAACAGGGCAATCCCAACTCTGACATAGCCTTAGGGAATGAACCTCCTGACTGGTATCGGTGCTCACAGAGGAAAAAGGTGGAAAATACACTCTGGCACTGATTTCCAGAGCTGTAAATTCACCCTCTTTGGATTTTCAGTAGCCATTGGTTTCTGTTGGGTTATGGACATTCATTCCAACATTTAGGCTGTCAGAAATATTATTTTACTTTTCAGTTCAAGTTGAACCAGCTCGAACTGACTGCAAAAGATAATTTATTCCACTACTGTGTATGTTGTATATGGATGAATGACTCGTTTTAAAAACCTGAAGAGAGGGTTAATTTTGTTCAAATTTAAACCTACGTATTTTACAAGGTCTCTTTTATAGCCTTTTTCTTTCACTAAAAAGAAATAAATTAAAAAGCCCATCATAGAAGGAAACCTAATAAATTATTAGAGAAATTAGACAACCAATCTATGCATAAAATTCTCCAAATCCTTAATATTGTTGTGCAGCAGTTTATTGTTTATATTTTTGATATGTGGTGTGGCCTTTCCAATGATTTTCACTTGATTTCGTGTCTTACCTTTGAAAGGCAGTTTATTGTCATCCAGGTGTATGTTATGTGACTACTCAACTAAAACATGGCTGTAGTTTAATTTTAGCAGTGATGAATTGCTGGAGTGAATTCATGCAAACAGGAAAATAGAAATTAAATTCATCACCCTATAAAACCATTCCTTCCCATGTAAATTAGTAGCTTTACTGCTAAAATCAATTTGTTTTGGTAAATTATGCAAAAATTTTCAAAGGACTTAGGTAGATGATTTATTATACTCTTGGCTGTTTCATAATATTAGAAAATGAAATTTATTCACACAATATTAGATGGCATAAGCTGAGAGCTTTAGTGACAATTTCTGTTTATTACAATTAATCTAGATTGTCTGTGTTGACAGAATTCCCACAATATGTAAGACATAATCTTTATGAGAGATGTTTTTTATTAAACTGTACACAAGTGTTCTTCATTTGAATAGAGCAGATCAATTACTTCGGTATTGCAAAGCTTTTCAATTGTTCTAATAATCTCTAATGAAATTCAGTGTTTATATGAAAATCGTTTGTATTCTGAATTCTTGAAACATCAGAACTTCCAAATCCCCTCAGAAAATAAATAGCTCCTCAGATCTTTGAAGCAGTGCAAGTGGGAGTTATTTAAAAATACTTTAGACATCTTGTTCAGAGTTCTAAAAGTCAGTTTTGTAGTTCATTTATACCAAAAGTCCTGCTACTGAAATCATCAGTGTTCATATTAAATGTACATAATTTGTTGGGATCTAAATACTAAAGAAATACAAAAATAGTGTGGAAGGGTGGGAGAAAGGGGGTGGAGAATAGGATTCAAACAAGTAATTAATGTCAAGGCAATGAATTATACAGGCAAAGAAAACATTAGAGATAATAAATATGCATTTATATTTGCTACAACTTAATTATGGAATGTTTGGCTGGACAATATAAATGTTTTTACAGGCATTTTTCCTATTGCCCCCCATGGGAATTGTCCAGTTCTAATAAGTTCAGCAGGTTTGTCCTTTGTCAAATTCCTCTGCCCTTTTCGCTGCCCAGGTTTGGCTGCAGAACGTGGACCCACATATTGCCCCAAAGAAAGAGAAACAAACAATGCTCTGCTTAACCAGATTGTGATTTAAAAAAGAGGTAAGAGAAAGGCTCCTTCCTGAGCCAAAATGTTGTTGTTCACCATATTTCACTGACCTGTTGTGAAGAGAGACCTTTGTTACTTTCCCCTAGAAATAATAATCCTAAAGAATTGTGATAAATTTTACCAGAGGGAGGGGCAAAACAACTTTAAAAGTTTCTCCCAGCTCTCCCTTCAATAATAAAACCTCATGTGTTGACGTTGCACTGAGTCAGGGAAATGCAGCGGCAGGTCTGCAGGGCAAGTGAAGCTTTGTGAATATTAATTAATTTTGAATATTTATTATAATGTCAGTGGGCTGGCAAGAGCTCCAGCCCCTCAGGGGTAGTGTTCCATAGTGCCAGGTGACAAAATCTGGTGTCTCTCCCTAAATTAACTCACCACTGCATCTGGCAGGTTACAGGGGGGTTTACATGTGCATTTATAAATCTTGAGCCTTGGGAAGTTCATTACAGAATATTCTGAGTTGGAAGGGACCCACAAGGATCATCGAGTCCAACTCTTAACACTGTCTCCCTGTCGGGAATCGAACCCGGGTCTCCCACACGCCAGGTGGGGACACTTACCACTGCACTGTATTTAAAACTCTTAGTGTCCAGCTTCTTATCTGTTGTACCTTTTCAGGTACCCCCTCCGTCAGGAATCTTTTATTTCCATGAGTTCAATGTATAAAATTAGGACAGAGGTACAAACCATTCTAAGTACCATGGTTTTAATGTAACCATTATTATGGAAGTAATGTACTTCCCACTGTTTGCCCACCTTTATATGTCCCTCTGTCCAAAGGCAGAAGCATTTCAGGGAGGCTCCTGACACTTAGCAAAAATTTGAGGACACTAATTCTATTTTAATTCATTCTGTTGTGGTACTTAACAATATTTGCTGATTTAAATGGATTTTCTATGAGCCCTCGTTCCTTTGGATGGTGTTGTACAAGGTCACAGTTTGTGTGAATAGGCACTGACTAATTGTTTACTCACACTCTGAAATTTGGAAATGACGGTGTAGGAAAAATCATATGGAAAAACTACTTTTGTAATTTATTTTAATGACAGAATCTTTTCCTATAATCAGAAAGTGGCTGACAAAATTTATAATATGATTATTTGAAAGGGGTTGTCTTTTCTATTTTCTGTATTTTATTCCATGGAGTTTTTTGAAAGATTTTTTAAAATCATATTTTTTATTCACTGAATCTTTTCACTGGTTTTTTTCTGCCCAGACTCTGACTTAAACATTTATAAATGATTCTGTATTTTAATGTCATCTTTCATTTTGTACTAATTGGCTCCACCTTGACAAAGTACGAGTTCTATGATTGCTGTGCTGCAAAAGCCAGAGGCTTATCATAACTACTATCATTAATAATATATAGAGTATATATTNTTATACTGTTCAGAAGAAACCCCAAACCTACTGAAGGAATATTTTTCAATAGAATATGATTTTTTTTTCTGCTTATAGAATCTAGGGCTTGTTTTCTAAATAAGAAGACAAACCATACAGAAGCCTTAAAACACTGAAAACACATTTTAAGGAGGAGAAAAGTGTTCAAGAAATATGGAGGTATTATGATGATGCAGAATATTAAAATAATATTCAATGGGCATTGAAGGGAGGAGATATTCCATGTGAGTACGTGTCAAACATAAGTGAGACTGGCCAAGGGGAATATCAATCTTTTAAATTTGGGAATTTCATGACTGTATCACATATTCCCTTACTTTTGTGACTCTTGCTTTGGGGGCACTTCTCACATGTTGTATTACAAAAATAGTAAGTACGCAATTGTGTTGGAATACTTTTAAATATACAATGTGTCTCCTCCCATTGAACACCATGGCTCTGAATTTTGCACAATCTGTTAAACATTTATTTTTAAACCAATTATCTTCAAAGCTTTGTGACATTGAATAGCTCCATGATTCAAAGAAGCCTATGCCTTAAACAATGGATCATTCTTCTTCAGCACAATTCAATCCTCTAATAAAAAGAGAACTATACAAATGTAATTAAAGCCACTTTTATGGCACAGTTGCCTTTTTTTTTTTCCACAGTTCATTTTGCACCCTGGTAGTGTTCAATATCTAACTTAGAGAGAGTAACTCATAATTTATTGAAAGAAGTTTAATTTTCCTTAATTGTTTAATTAAACCTAATAAAAATTCTTTGATGTAAAAGAACTTTGCAACTTTTTGCCATGGCAATCTGGGGGATCGGGCAACATTCCTGCCCAAGGCAGGAGAGACGCCAAAGGAGCAGCACCACGCTGCAGGTCATCCACAAGATGGCAATAGAAGGATGAGTTCCTGAAAGTTCAAGCCTTTATGAAACTGTCCCCTTTGCAGCTGATGCGTATTTGGAAATTTAATCTGGATCAGAGGAAAGCTGGGACAGAAGTTGGTGGCTTTGTCATCCTCTTGTTCACAGAAACATAATATGATTATAAAACATGGAGCATAGATTTGCATTCAAGCCTTGCTGACCCTATTTAGAACATTTACATTTTTTATGCTGGTCATTGATACAGCAGAGTTTCTGCTACACAAAGTGAATGACAGTTCTCTTTTCTCCCCTCCATCCAAATTTTATTGTCCATGAAAGGACCAAACTCAAATATTCTGAACGTTTGTATTTCTCAAAGGTCTGTGAGAATGTTTGCTCAGAGTTAAGCACTTAAATAAATGTCCCAGTTTTCAGTGATGTTAAACATGCCCCAATACCTGTGCACTTGAGGGAGATCGGATTTCAAATAGCTTTTTTCTACAAAGGATGTGGAAAGTGTATTTAGTATCTCTCACTTGCGAAAATGTTTCTGAGATCTTATTCCTCTACCCTGCTACATTTTGATCCGTTGCAGTTGCCTCAAAAGCATAACAAAGCAAAACACACCACAGTTTTGGTTTGGGTTTTTTTGGTTTTGGTTTTGGTTTTTTAAAGAAAGGCTCTCTAATTAAAATTCTTTGCCAAGCTCATTAACTAGGTAAATGAATTGAGGTGGTAGTCTTTCCTTTCTTCCAGTGCCTGTAGGCAGCTGACAGGAAACATGGAGAGAGACTATTTCCATCGGCCTGGAGGGACAGGACAAGGGGCAATGGCTTCACACTGACAGAGGGCAGGTGTAGATGGGATGTTAGGGTAGAATTATGGACTTTGAGGCTGGTCAGGCCCTGGCACAGGTTGCCCAGAGAAGCTGTGGCTGCCTCATCCCTGGAAGTGTCCAAGGCTGGGTTGGATGCCCCTTGGAGCAACCTGGGATAGTGGAAGGTGTCCCTGCCCATGGCAGAGGGGTGGAGCAAGATGGACTTTAAGGACCCTTCCATCCCAAACCATTTTACGATTTTATCATAGAATCCTAGATTCTGAAATTATCCAAAGTCCACAGGAGGGCAGAAATAGTCCATCATTTTGGCTGAAGAAAATAGAAGGCGACACTGATTAGCCTGCTTTACTCATTTTCTGGTTACTAGCTGCCTATTGCGCATAAGCTCTGGTGACCTCTGTTCCCTCTTTTGATTTTCATTAGATGAATCCAAAGCACAAGGAGCAGGGGTTAAAATCTGATTTTATCAGACTAGAACTCAATTCCAAGTTTTCTATAATCATTGAGCTTAATTGTAGTCTAGGTCATTCCCAGAGTATTAGACCTTTAGTTTACAGATGTTTGTCAAAACCAGACTCATATTTTCATTGTTATCCTTGCAGAGTTGTACAAGTTGCTGTCATTTACTTGGGTTATGCAAGGATTTCTCATTTTCTAATTTAATGTTATCTTGCTCTTACCTTCTAAACTTGTACCACCTTTGCCCAAAGCTGTTGACATGCAGGCCTTTTGGGTTTTAGGTTTTTATTTAACCCTATGTCTGTTCAGAAGCCTAGTCTAAACTGGTTATTTAAACTCCTGTTCCCATTAACTGTTCACATTAAACTGTTTATTTTTAACTGTAACAGGTGTCGATATTTAACAATCTAGAAAGCAGATGAGACTAATCCTTGTGTAACCCTGCTGTCACAGTCCCTAAAGAACCCAACAATGTACATTATTCTATAGAAGGACTGAGTCTTTATATTTGGATGCAACTTTCAAGATTGCAGGAATATGCAGATGTATCACTTAATGCAATGCCCAATTTTTTTCCTTTTGTATTTTGAACTTGGTTGAGAATACAGAAACAACAGACTCCCGGGTGAGTAAAGACAACTAACTATTAATCAAACCTCCAGTATATTCTAAGTTGACACTAATTACTTAGTTATAATTCATTAATAAATATTTAATTTGGCCTTGAGCATGTATTGTTTGTTTGTTCCCGTAAAGACCATGCATGAAACCTTCCTTTCTTAGAAATTATTTCCTGTGAGGGTGGGGAGGCCCTGGCACAAGTTTCTCAGACAAGCTGTGGTTGCCCCATCCCTGGAAGTGTCCAAAGCCAAGTTGGAGCAACCTGGGGTAGTGGAAGGTGTCCCTGCCCATGGCAGGAGGTGGAACAAAAGATGTTTTTTAAGGTCCCTTCCAATACAAACCATCATTGATATAACCCTAGATTTTGAAAGTACCACACCACCTAAATTATTTTGAGTTCTTGGGTTCCGATACAATCTGCGGGTATTTTTTGCCAGGAAGAGTTTTGCCATGATCAGCACCCTTAGAGGTAAATGCCCAGCTATTGTCAGCCAGTACAGATTTCTGCTCTTTTGGTGCCCTCAGACCATTTTCTTTTTCCAGTAGAGAGATGGAATGTGATTCCCACAATATCACCCCCATTCAGATGGATCAGCAGCCATGAGTAGGGATGATGAAAAATGTACAATGGAAGTAAAAACTGACAGTAGTAATCTAGAAATGCAGGAAGTTCTGAATATTATTTCAACTCACACACCTGTACTGGCTGCTGGCATTTCTGAGGGATGTTACTAACCCTTAAAATCAGAAGACTGACTCCTACAAATATGAAATTTCAAAATGGCTATTTTTGTCCTGTATTTATGATTATGGACTACCTTTTAACTTTTTGTGCCCTTGATATTGATAGCATATAGATGCAGAGATTAAAGACAGGTATTCCTTTTTTCACTCTCACCTCACTGCCAGGATCTGAAAGCCTTGTTCACCTCCTTTCTGTCTAATGATTAGATATTAAAATCAGATAAGCTCACTAAGCTTTCATACTGACTTGAAAGGAATAAAAGAAGTGAATTCAATAATATGAGGCTTTAAACTTAATTCCTTTGAGAATTAATTTTTTCACCTATTCTGTAACATGCAAGTGGGGTGGAGTTCCTGAAATTGCTGCAAATGTAACTGGAATGGTTTGCTAATCTAACATATTGAATACAATCCCTGCTGGTCTTCACTAGTAAATACAAGAGAAAAAAATCTGCACGTGACGGTTTAACCAAACAACCCGGCTTGTGTATCTCCTCCTGAACTGTTCTGTGACTTTAATGGAAGATTAGTCATAAGCACATCCATTCCCCCTTCCTCCTATTCCTTGCTCTGTTTTTTGATCTGGTTCAGGGCAGCAAGAATGGTTATTATCTGTATTTCGTCTGTAATTGCATTTTTATGTTAAGCATGAAAGTGATTTAAATGATCTTCCACAAACACTTCTCTGTGCATGCAAGTGCCTCAATCCCTTGCTCTGGATTTTGTTGCAGTCCAGTTCTGCCCTGCTGCCCATTAACCCCTCTGCCCCACCGGTATTTTTTCATGTGTCTTCCTCAATTTGCTTCTCACAAATGTAATAACTCTGCATTTTTGGCCATTCAGGCAGATTTTAAGCTATGATTAAGTACCTTACTAGGGATACATCAATGACTCTGAAGTTTAGAAGGGGAAGAGGTGCACCTGTAGCTGGATGGTGGGGAAGCTTAGGCAAATTAAAAGCTTGTTATGGAAGTACCAGTGAGTTTAGGCACCTACCAAGGTTCAGTGGTGCTATAAACAAGGCTAACTGGATCAGAGACCTTGGTTTGGTCAATTCTATGTGTCTAAAACACCCTTTAGGGAGTTTTCATCCTCACCTACTTTTCTGTGTCTAGTGGTTGCTTTGGGCATCACATCCACATAATCTGCCATGGTTTGGAAATACGTACTCCAAGTGTAGTCACTGTGTTTAACACCTATGGGTATTTGTGCTTCATTTGGCAGGGGAGGGCAGAGAATGGATTACTGAATATGGAATCCATTTCCCCTGCTGGCGCCCAGGTGACAAAATGTAACTCAAATGCCAGAGTTGAATAGAAGGGGATTTCTGAGTTTTATTTATTTCTCCTAATCAATTATCCATCTCTCAGATAGAAGAGAAATATTTTTATCCCACCACAGACTTTGCTCCAAATATTTCTTTATCTGATTGTCAGAGAAACATGCCAAGTAATAAATGGATTTTCATGGAAAACACAATAGGTGAAACTCAATGTGTCAGCAGACAGTCTTTTGAAAGTCAGGTGACAAACAAAATTACAAATTGAGTTAGCAAGTTACAACAAAGTCCCTCTGACTTGCTATGAGGTAAAGAGGGGGAGCAAATGGCAATTGTTTTGATAAAGTTTTTGTTTTATTTAAGACATAGATATGTTGCTTTAAAATAACGGTATATTAACAATAAGAAGTTGTGAATTAACCCTTCGCATAAAAAAATAAGCATATATGTATCCATCAAGGTTTTGTCCTTGTTCTTGATGTTGATAACGTGAACAAGTTGAAATGGCTTTGGTAAATGAGCCATTTATATTCAGATGGGATCAGAGTCATGCAGCATGTTGTGCTCAGCTATGTAAATAGCCAGTGGTTTGCTTCTCAGACTTGTGACAATACATTGAAGACTCAGCACCACTTGTCAGTCTGAATTAGTGTTTTTTCTTCCCTAAGTTCTCCAAGATTTTTTTCATAGAATCACAGAATGTGTTTGGGTTGGAAAGGACCTTGAAGAACATATTGTTCCACCCCTGCCATTGGCAGGGACACCTTCCACTATCCCAGGTTGCTCCAAGCTCCATCCAACCTGGCCTTGGACACTTCTGGGATGGGGCAGCCACAGCTTCTCTGGGCAATCTGTGCCAGGGGCTCTCCATCCTCACAGCCAGGAACTTCTTCCCAATATCCTATCTAAACCTAGCTTCTGTCACTGTGAAGCCATTCCCCCTTGTCCTGTCACTCTGGGTCCTTGGAAATAGTCTCTCTTCATGTTTTCTGTCAGGTCTGTTCAGGTTCTGGAAGGCCACAATTAGGTCACCTCAAAGCTTCTTTTTTCCAGTCTGAATGATCCCAATTTTCCAGCCTTTTCTCCCAGCAGAGCTGCTCCATCCCTCTGATCATCCTGGTGCCTCCTCTGGACCCTCTCCAGCAGCTCCATGTCCTTCCTGTGCTCAGATCCCAGAATCCCCTCCCTCCTCCATCCCAGAGATGTTATGGTGGTTATGTCTTTTCTAGAAGGAAAAAAGTTAAGAGGAATTCAGATACAACTGGCATTAGGGTTATTTGCCAGTTCAAGAACTGTGTTGGAATTCATTAGAATGGTGAAGCAGCAGTAGCAGGCCACAAACACATTTCATTAAAATCTTATGAAGAACCTTTATACAAGGATTATCCCAAATCTTTCAATAACAGAATAGATGCAGAAAAATTTACTGCAGTAATAAATATTCTTTTGTCACAGTTTCAGCTGTATTAACAGCTCACTCTTACAATGCAGATCACTCCATATGAAAATATCTTGAAGTGTTCACAGTATCACTGGATACAACCACTGAAACTAATATTTAAAAGTCCAGGATTGGTCTCACCAAGTTCTTGAAATATCTTAAAAACCCTAGTATTGCTGCAGCTCCTTTAATTTATTTATTCAGCCTTAAGGAATCTGGATTGTTAATGCTGGAAATAAATACGGTTTTAAAAGGTCCTTTGCAGCAGAGGGTTAATGCAAGAAAGCAAAATGAAAGGAAACAGTAACATGGGTTTGGACATATTTGAGAAAAGTCTTAAACTTCACTTCTTCATGTAAAATTGGCTTAAGGTAAAACTAAGAAAACTAACCAATGAATGTTGTTTCTATAAACATTTATTTTAAAAAAAACCTCTATCTATATTCCATTGGAAAGAAAACATAATTAACATAAGAATTGTGACATAGATACATTCATACTTTGGTAGGAATGGCATTAGACCATTTTAGATATATAAAGGGGGTTTAGGTAATTTAAATAATTTTAGATAATTTGAACAACAGCTCTTTATTCGAGATAACTGTTATAAATAATTATCTGGGTCTACAAAGGCAATTGTTAAAACTAAAGAAATCTTCACTGAGAGCAATCATACATCATCAGCCAGAATAAAAGCTTATGCAATGCATGTGAAAGCATAAGGGCTTCATTAGTTATTAATTTCTGAAGTGATGCATGTCTGGGAGAGAAGTGAAAGACAAGAAGCATCTGTGTGAGGCAGGCATGAAAAAGAAGTATTGCAGAGAAAGGAAGAAAACCACGGATACAGCTTGTATGGAGCTCTGACCTTGAAAAAAGCTCAGTTACACCCTGAAGTCAAAGCTTGGTTTGTATTAAATATTGTACATTTTGCATTTTACTATTCAATTAACAAGAAAACAATAAAATATATGCTGGCTGCTTTACTCAATAAAACGTTTCTCCCTTGGACACCTCCAGGGATGGGGACTCCAAACCTCCCTGGGCAGCCCCTTCCAATGCCTGACCACCCTTTCCAGGGAGAAATTCCTCCTGATGTCCAACCTCAACCTTCCCTGGCACAGCTTGAGGCCATTTCCTCTTGTCCTGTCCCTTGTCCCCTGGGAACACAGCCTGACCCCAACCAGCTCCACTCTCATTTCCCTAATTAAATTATATAACAGACAGTGCTTTTTTTTTTTTTTTTTCCCAAGCAAAGTATTGCAAAGTAAACCCCGTATTTTTTTCACTGAAGACAGTTTTCTTGAAAAGCTCTATATTTGTACAGCACTGGAAATACTATGAGCTCACATGTCAACAACTATGTAGGGGATACTTGTTTAACTGTGTCATCTTTGGCACTGAATTCAAAAATGTTACAGCTTTTGGTGGTGCCTGACACCATTAATTTAAAGGGTTATGCCATTTTAGAAGATAATTATGTTTTGTCAAAGGAGCCAAAATTAAAATCCATTTGTTTGGGGTGATTTTTTTTTAATCAAATGAATGATTTAAGGTAAAAAAATACAGTCCATGCACAGTCACTCCCTTATTTTATGTGCTAAATATCTATGAAAGACACATTGATGATCTGTGAAATGCACCGACAGGCTGAAGGGATGGAGTAGAGTCTGTTTTCCTGCTATTTGTATAACAAATTCCTGTGAACACCTAGATATGGAGATGCTTAATTATTTACAGTTCAAGCTAATTTTCAAACTGAAGCTCATTAATTTTTGCAAGGCTGAGAACTCAGTGTGTTGTTGCAGTGAAGATATTAAATTAAAATATCAGATTTTGCCAATTAGGTATTATTCTCATGAGACAGCAGGAGTGTAACTAAATATTGTTATTTACTTTACAATATTATAATTACACTTTATTAGAGTTTTGATCCTGAGACACCATTACAGCAAATCTTAAATCACTAAAGATCTAACAAAAGGGCATTTTTTGGAACCTAGGAATAAATTAAAATTAGAAAATGAAATCAAGTGCAAATAGTTATTTTAAGAAACGTGCAGCATTGCCACATGAACTCCTGGAAAGGGACTATCAGAGTGAAAACCAGAGTGTGTTCTAACTGCCATTTAATTAAAAGATCCTCTTGTAAATCTGTGCATGAATAGCAGCGCTGTTCATTGATCATGAGGAACTCTTAACCTTTCATTTTACTTATGAAGCAGGTAAATCTTAAAGCTTGTCTTTCCAAATATGTTTTGGTTCAGAATATGACACCTATTTGTGTTATTTTGGTATTACACAGGAACCATTTATCTTGTTCTACAGAAAATTCTGCAGTTGAGTAAAACTGAATATTCATATGTGTCTGAAGCAAAACTGGCACAGCTCTGAAAAAATCTAAGGCAAGGATGTTTTCTTAAAAAACTTTTAAAGAAAGACATTATTGCAGATTTCTCAGTATTTGCATGGGAAAGTAATAACAATAGGACAGGGACATAGACAGCTCTCTGTAAACTCCTGTGGATAAAGAAATAAAAAATGCAGATCTCCTCCTTTGCCCTGAGGAAAGGTGGAGGGAATGTTTGGTTGCAAACTGTGGAGAGTAAGAGAAGCTAACTGCTTTAGCCAGGCCTCATTTATCTGTCTGATATAGAACAGGTAGGAAGAATTTATTCAGAAATACAATATTGTTGCAATATTATAGTAAGATTAAATTTATTCCTGTCTTCACCTCTGAATGAGAGACTGCAGAGTGCACAATAACCAAAGCCAAAACTGCGAATTTCAGCTATAGAAAAATGTGGGAGTTGTAGGTGACAGAGGAAGAAAGGAAAGACACAGAACAGGATTTTCCGTTTTGTCACAGTGACTGGGGTGAATTTTTCCTGAAAAGGACCAGCTGTGTAGTTTGACATTCCATAAAGACGTGGTGCTGGAGATGCTGATGTTGCCTGACAATGCTTGGTTGTGACAATTCATCCCAGAAATGTGTGGGGCCTTCCAGGGTTGTGAGTCCTTGTCTTGGGACACTTCAGCGGAGCTGAGAGGAAGACCTGCCCCTCGTTGGGACTTAGAGTGAAAAATAAATGAGTTGTAACTGAGGAAGGGCTGGAATATTATCTTGATGCTCTTTACGATGCATCCCCAGCTTTGGATGGAGGGGCATGGGGAGAGGGAGTAGCTCTGCTTGCTGCTAATTGTTGAAACTGCTTTAAGTGGATGTCTTTTTCTCTTTCCTTGTTCCACCCAATTGCATCTTGTTTAAATCCATTTTACTTAGTGCTTGGAAGTAAAACAGCATTGCTCATTCTTGTAAAACTCTCACTAGGTCTTCTGGGAGGGTACTTGAGATATTACTGTTAAATTTCATCAGTAACCTCTGAGGGGAACTCTAGGTACTGTTAAATGCTGGATAAGAAGAGGATGATGTATTATATTAGGTCCTTCTATGATCCCTTTCATTGGAAGAGCTGAGGATTCTATTTGGTGCAGGTGTCTGGGGCAGCTGCAGGTTGGGCTCTGGGTGGGGGACCATGACTTGCCAACTCTTTGCATGACAAAGAGCCTGGGGACCTGTGGCACAGACAGAGACAGAGCAGGAGAACAAAAGAAACCAAAGGAAGTTGTCAAAGTCTGCCCTGTGACCTGGATGAGCTGGTGGTGATGGTGATCTGCATGAGAAAATTGTGTTATGGGATACTGAATTATTTAGCCTTGGGAAGAAATTCTTGGCTGTGAGGGTAGTGAGGCCCTGGCATAGGTTGCCCAGAGAAGCTGTGGCTGCCCCATCACTGGAAGTGTCCAAGGCCGGGTTGGATGGGTCTTGGAGCAACCTGGGATAGTGGAAGGTGTCCCTGCCGGCGGCGGGAGGTGGAGAAAGGTGATATTGAAGATCCCTTCCAATCCAACTCAATTCCAACCCTGTTATGATTCTATAATGTTAAAATACTGATCATTGTTTGTTGGAGTCCAAGGAAGTTGCCAACATCCTTGTTGTTGTCAGTGCTCAAATACACAAGCAAAGGTGAATTCTCTACAAGAGAGTTCACATTCAATCTCACTGAATGCCAGCCAAATATGTAACCTTTCATAGTTTTTTTTAGCTGGTAATTGTTTATTAAATTTCTTCCAGTGTAATGGAGATTGCCTGGATAGTCTCTTGGTGGTCTATTATTGCATTATTATTTAAGTGCCTCTTGCATATCAGTGTGTGAGTGGCACTTGTGGTAGTAATTACTTACGGTTTCAAGGGCAGTGTCACTTGTATTTAGTGTCTCTGTCTTTGGTGGCATTTTCATCCAGTAAAGTTAAATGGCTTTTCCTACTCAAGGGAATAACTAAAGTCTCCATCTCTGTGGCTGAAATCTCTGGAGTCCTTAAATCAGAACAGTGACATGTACCAGTAGCAAAAATTTTAGGTGTGGTAAGTCGAGTGACAAGCAAATTAAACTGTATCAGCAAGGTAAAGAAATCTGTCTTAAATGCCTCTGCCAGGCACTCCCTATGAAGAATTTAGTCTATTTTGGGTTGAAAAAGTAAATGTATATTTCAGAGCTTTCTATAAATTAGAAACCAATTCATCCTGTGTGGAATCTGTTGGCTGTTGTTATCTTTTTATTATTATAATTTTGGTTTAGTGCATTGCAGTATTATTTTTATTAAGGAAGAAAAGCTTCATGATGATATAGTCACTAAAACAACCTGTGGCTTTCAGCTGTTCTGATCAGTACATTTAAGTAACAGATAGGAATCAATGGGGACACTGGATTTATACACTTTCTATAAACTGCAGGAGTGGTGTTGAATGTGATTAATTCTTCACACTCCACATTTATCCTCTCATGGTAACAGCAGCCATTGTCAATCCCAGCCCCCCTACCTTGTCAAGGAATAAAGGAATGGTGCCGCTTGTCCTGTGCCTTCATCCGGCAGACAGCTGGAAATGCCTTTAAAACAAATAAATCTCTTGCCAGTTTTTTTTATTTAATTTACACCTTTTAATTTGGACGTTTCAGGGCCTTTTTCTCTGGCACAGCTCATTAAGATCAATGAGAATCATTAATTAATCCTTTAAAAAATTACTTATTTCTTTGTCTTCCAACTAGAAGCAAGATCCATAAGCTCATGTGTAACTAATCAAGTCATGTAACTATCTTAACGAGCCTTTTATATGGTCTGAGAGAAAATGTTCAGTTTATATCCTTTCACTAAAGAATGTAGGCTCAAGTAAAATAAAATATTTTAACCAACTCACATAGCTATAGGTGCATCCATGTTTTACAAAAAACTTCAATTGCAGAAATGAAACAGTATTTGTTGAAGTAGGAATGCCTTTAAGAACGGAAAAGAGAAATTTTACCTGCATTCGTAGAATTCATTTTTAATTAGTGCGTAACACTGGCTTCTTGACAATTAAATAACTCTTAATGAGCTAAAAACTTGATAATTTATCTCTATCTTTGTGATTGGACCTTTTAAAGAAATAATTATGCACTTGATGCAGAGAACTTATGGACACACTTGAAGTTTGGTATAAACACAAGTGGGTTTTTACCATCCACTGTATGGAAAAAGAGTAAGATCTGTACAATCCTGGAACCATTGAAGTGAATTCTTCTTCTCTGGGTGTTCTACTTAGCACTACTTACAATGTGAACTTGTATTGATTAAGGTGAAGTTTTGTTTAAAGAATTCGGTTTAAGTAAAAAAAATCGAATAATGAAATGCATTCAGAATTGTCACAGCATAAATTTTGCCAAATAACTGCAATATGCAGGTGAAGAAGACTGGTATGTGCTGTAGCCAGCCCTTGGCTAAACTCACAAAATCTGTCACCTGTTAAGTTCTGATTTTTTTCCGGGAAGAATTTTGCAAAATTGAAATCCACCATGATAAAGCTGATACAAATGGACATCATAAGTGCAAGAATATGAAACTATGCCATTTGTAACAAGCAATATTTGACCTAGTTTGGGACACCACAGTATCAGAAGGATTTAAACCTGTCCAAAGGAAGGACAGGAAGACGGTGAAGGGTCTGGAAGGGCCATAGTAGGAGCAGCTGACGGCACTTAGCTTGTTCGGCTGGATAAAGGGAGGCTGAGGGGAGACCTCATTGCAGTGATACCTTCCTGGGGAGGGGCAGAGGAGGGGCAGGCCCTGATCTCTGCTCTGGGGGGACCAGGGACAGGAGCCAGGGAATGGCCTGGAGTTGGGTCAGGGCACGGTCAGGTTGGATCTCAGGACAAGGTTCTTCTTCCCCAAGAGGGTGGTTGGGCACTACCCAGGCTCCCCAGGGCAGTGGCACAGCAGCCACAGTAGTGCCTCTGTCTTATTTTAAACAGTTTAAGGTGGCCATGAAAAATACTTGACCTCTGAAATTCCCATATGACTCTCTTTTCAGGTATCTTCGTGACTGTCAAGGAATTAAATGCATCTTTTGGTGCTCTGAGACCCATCCCTGATGTCATGGGCAAAGGGAGGGCTACATGTGCATTCTGTATTTTCTGCTGTCTCAGAGCCTGGTGATGTGCAGCAGTTAATTACTGCAGAGCTGCTGGGTGTAGCATGGTCTGATGGCTCCTGTGTGAAGGCAGAAACCTCTGTGCTCTTCTTCAGAGCTGAACTGCTGCAGTGCTCTTGTCACTGTCTGTGTTCTGCTCTCAGCACTTCCTCAGGTTGTTATTTTCCACCGCTTTGCTCTTCTCAGTGGAATTTATTACTGTAGAACATCTTACAGATGTGGACACTGACTGTGTTCATGGTCATACATTGATTTTCATGGACAGTACAAGGAAACTTCATCATTGTCACTTGGTTTTTGTAACCTGTCTCTTGACATGTCTCATACTTTCTCACCTTTGTCAGGCTGCATTTCTATGGGACAAGATCCCATTTATTCTTTGTACTTCCCATGTAACCCATGGGGTACAAATATGATAAATTCAATACTCCAGTGTATCAAGGAGTGAGAGACAATTTCTCACACTTCTCAGCATCATTTCTTAGCATATTAGGAAGGATAGGATTCCCTCACTGTTTACCAAGCAAGTTCATAACTTAAATATTGCCTGTTTCCTTACATCTATATCCTTGTATTTATATTCCACTGCATAAACCCTCATTGGTGATGGTTTCTATATACAAATTAGTTCCAATGAATTTAATTAGAATCATGAGAATTTTTGTAGTAAATGATAAAAGTTTTGTTGCACTTAATTTCAAGTGGTGAATTAGCTGATCTGTTCATTAAAAAAGGTGGAGGTCCATGTTATTAATCTTTTTTAATAGCATTTCTACAGAACATAAAGCATTGGTTTTGTTGCAGTGTTTTTTCAGACCCAAGTGAGAGTGGCGTTTCCTTAACAGCATTCTTGGGATTGCAGTAGACAAAGTTCATAGTTTCTTGCCCAGAAAATACCCAGGAGACTTCAAAAGGCAGATTTTCTTGCTATGCAAGTAGAAAATTAAGTCCTTAGATCAGTTTCTTAGAGCACATAAGCTTTTCACAATTGCTTTTCTATGACTGTCAAACACTGTAATGCCAATTTAATTGCATAATGTGAGTAATCAGCATTTCTAGCAAACCTTCCCCTAGACCCATGTACCTTTTATTTGCTGTTAAAATGAGTTTATTGCTGGTTTATTTTTCACTGCCTATCAAACAGATGTTGCTCTCTCTCCAAGGGATTTTTCAGCTTTTCCCAGTCACTCTGGCTTGGTGACTTGCCAGATGTTTAGTTTCTCTGCTGCATTTCAATAAAAGCACTGGAGATATGGAAGAACTTGCAGAAGCAAGAGGAACACAGGTAAGTGTTCTTGCAGAGAAGGTCCATCAGAGGAAAATATGAAGAAACATTGAAGAACATTTCACATTTCTAAATGTCTGCTGCTCACAGATGCACATTTCCATCCTCGTCCTTCACCAGCCCTCCGTGGCATGATCTCAGTGGTTTCATTCTCTAAGGTCTCTTCTCTCACAGATAGGAACACAGTTCAGATGTTTTTCAAACTGAATTAATAACTCAGCACAAACAATCATAAGTTGGACCAAGCATCCATTCATTAGTATTCAGCAATCAAAGCCATTCCCATGGGATGAAGAAGAGTAGAGGCAGAAGGAGAAAAAGTAAATCCATATGGAGGATATTAAAAAGAAAATATTTGTAAATATTAAAAGATCAGATACCACTATCTCAATATTAGTGGATTTTCCCAAACTTTCTACCAGTTAGTCATCAAATAGTAATTAATTGCTGTTTTATTAAGGAATCTTATTGATAAGAAACAGAAGGGGGAAAAATGACTTGAAGAAGAACTTCTTGGGTCACACTTAATCTATTATGGTAGGTGAATACTTTAACTATACAAAGATATTCTGCCCCCCTGCTCAGCCCTGGGGAGGCACATCAGCAGGGCTGGGTCCAGCTCTGGGCTCCCCAGCACAGGAGGGACATGGAGCTCCTGGAGCGGGGCCAGTGGAGGGTACGGAGATGCTGAAGGGATGGAGCATCTCTGTGCCCAGGAAAGGCTGAGGGAGCTGGGGCTGTTCAGCCTCCAGAGGAGCCCCTGAGAGGGGACTCCCATCTCTGGGTGTCAGGGGGTGCAGGGAGAGGGCAGAGGATGGAGCAGGTTCTCCTTGGGGGGGCCCAGCAATGGCACCAGAGGAACGGGCAGGAACTGAGGCCCAGGAAGTTCCCCCTGGCCATGAGGAAGAACTTCTTGGCTGGGCAGTGACCCAGTAATGAACAGGTTGAACAGAGAGGGGGTGGAGTCTCCCTCCCTGGGGATATTCCAGACCCTCTGGACACAACCCTGTGCCAGGTGCTCTGGGATGGCCCTGCTGGGACCAGATGAGCCACTGTGGGCCCTTCCAACCTCACCCACCCTGGGATTCTGGAATGCCTTTGCTATTATCATCCTGGTGTGTTCTTAAATAGATTGTAGGGGCAACCACAACATCTGCAGCCCAAAAAACCCCAGACTCATAAGAAATAAGACTAAGTTTTTGTAATTTTGGTTTAGTTTGATTTTGTTTTCATTGTTGTTTGTGTTTTTGGTTGGTTGGTTTTTGTTTGGGGTTTTTTGGTGATGATGGTGTTTTTGGGTTGGTGGTTATTGTTATTATTATTACTGTTATTGTTGTTGTTAATAATTTCCTAATGTAACCTTTAAAACTAGCTAAATAAAATTTTGGGGAAAAGTCAGTTTGAAACAGAAATGCTGATGGACAACCCTGGTCTGTTCCCATGGACTGAGTGACTGGACAGTAGGAAAAGTTGCTGCCTGATCTTTTGTCCTGAAAGCCTCAGTTAAGAGGCAAGGAAAGGTTTAGGAGGAGTTTCACTGTGTTTTGCCTGGTTTTAATTCAGTTTTGCACTTCCCAGAGGTGAATCTGAAGTGGGGATAAGTTAAATCTCTTCTGCTGGAAACAATTTGTTAGGTAAATTGAGTGCTATAGTCCAGTGACAAAATCAAAACCGGGATGAATTGCAGGGTTCTGTTTTAATAAAGAGCAGATGTAGGACAGTCACTTGAGAGAAGGAGCCACAGACAAGCTGAACGTTCAGTTGCTTTGGCCTGTGACTTTTAGCCAGACTAATAAAAAATTAATAATCAAACTGACTGCAAAGTATTGGGAATTATCCAGCTCTGAGTGGAATATAATTCAAAATAATGATGTAGTTTTATGCTGAAAATACTAATACCTGTCTTGAGAACATTAGATCTGATCACTGTCAAATGGAGAAAAAAAAGTCTAAGAAATCTGAAAATTATATTTGATGGAATAATGAGAGGTACTATAAGCTGTGGTCTGGCCTCTATTGCTGTTTGTATTGATGCCTTTTTTTTTTAACTGAAGGGAAAATTCACTGAGTGTGTTGATTCACAAATAATTAATTTGATTTCTATTTCTGTCAGATAGAAATTGCTCTATACAATTTCTGTAGGACATTTCATCAGTTTATAGAGCATCTTTATACCTTCCTACTTTTACAAAAACTCCTGGGAGCTTGTAAAGCTCCTGAAAGATTACCAGAGTCCTATATTAAATATTGGTCAAACCCTTTTCTAGTAAAGTTCCAGGTGTTACGTGTGGGAATACTTAGAACAGACCCTGTACTGTAGCTCTTTTTTAATAATTGGTCAAATGTTTGGGTGCTTTGTTTTTTATCAAATTTGTCACCATTACCCTCCTTAATTACAAAATATGGCTTAATCAGTGCAGTAAAGCCATTTCCCCCCTTCTTTGGTGCAACTAAAGATCTTTCAGAGAAACAAAACTTGGATCTGAAAAGCAAATGGCACCATTCCATTTATAACCTTTGCCAAACACACTTTTGTAGAGATTAGGCTGAAAAAAACAAGTCTGTGATGCCTTTGAAATTCAAACCTAATCTCTTTAAGGCTTTGAATTATATTCCCTATACATGGCAGGGGATAATTCCAAAAGCTTCCCTCTAACCAAGCTACATGCCATCAATTTAAATCAAATCTCATAATTAAATTACAGATCAAATATTATTACAGTGTTTTTCTCAGGCTTTTTCAGAAAGACTTTGTGACGAACTGAAGTAGTAAAGAAATCTCATGGAGGATAAAGAACTTCTGAAAATGGGATGGCATAAAAACTGGGCATGGTAGGAGTGTTTTGGATGGTTCTGTGGACTTTATAACATACTTCAGTCGACAATGTAACACAAATTTGTGGATCTCCTGTGGAAGCATCAACATCTATTATGATATAAATAACACGTATACCTTGACAGAGGTGTCCAATATATGTGACAAAGGGCTGGGAGAATAAAATTGGAATGCAATCCCATTGAGAGCTCTGTGTGGGTGCTTGAACAGTTTATCTGTGTAAAGACAGGGAGGGAAAAAGTGCTGCAATTTCATTAATCTCCCATATCTTTTGTAGTAGGGGTGACTCCTGTATCCTGGTGTATGATTAGGGATGGATTGCTGCCCTAAGCTTACTGTCAATTGTGTTGATTCACAAATAATTAATTTGATTTCCATTTCTGTCTGATAGAAATTGCTCTATACAATTTCGGTAGGAAATGAGCTCTTTGATATCTTGGCAATTTGCAACTGAAATTAATTATAAGAGAAGTTTTACAGATTTTCCATGGTTTAGGCCATATGAAGGAGGGAGACAGAACTTCCTGTTTGCTGGATCCTATCCAGCTTTCCTGAGAAATGACCACTCAGCTTATAATCATAGAATCATGGGTTGGCCTGCATTGGAAAGAACTTAAACATCCTTTATTTCCATCTCCCCTTATGTTTGGATTTGTATTAATGAATTAATATACAATTAATATCTTATTAATTTTGGTTGTCATGTAGCCCTGTCCAGTTCCCTGCCCAAAACACATGGAGCCACTTGTCCTAGATCACTTACACAAAGTTTGAAAAATAGCAAAACTTGTAGTATTTCTAGTGCTTCAAGCTGTTTTCCAATCAATTTAAGTAGAAGGAAAAAATAAATGTATAAAAACATTTGAAAGACCAAATGCAGTGTCATGAAGATGCATAAATTTAACAAATTTGGCTCAACATATTCTGCAAAAGGAATCTTCAGATTCCTGTATCCCTCAGTAATATAAATTTCTTCATATCTGAGCCAGCAGACTCTTTCTAAGATAAGCCAAATAAAATTAGACTTCTGCTATGGAGAATCCCATTCCCTCATTGCAAATGTGAATGTTGCCAGATGTACTGCTCCCCTGTTAATTAATAAATCATTAGAAAACACAATTAATAGGGACCTGGATATGTAGTGGGTCAGACTGCTTCCAGAAGGAAGGAGAGACATGAAGAGAAGGTAGCTACAATGTCAACACCCACGTGTGCTTGGAGATATTTTTTCAGGGAACTGGAAAAGAAGGATTCAGCTCTGTTGTGTTGTCATACGCAGAAGTGGAAAAGGAACATAAAGATAATCATATTAAAGACAGAGAAGGACAAAAGAGCAAATGACTTCTATTTCTCTGGGGAAAGTGATCTGAAGTGGGCCAAAACCATATTTTGATCCCTGTTTGTACTCCCAAACCATGGGAAAGTCCTAAAGTCTATTTGAAGTTGCAATGGCTGTTTATGACTGTCTGACCACAGAAATGTTGCCATGGAGCCTAAATGCAACTCTGGAATTCTTTACCATAATCTGTCAGCATTATATGCAAGGATAACACACAAATGAAATCTACTTTTATAACTCCTACATTATTTTGATTTTTCCCCTCTAGTAATGTTAATGTTTTCTCCCTAATGAATCAGTTTAAACCTCAAAATATCAAGAAATTTTGTACGAGAAAATACTGATCAAAATATGTAATGTATATAAAAATACAAAATATTGTAAGTTATCAAAGATAAGTTGTAATTACACATGTATGGTGAGTAACCCCCATTCACACATAATATTCTGAGTTGGAAGGGACCCACAAGGATCATTTAATCCAACTCTTAAACAGCTCCACTGCCTCCCTGGCGGAAATCACACCCCAGTCTCCCATGTGAGAGGCAGGGACACTCACCACTATACTAAAGTGGATTTCATTATAATGCCCCTCCCTCTCAATCCAAAGAATTGACGATATTTTCTCCCCCTATCTTCTTCTGGCACAATTTGAGCTGTAATTTTAACAGCCAAACTCTGTTTCTTTTGAAGCAAAATACAAGATTTGTAATTTGCCTGCAGGAACGGCACAGATATCAGTTCTGGGAGGGAAAGGACTCTTTTTTCAGTTGCATTATTTGTTATCTGCATAAACAGCTCCAGTGCTGCCTGGTGAGCATTGGAAGAGAGATGAAAATACTTGTAGTAACCAAGAGACGTGAGGAAGGGCTGGAAAAGGATCGAGATGGTGACCTTTGCCAGAAAGCCTGGGACAGGGACAGAGAGGATGGAACATCATCACGGACACACAGGTGGTCAGTCTGTGCATTCCCAGGTAGAAGGGGGTGGCTTATTTACCTGTACTGATGTCCAACACCAGTTTTTAAGTCAATTTGATAATCCTGAAGATATTTTCAGGAGAGCTGTTGGGGAACTAAAATCAATTCATGGCAACCATCCAGGAGTGGGATTAGGTAACTCCTCCTCTTGAAGAAGCCCATATCACTCTTTTATCTTTGACTAAGAAAGGTAGTTCTTACACTTTTTTTTTTTTTTTTTAAGTAAAGTGTGTATGAAAATAATACCTGCAATAGGACCAAGACAAGATAAACATTGGCCTTAGTCCAATACATGGTAGCTCACTGTGGTTTGTGGTTAAATGTTCACATTCTAAGACAAGGGTAAGCAAAGTAGTGGATTCGGTATCTGATCCAATGGTAGTTCTTAGTCCAAAGAGAGGGCTGGGTCTGCTCACATTAGGGAATTCTGAAAAAAAATTAATTGGAGGAATAAACATAATTACTGCCCAAATAGTCAATATGGGCAGAACTGCCAGAGCTACATGATTGTGCTTAACTTTAACCATTAATATTAGCAAATATATATATATTTATAAAAAAAAATCAGGAACCAGTCCAACACAACGAATTTTAAGAAGAGATGATGGTCAGTGAAAAATTATGATGTAATGATAGATGTAACTGTAGTTGATAAAGCCCCCTGGACCTTTCATAGATAATAAATTCCTCCTAGCCTGCATCCTTACAAAAAAAAACAAAAAAAAAGAGGAAAGAGGTAGAAAAGAACACAGGGGTCACATACTGGAATCATCAGGCCTGGAGTGCCAGTGAGTCCTTCCCAAGCTTTAGCTCCACCAAGGAAGAGAAGGGTTGTGATGCCTCCTGTAAGAACCAACAGGTGTTCTCCCATCCTTGGGAGATCTGAGGGTGCTAAGCCAAGCACTTCCTTCTATCTTTTTCTCCCTGGAACTGCTCTGAACTCTGGCACATCAGGTGGTCTTACCTGGTAATGTTGGGAGAATGGGTTGTTTCAGGCAAGCAGCAGCCAGGCTGTTGCCTGGGAGTGAAAATGTGCAAATAATGTTTAATACTTCTATCCGAGAGTGAAAGAGCAAAATCTGAAGAGAATTTGGCTTGTCACACTGTGGTAATTAATGGTAAGTGTAGGCATGATTCAGAAAATATTTCAGAATGTCTTTCTAACTGTGCAGACTGATGATGTACAAATTCTGTGACTGGAAGATTTTAAATTTCTTAAATCCTTAATAAATTGCAGGAGTGAGCCATCGTGCCTAAACATGCTATTGCAAAAGCCAAGCCACTGAAGATCTCTGAAGTCACTGGTGGTAAAGTGGTATCTGTGTTTTCATAAATTATTGAGCTAACACTAAAAAAAACAAGCAGAAGAAGTGGAAAAAGCTGATACTTGTGCAACTCTAAATCACAAAATGAGAATTGGGGGAAGCAGCAACAGGAAAATACAGGAGAACAAAGAAATAAATCTGCAGTATTTCAAAGCAGGGGGCAGCATCTAGTTTGAAACTCCTACTCAAAAGAAAAATTGTCACATGAGGTTCGCCCCAATTTAAGCCAACAAATTCGCTTAAGTGTGAGGTTCATTGATGTAAGGAGGGATGTTTGAATTTCAGCATTAACTCAGACTGGAGAAAGTTCTTAAAGTCTAGTAGTGGGAAGAAGCTACATCTAAGTGTGGGATAACTGGGTCCAGAACTATCTTATATACAATGTAAGGATGGTTTGAGCACTGTACCAAAATGCTCTGTTTTATAGGCTGTGAGGTACTAATAATTAGTAGTTTTAAAACAAGAAAAGAAAAATTATCCAGTGTCAACCTGAGGCCCAGATCTTCTGACTTAACAATGTAGCAAAATAAATTATCAAGGAAACAAGCCAAAATTGTTTCAAAATAATTGTTGTTTCATCTTCCTAGTGGTGCTGCACAGCCTGACCATGGTTTAGCTGGATGGGCTGAAGGTCATTCCAGCCATGTCTCAACTCTCAACAAATCATAGTAAGCTTAAGTGATGGAGAAGAGAAAGACCTTTAGGACTTCAGAGTTGTTGGGGAAAAAAAAAAAAGAAAATATTCTGTAATTCTCTGAAATGAACCATTTAATACCAGTTAAAGCTGATGCACCACGTGCGTCTCCTGGCTGTTCCAAGGTGAACGACATCACACTTTGTTCCTCTGCTCCCACATTGAATTCTTTCTCTCTTCATAAAAGGGAACATTTTAATGTCCTGTCACAAAGATCCTCTGTGTCAGAGTAGAAAATCCCCCTTTTAACCTGAATGCCTATAAAATCCATACTAGGCTTGACAAGTGATAGTTTTTGTGATTAATACCCTGCAAAGACATAAGCTACTGCAGACTAAAGTGTAGAAGTCCAAGAAAAATAGAGAGTTATAGAAATCCTGACCTATTTTAAAATCTGAGACCCCACTCTTCCATTGTTTAAATAAGCCCTGTATGAAATTTGGCATCAGCAGAAATTGTTCAGATGGATTATTTTCATTTGTCCCAAGCCATATTACATTTGTCCAAGTGTTAAAGGCTGCCAGTAACTAGAGATTCCCACAAAGCTTATTAAACACCTCCCAGTGCTAAACTTTGATGCTGGCAGTCAGAATATAAATGATGAAGAGAGTTGCTACATAAATGCTGGGGAGTAAAATCACTTGTTTTTGATAATCTTTTAGAAGCCACTTGACTGGTTTCCTCCAGCACCAGCCATCCCAAGTACCAATTCACTGGAGTGAACAGAGTGGTGCTCTGCTTAACTGAGCCTCTGCGAAAGCAATCAGTACACTTTCATCTCCTCCCGGAGCCCCAAACATTTACATAATTGTCCCTACTTCCCTGTCTGTATGTGATCCGCTCTCTTTTCCTAAAGGTTAAGAACCAGGGCAGATGTCTGTGTGCTGCTGCTGTTATTAGTGTGCTTTGGCCATCTCATTTCTCAGTGGCTTTTATTGTGCTCATCTGTTCAGCAAGACTGGGCTTTCCAAGGCTCATTTGCTGGTTAATTGCATTCTCAGATCCTCTAAGATGTCTGTAGCACCTGCTCTCCACTTCACAGGCTCTTTTGATCTCTCTAGAAATATCCAACTTTGATTATGTGAAAATCTTTCCCAACCTTACGACGTGCCTGGAAAGCAAGTTAAAAACTGCCATTGTGACTATTGTGACCTGTGTTAGGGGGGGGAAATATAATTCTGTGGTATAAAAGCCTGAAATGAAAAGTGATGCTATTTGCTATTCCGTTTGTGTGCCTCGCTGCTGGCTCTGGCTTTCCTTGCCCTACCAAACACTTCGACAAAACAGAGCATCCAGTGAAAAACAGATTGCAGTGCTGCATCCCGGAGTTCAATAGCTCTAAGGGTGCACAGGGCAGACCAAAGCATCACCTCCCGGCAGGAACTTTTCACTTGCAAATCAGCTGAAAACTTGTTTACCTGAAATCTCTCGATTTGTTTCCATCAGGGTGCACTCGCAAATGTTAAATGGATCGTTTCAGACCTAATTGTCTGTTCTGTTTGTACAGACATCCTTTGGTAGGGACAAAGGTTTGGGTGCCTTAAAGAGACTGAAACAGATCTTCAGGTTTAGTTCGATGCTGGTTCCACAGGTGGAGAAATGTGGAATGCAGGTCTCCTTTGGTACTGACTGTTTGCATGATCATTTATTTAATTGATGGCAGTACCAGAATTTATCTACTGACTTTATGGGCCTGGTTGTGGGGCTGCCTGCTAAAATGTTTGGGATAATACAGCACTGCTTTTATTTTATTTTTTTACTATGCACTATGAGCGGATTAGCCCAGACTTCTTTCTATTCATGTCTAGAACTGCACATCTTTTAGCTGGAATTTTTCATGAGTTTCCCTCCATAGGTGTTTGTAAAGTTTTAGCCAAAACAGCTGTTTCTGAGGCTCAGAAAAACCTTTTGCACATCTTAAGATATTTTTGTAGTTTACTTGGTTAATATAAAATTAGTTACATTCCTCCAATAACTTAAACTCAATCTTTGGGAAGAGTTGGTCTTATAGAAAAATTAGACATAAGGGTATTAAATTCTAATAAAATCGCAGAACTTAACAGAAGTTTTACATATATAAAATATACAGAAATTGGGATATATAGTTTGAAATAGAAGAAATTAAGGGCAATGTGAATTCCAGTTCTTCCTGATTTCTAGTTCTGGATTTCATAAGCTTTTTACATGCCAACACCTGAGCCGGTAACTACAGCCGTTCTGTGTTTGCCACTGATATTCTTGTAGTGGATATTCCTGAAATTGCATTCCTTTGTCTCATACTGAAATATGTATCACTGTGTTTTACCCAAATGTTGAGTAATTAGGAATAGTGATGATGTGTTGGAGAAAACAGTAAGAAGCAAAGAGTGAATTCAGCAAAAGTGACTCTGCAGGAGATTTCAAAGGCTGAAGGTGATGATTTTCCTTTGATAAATGAAGGTCGAGCTGCCTGTGGCACTGCCAATGTAGGGGCTGCTCTGTGGGATGGCAGAGCTCTGCTCTTGCTGAGGTGCTACTGGTGAGGAAAAAGCTTAGACATAACTGCTCCCCCAGAATCTGGGTGGAAACTACACACACAGCCCACAAGGCCTGCAGAGAGCCCCAGGTACACTGAGCATGAGAGATTTGCATCAAATGCTATTGGATTGTCTACCCTTCTCAAAGGTGACAACTAATTTTGAGCACTTACTGATAATTCAAGGTCTAGTGAACAAGCCCTTCAAGCTTTACTTGCAAAACCCTTGCAAATTTACTGAGGCTCGTGATGCAGAGCAAATTTTAAAAAAATAAATGAATAAAAAGTCCCCCACCAGATGCCACCGAGGCACCAAGTGCCAGAAAATGTAAACTGGTCTGAGCCTGAAATTCATTAAGACTGCAGAGCCTCTGAGCCAGTGTGTAGAGGGTGATTACTGGGCACAGCTCTTGTGCTGAAAACAGTTTGGATCAAGCCTCACTTTATGCCCGTGTGGACAGTCTCCCATTTCAATGTTGGTATTTATGTTCTTGAAATTGGGCACATTCCTAATGCACCGATTCAGCCTGAGAAGCCTGGATAATCCAGTGGGTGCTGGCAGGAAACTGAGATAAAGTTATTTAAAACCTAGGAGTTTGGGTTTTTTCTCTGTTCTTCCTGCCTTTTTGAAATAATTATATAGGAAGAAAGATGTTATGATGTATAGAAAAACAAAGAAAAAAATAAGATTCTGTTCTGTTTACAGCACTTCATCAATAGCACACAATTTTATTTTCCAGTTCACGTTTCAAACAGATCTGTTTCTTAGGCAATAGGTAAACTGCATATACTTATCTCAAGTAATTGGGGAGCTCTGAAATCTAATATTTTATGTGAAAGAATTCTTTTATAGGTTATATTCTCTGAGGAAACGAAGAAATAATTAATTGCAAATAATTCTATTTAGTGTTTCTTAATCATGAGCAGACCCTGACCCACCCACAATACAAGAAATTATTTTACTATCAAAATTTTCAGGATGTAAAAGGTTCCATCTATGACTTTAACTATATTAAAGGAAAGGATTTGTCACTAAATACAGGACTTCTTATAGAAGGTACCATACCATATTATTAGTTTATAACTCAGGCTCCTAACAAATATAAAATTCGCAGCTACTTAACAATTCCTGCATTTTCCTGTTTAAAAAACACTACATGTCCTGCTAAGAGGAGAAAGATACTCAAGTATTCAATAATTTTGTGGAAGTGTGGCATTGGTGAGCAGTCTGGAATCAAGGCTCAACTCTTTCTCCAATGAAGCAGCTGCTCATCATACATATTACATACCCACACTAGACACTCCTCAGAGTAACTAAAGCAAGCCTGGATAAGTTTCCTGCTCCGTCCTGCCCTTCTCCACCCTGGCATGTTTGTCTACCCTCCTTAGGGCTCCTTGGAGGAGGCAGTTTGTCAGATATGCAAATATAGAAATGGTTTTAAAGATGCAGGATGCAGCTCCATGTCCTTCCTGTGCTGTTCCCCAGGGCTGGAGCAGCTCTGCAGGTGGGGTCTCATCTGAGGGGGCAGAGAGCAAAATTCTCTCCTGCCCTGTGCCCACACTGGGGGATCNAGACACTCCTCAGAGTAACTAAAGCAAGCCTGGATAAGTTTCCTGCTCCGTCCTGCCCTTCTCCACCCTGGCATGTTTGTCTACCCTCCTTAGGGCTCCTTGGAGGAGGCAGTTTGTCAGATATGCAAATATAGAAATGGTTTTAAAGATGCAGGATGCAGCCCACTGACTGCATGGCTGTGATTAGCAGGCAGGTATAATGTCCACAGAGGGGATGTGGCTCATGCAGCACTGGCATCTGCTGTATCCTTCCTTGGAAAAGAGGATGAAACAGTTTCCCTCCTCTGCCGTTGGATTTCTGCTCTATGCTGGGGTTACAGAGCTGTGTCACACCGAGCTCAGAGGCTTCTTCCGATGTGTATTGTGATCCTTGCTAAGTTATAAATATTGATACTGAGGCGATGTTCAGGTGGTGTCTCCAGTCACTGTGACACGTGGTCTCCTGCAGCACAGAGGGTGGCTGGCAGGGATCCCCTGGCTGGAGGGTTTTATGTGTCTGATGTAAGTCCAGCCCGAGTAAATCATGCCAGTGACCTAGCAGGTTTGTTCCTGGCTCAGTCAATCTCTCTAGAGCTTAAAGATGCAAGATAAGGCAGTGCACCAGCACTTCTGCTGTTCAGTGCTTGCTTTCCTACACTTCTTTACAAAACTGCATTTTATGTTAAAGGTGTCAAAAAGGTGATTTAGTACCTGTACAAATTCAGAAGGAAAACAATAATGTTGGTCCTCTACAGCTCGTTCTTGGAATAAAGCATATCTTGATACAAATGTTTTATTTTTAAAAGAATTCCATTTCTTTTAAAAAATGCTGAAGTTATCTTGCAGTGATTTCTGTGCCTGCAGAGTGTGTACGCAATGCTGGAGCTACTCATTACTTACCTGACAGAAGTTCTAGCTTTTGTAAGGTTGAAAGTTACCCTGTAAAACAAAGGAAGCCATTTCTGCAAGATGAATAAATTGTGGAATCAAAGCAGTGGTCAAAGAAATAAGCCCAGGAGAAAGGTATCTATTATTTGGTGAATATCAGAGACCTTGCTGTGATAGATCTCACGGGGACACATTCACAGAATCAGTGCCTAACCAGGGATTTGGGAGCTCAAAAAAGCAGACAAAACAACAGATCTTAGAGAGAATTATTTTTGTTATTTTGCAAACACGTTTCTCAGTTATTTTATGATAACAGTTTTTCTAATTAAAGAATGAGAAATCTATTCCATTTCGCTTCTTATTATAGAATCAAATAATGGTTTAAGCTGATAGTGACCTTAATGATTATCCAGTCCCACCCCTTGCCATGGGCAGGGACACTTTCCACTGTCCCAGGTGGCTCCAAGCCCTGCCCAACCTGGCCTTCCAGGGATGGGGCAGCCACAGCTTCTCTGGGCTTCTCACCACTTTCAGGCCCTGGAAGGCCACAATTGGTTCCCCCCAAAGCTTCTCCTCTCCAGGCTGAGCAATCCCGATTCTCCAGCCTTTCCTCCCAGCAGAGCTGCTCCATCCCTCTGATCGTACTGGTGCCTCCTCTGGACTCTCTCCAGCAGCTCCATGTCCTTCCTGTGCTGTTCCCCAGGGCTGGAGCAGCTCTGCAGGTGGGATCTCATCTGAGGGGGCAGAGAGCAAAATCCTCTCCTGTCCTGTGCCCACACTGGGGGATCAGGATTTCTGGGTGCTGGAGCACATGGTTGGGACATGGTGAGTTTTTAATTTTTGTTGTTGAGGCAACTCCTTTTAAAGGTTGTCCTCTCCCAGCCCCAAAACTCTGTGTCTGATGCTGAGTGAAAATGATGAATTTTCACTGAATCCGAAAACCCATCACTTATTGTAGCTCCATCTCTTCACCCAAGGGTAGGGAAACTACAGATTTGGTGCTTAAACCTGGATGCCAAAAACATTGAGGGCTAATTTTAAAAAAAACAGATATGACAATCCCAACATTCTTTTGTCTGTTTTGTGCCAGTGAAACACAAATATAACTGCAAACTTTGTCTTAAAAGAACTTGAGAATTCCAATGCACTTGGAAGCCCAGGAAGTACAAGAAAGTACTTCCTCTAAATCACAAATTACTTATGAATTCCTCAAATTCACAAGGACTATTCATTTAAAAGAAAAATAAATGTTGAGATAGATCTCTATTTCAGTCATTTTTCATTTAAACATTTCATCAGGCTGCTTTACTGACTTTTACTGGTAATTCAAGGGAAAATGATTGACACATACTGGAAAAAATATAAAAAACTATTCCTTATCCACTACCTAATACTAAACCAAGAGCACAATACAGCCATGCTGCAATGCCTCCATGAGTAGGTGATCTATTAAAAATCTGTCAATATCTTTATCTTCAAGCAAAACTGAAGGCCAAGTATATGGAATAACCTTCCCAGGATCACCTTACACAGTGTAGAGGAGAAAACAAAAGCAACCTGTCCCTCTTGGTAACTGCATCTGGTTTTGTCTCCTCTGATTTAACTATTTCTTCACAACAATTTATCAGCCCTGGCCTTCATGGTGTATTTTCACAGTGAAAATGGTGCAGACTGGTGCAATTCTCCAGCACAATCTCTCTGAGCACATTGATGCTGATAAGTACAGACAGGTATGAAATGAAAGCTTTACCTCTGAATTCCTTTGCCCACTAGGGGACACTGGGACATTATACTTTTGTTTAAATGAAAGATATTTCAAAAACAATAAAGATGGAAAAGCCTATTGTTCTTGTTCTAAAATACAATAAGAATATGCATATCTAATGTCTAATCTGTGCAGAGTGATGTGTAATATGTTTTAAAATGTCTGATGAGGGGGAAGCTCCTGGGCAGGAATGCTAGATCTGAGTAGTTCAGACTGGTCCATGATATCCCAGGTTTTGAATTGCAAAGGTAATGGATCATATTTTTGGCATTACCCACTCATTAGAAAAGGTGTCAGAATGATGGATTAATCTGTGGGCATTTTTTGTCCTTGCTATAATCTTTATAAAGGAATGAGGTATTGGAATTATAATGCCTCTTGTATCATATGAATTATGAGGGCAGGCTTTGGAATTTTGACTTCCTTAAACGTAGCTTTTTTTCGTGGTGATTAGATAACCTGGTATTTCACAGAATCACAGAATCACAGAATATTATGGGTTGGAAGGGACCCACAAGGATCATCTAGTCCAAGTCACCACCTAACACCCGTACAGAGACTGAGAGCACATCCCAGAGCATAACACCAACCTAGATCTTTACCCCTTTTTCAAGTGAGCAACAGCAAATAAAAACATTTGAGTAAACACAGCAGCTAAGTTTGGAAAGATAAACTAATATGAATGAGAGGAGGTTAATGGTGTGGAGTGTGTGCAGAGCCTTCTGTACTCTCCATTAATATATTACATTTCACAGGTAGATGGTTGCTGCCTTTTCTCCTTGTTGACTTTCCTAGAAATGAGCCTGTAATTTCTGGAGCCGGGCTGTGAATTGAGCTGTGCTTTCAAGCAGGGAAGGAGGAGCCCTCCTGTGTCTCAGGGGAGATTCTCTTGCATTATTTCACTCCCTTCCTTGGCAGGTTCTAAATGTGGGGCTGGAGGTGTGAATGTTCCCCCCACTGCTCAGCCTGGGAGGCTCCTCTCAGACAGGGAATATGGGCAGAGTTCCTGATTTTGGGCGTCTCTCTGAATGAGAGAATTTGAAGCACAATTTAAACCTCCTTAAAGGGATTATTATCTGAATCTTTCCTTCCCTGTATTTTATCCAGCAATAGACATAAACACGAAAAGTACTGACAGAAAATACAGAGAAAATATAAATAAATAATATTAAATCTAAATAAATAAACAGAAAAATAGAAAAATCCTACATAAATAAATAAGGAAATGGACAAGAATCTTAATTTCTATGCTTTGTGCTTTTCACGTTCACCTTTTCATAGCATATTAAATGTCCACTTTATCCAACTTTCTTATTTTAGCCCAACTTTTTTTCCCTTGTGTCTTTTTCTACCATTCCAAACATTGTTTCAGTAAGATATCTGGTGATTTTTAACTGTTCTAAGTCTGCTGTACTCAGTTGTTCCATTGCTGTCATTTTTTATAACCAAGAGCCTGAGATAGTCATCTAGAGTCCTGAGCATATCTCCTTTGTAAAATTAGGAATTTGGGGCTGTTTTCAATTTAAAAACTGAAAAGTTGTATGGAGGACTTATCCATATCGCCTGCATTTTAAGAGAGAAATACCCAATGATTTGTTTATTTTTATATGAAGTTCTTTAGAAGAGGTACAAAAAAATGGCCAAATTCAAATAAAAATGTGAGGTTGTTTTCTTATCTCTCTGCATTAAGACTTACCCATTTAATTACCCATGTGGTTGTTTCTCTGAAGGTGACTGTGAGCAAAGCAGGTAAAATTTGTGCTGAAATTGGCTGAAATTGGTGATTCCTAGAAACCCAGAGCACCCAGTTTGGATATTTGGAACTTACCTTGAAGAGTCATTGGATCCAAATTTTCGTGGGAAAAGGAGCCAACATGAGATTATCTATCCCAGCATCCCACCTGGGGAGATGATTTAAAATGAATTATTGTTCTCACTGTAAAAGATTTCTTTCTTACATGAAGGCAAAAGTTAAGCCGTCTTTTCCATAAGTTAAGGAACATGATATTCTTATTTTTGAACTATTTTTGAAGCTGTAATACAGAATCTATCCTGAAATGCAGCATTTGCTAAATGTTTTTTGCTTTACATTCATAAGCAGAGTATTATGTATATATTCATTTTCTGAAGAATGGCCTTCATGATTTTTCTGAATGTTGCAAAAAAAGATGAGTTTACATGTGACACCTTACAGGGATTATTCTCTTTCTAACGATACCATTTGGAAAGTGATTATTTTAAAAATGCTCTGCTCAGCATCCAATCCCTCAAATGATTCACCCTGTACCAGCAGCATCATTTAAAAATAGAAGCAGTGAATGAAATATTTGTCCATTTAGATGTCAATGACACAGTTGAGCAGAGTCAGAATCCCAACACATGTTTTAGGAAAGAAAATTCTGATAAAGGCAGGAACTTGAGAGGTGTAAGAAGAGAAATAATGAAGGGAAAAACCCTTTATCTTGACATAAAATCTAAAAGGAGGTTATACCAAGGAACACCATGGTGTGTCTAGGAGTAGATCCTAAGCACACAGAGCACATATTCATAAAGTCTGAAAAGTAAATGCTCCCCTCTTGTACCATCTGAGTTGAAATTTTATCTTTGTTTTTCACTGCTCATGTCATTTCTGGTTCTCACATCTTTTAAAAGCCAAACTGTTTCTTTAAATCTTGTTACACACAACTGACCTCACTCTGCTATCCTGCAGAAAATGCAGCTCTGTCCTTCCAGAGGGAGCGCAAGAAAGATGGAGAGGGACTATTCCCAAGGGCCTGGAGGGACAGAACAAGGAGGAATGGTTCCACATGGACAGGGCAGGGTTAGATGGGATATTGGGAAAGAATTCTTAGCTGTGAGGCTGGCGAGGCACAGGTATGTCTTCTACATTGTTATAAACACACTTGAAAAGAAGGACAAAAGAGATTGTTTCCTATTATTGTATGTATTATATTCCCTAATATTCCCTATTAAATATATATTATAATAATATTATTGTATTCCCCATATTATACTGTAAGACAGTAAATATTATCCAGAAAAAAATGAGAGTTTGCTGCCACTTTAAGTGTCCTATTTTGCAAGAAATTGGGTTATCAGGCACTTTCATACAACAGTGTGGGCAGGTACTTTAAAAGATCTCAGCTCTTACTGAAAAGGAATAAACTTTGTTCTTATAACAAATACTTCATCAGAATGTATGAAAACACTTTATGAGAGGAGTCATAAGTCTGAATATGGAAATGTAGTTTATTCAAATGCCCACAAACAATGAGTTAAGGCTTTGCCATATCATAAATAACTGTTAGTGACTTTGAGACATTAAACAGCTTTAGCTTCAAGTACATTATTGCCTTATTTTAGTTTCCTGATCTAAAGCCATTCCATCAGGAACAAGACTTGCTGGTTTTAAGTGGGGGTTTGATCAGTTTGTATGTCCTAAAGAGCAGTAAAAGTTGGGCTGTGACCAAGTTTAGACCATAAGAATGGTCTAAAGTAGAAGAGCCCCATAGATTTAATCAGCATCATTAGGTTTTATTTGAGCCAGGATGACAAAATTTGGCTTTCCCTAATTATAACACAGCATATTTTTCTCATATGGCATTTCATTAAAAATTAAATGTGGTATAAAAATGCCTCAAATATATTGATGTGGTTCTGGAATACAAAGGACAACATATTAGAAAACAAAGAGTCCTGAAGTATTTCATGTTTTATGGGGGAAAAACAAATAGCTTAAAACGCTGTAAAAGATGAGCTGAACTCTCAGCGTCTGAAAGCATTGGTGTACACAAAAGATATAGAGAATA
>WEKX01020262.1:207903-371452 GCA_013390025.1 Pitta sordida
GCTTCACCTCTTTGAAGTACTGTAGGTTCTATATGTCAATTTTTGTTGTGTCATCCATTACAGAGTCAGCACATACATTTTGTACATCAGTGTGTCAGAGGAAGCTGTTGGTTTTAATGGACATCCCAACTTTTACAAACACAACTCTATTATCAAATGATCAAAACTGACTGAAGCAAGAGAGCGAACTCCAGAAATTTGATTATGGATGACATTCCAGTAAATTTGTTTGATTTGACTTGTTGGTTGGTTTGAATATTTAGGGTAGTTTGATTCTCATTGGGTGTGATTTGGAAGAGTTGGAACTCATGCATTTTTACATCTACACAGATGTCTGACAAATTCACTTCCAAAAACATCCCAACATTTACGGAAGGATCGGTAAAATAGAAAAAAACACTGACACTCACTGAGGAGCAGATTTCTGCGAAACTTTAGTTCTGGTGTTGGTTGTCCCTGTCTCCTACAATGTCCCTGCTGTGATTGTCCATTGTATCCCTAAAATACATTGATTTAGACAGCCTGAGGGATTGTGCTTTTATTCAGGTTTTGTTCAGTGCAATGAAGGTCCTGCCCTGTGATTGTCCTCGGCCTTCTGTAGTTTCCTCCTCCCAAAGCACAGTTCCCGAGGAAATGTCCAAAGCAAACATTTGAGAATGTTTTCCTCAGGAAAAGATGGAGGATTCAGGACCTCAGCAGCTCAAAATTCAGAACCCAGGCAGGCTCAAACCTGTTTTATGGGAGAGGGTAATCCTTTGGGAGCCCAACGATCCCAAGTTTGGGAGAGCTGGGATAGACATTTATTGCCAATAGTTACCAAGCCCTGACATAACTCTTTTAGAACATTGTAACAAGGCCATACTTTGCTGTAAAGTCTTTGATTTTAATATATCGTTTTATAGCTCTAATACTGTTGTTTCTGTGAGATTAAATGAGTACAGAAATGTTTATAGAATCCAGATTATTAAAGGTACAAGTTTCATAATACATTCCGGATTTTAGTGTAATGTATAAGTATTTAGATAGAAAAAAACCCACTATTTGATTTGTTTTATTATAAAAAATTAAGTTTTGGGTTATAAATATATAAACTATTTCTGATTATTTCTGCCATTTCCTTGCTCTTCTGCATTCTTACTATTTACATGAAACTTTTGAACAAAATAAGTAATAAAGAAAGAGAACAATTAATAAAAAATTCAATATTTCCTGGTTCTACTGAGTGTAGAATTTATTCTTGTAAAAATAAATTACATTGTGTTCTATATTTATAAGAATTTTCTTTTTTCTATTAAAAAATAGATTTTCTGGAGTTGTTATTTCTCAAGATCACATATATTATATATATATATGTATAAATGTTTTTAAACCAAAGGTGTTTATTCTTTAAAGGTGAAATACAATTTCAATAGCAGGTAATTGACTATTTCTGCACCTAACCCCTTACTTCACAAGCTGAAAATGCAAGGATTTGTTCCCTCCAAGCAGTTCTTACTTTCATTTGAGGATGTTCTATTTTATTGTTATTACTATGAGTTGAACATCATAATTTTAAAGCAGGTACATTAAGGTAATGGAAAATTAATTTGGTGTCTATTGAGTCAGGTATAATTATATTAAAATATAGTGGTAACTAACTTTAATCTTTCAGGAAAGTCACAAAATTAGTATAACATATCAAAAATAATTACAGTAAAATCTGAGTAGAAGTCTAATAGAAAAGAAACTATTACCTGTTCCTTCATAAACATTACGATCCTTGTGGGTCTCTTTCAACCCAGCGTATTCTGGGATTCTGGGATTGTAAATTCATGTTAACATAACCATGAAGAATTTCTGCAATGCATAATCAAATATACAATCTTACCCTACAAATCCATGGAACACTCTGAGACACCGGCTGAGAATTAAAGGTTAATCCTTTGGAATTAGATGTATCTTGTATACATTTCTCTTTCCAGTAGAATAAATACTTTGTAATAGCTAGTGTGGTAGTGTATCATTATTAGGGATATTTATTCTTGTTTTTAGGGATCATTTTCCCTTTTCATTGCAATTAAGAGGTCTGTGTGATCTTAATGTGTATTTTATAGGCCAAGGAATCCCTTTTTTTAACACGTGGCAATTATTCTGAGGAGTGTGAAGTATTTATACAGTTATCCAGTATTTCAGTCTGCTCTGGATGTTTCCGAAAGTGCAAATTAACTGTGCAAATCGACTTCACAATCAGTGGAGACTGTCAGCCCTCTAACAAAGTATTGCACTATATATATATATATATATGACCTCATATATATATTTTTATACATGTATTTATGTATATATATTATGTTTGTCTGGACAGCCAGTGTTACAGACCCCTAGTGTGCCACTGAAGTGGTACATAGAAGGCATAGACAGAGGTAGAAATTTTTTACACTGTAGCCAGTTGAATTGTTGATTTTCTTGCTGCAGGACATGGTAGAGACAGAGAATTTCAACAGGTTCAAAATAAAATTAGACAAATTTGCGGACAATATCTTCACTGATACTGAGGAGTAAAGGCTGAGATGTACCTTCTCCCTGCAGCAGTGCCTGCAGGGGGACAAAAAGCAATTCAGAAAGTAGCTAAGCTTATATAGTTACTCTAAACAGCTTCTCTGGCTGCTGCTCAAGGTAGAGTATCCAGCTGAGTCATCACACTGCAAAGAGGACGTCAGAGAATCTGAGCCACAAGAGTGCACATGAAGCACTTTGGATAGTGCAGCTGAACTATATCTGATGTCACAGGTGGAGCAATGTGTTGTTTTCATTTGGAAAATTGCTGTGATATAAGTCTCGAAGTGCTTTTGAACACATCAGCAAAGAATGATCAACATGAGAGGAAATACTCACAAAATTTTGTCTTGCCATGCTGTATGAGACAAAAGAATTTTTCCAGAGGTAAGGAGTTAGTAGAATTGGATGGATTAAAATAAATGGACTATTTCCACGCGAAGGGGTGTGCAATGACCATCTATCCCAACTGCCCAACCAATTCAGGGCTAACCAAGTTAAAGCATTTTGTTAAGGGCATTGTCCAAATGCTTCTTTAACTTGGCGCCCCGACTACTTCTCTAAGAAGCCACTTCCAGTGCTTGAACACCATCTTGGTAAAGAAATGCCTCCTAATATCCAGTCTAAACCTCCCTGGGCAGCTTAGAACCATCCCTATGTGTCCTGTCTCTGGAGAAGAGCTCAGCACACTCCTCTCCATACCCACCCCTCAGGAAGATGTAGAGAGCAGTGGGGTCACCTCTCGACCCCCTTTTCTCCAAACTCAACAAGCCCAGAGTCGTTGTCCACTCCTCACAGGGAGTGATGATCTTGCAAGTTTTCTAAACAATTAAAAAACTTATGGAAAATGAAAAGGTCCAGGATATTTCTGAATTCAAAATGTGAAAGGTTTCTGGTACATCAGGAAAAGGCAACATGATGTGGAAATAAGCGAAAATTAGATGCACGTATAGACTTGTTAGTTTTCCATAAGAACAGAGATTAAAGGCTCCCACTGTACTAAGACTAAATTAGAACCATGGATCTCTAGTTTCTGTAGTGGTCCCTTTAAACATTCTCTAATTTTTGCTAATGAATATGGAAATTTGCCTGATTGATCACTAATTACAAATGAACTCCACTATTAGATTAGTGATGATATTTCTTGGACAAAGGAAATTGAATTCTCAAGGTTAGTTTTCTCACACTAAGCCAAATATTCCCTGGCACTCTGCAGCACCATTTGCATTTCAATTAGTTTGTGACTCTGTGCCAGTACTTAAATACCTTGCTTCCAGTGTAGTCACCTATTGCCTGAAAACTGAAAGAGCACTCCTTTTTTATTCTGAAAGCTGATTTCCTATGTGTAACTAGGGGCGGAGCGGGGGGTGTTGGTAGATTAAGAGCAAATCAGCTGCTGTAGTTCTCTCTCTAATCTAAAGAGAAAAATCCAGCACATTTGGAAGCTTAGTACCACACATAATTTGACATACATATATTTTTAATGCCTTTTAAGAAAGCCAGTGATGATACTGGCAAACTAACTAAAAGCTGCACTCACCAAAATTGAGCAGATAACCTAAATTTCCAGAAGAAGCAAATTTTCTAACTGTACTTCAATGGTGTCTTCAACCAGAATGCTTTATTTCATGCTTCTTTATTAGCAGGAGTAATTGCTTTCTATTGAATAAGAATGCTTCTGGAATTTTTAATCAGTATATAAATAAAAAAACTGCAAACCATGTCATACAATTATCTACTTTAGTAGCACCCGGAATATCTCATGTGTTTCCTTTATTTGTTACATCCAGCTCTCTAAGCAAGTTTTATATTAAAAGTCAGCATGAAGTAAGATAGCTTTTATGAAGGATAAAGACAGTAAATAAAGGTTACCTACACTGCAATTTTTTGATATCCTGAATTGACCATATCATGTAAAGTCTTCTTTCAGCAGTTTCTAAGAGACCTTTTTGTTGATGACGCTTCAAAGTCATGTAAATAAGAATTGGTAAAGTGGACTCTCTGTTTGCAGTCTCTGTCCTTGCTGTCTTTCCTCTTGCAGAATTAACTTGTCCAAAGATAGAATGTTTTAATGTCCCTCCCTAGTTGTGCACTGACCAACATGGCAGTGCTAAATCCAAAACATGGATCTAGTGCAGAATTAGGGAGATCTTCGGCAAAAACAACAGAAATGAGCAGAATTGTCACTCTCTGCATTTTTTTCTTTTCGTTAAGCTGAACTAATATGAAATTTCATATTCTGTGCCTTTGGAACGACACTACAGAATGGGAGTGGGGGTTGGCACCTGTCACCTAAAACAATAGGTAGGAAATAAATGCACTCAAATTGCCATTGCACAGATTAGGCAGTGTCAAAGACAATGGCATCATTCTATTGTTCACATTAAGAGCACATGAAAGACAAATCCAATGACACATTGTGTAGAGTTCTCAAAAGTGACTGTAAAGAGCAGAAGAGAATTAAGTGTCAGCAGGTTTTAGTGCTGATATCAAACACTTTACATCTCAGGCTCTGCCTGACAAGTGTTTGGTGAGTCCTGCTGTTGTATGTTAATGCTTTCCTTATTTTCCCTGCACTTTAATTTCCCGTATTAAATCAAGTTGCAATTTCATTAATGCAGTACTTCCAGAACTGCTTTAGGTACACCCAGACCAACTCTAGTTATTCTTCTGTTAGATCTCAAAATAAGCAGGTCCATGAGAGTCATTCTTTTAATGAGAAACCTTTCAGATAAACTTTTTAGTACTGCACTGAGTGTTCGTGGTGACTCAAGAGCCAGAACTGTGAGGTACAAGTCAGAACTGAACTTTTCTCACCTTAATTGCTCCGTGCTGGTAAAGAGGTTGATTTTCAGATGCAAAGAAAAATCATTCCATTTAGAATAATTTAAAAGCAAGCAAACAAACCTGAGGCTTTGTGTGTGTGTGTGCGAGTGCAGCATATTTATCACAGTTTGCAGTAGCTTGTTTACTGGTTTGCTCCATGTTCCCTTCCTAATGTCATCAGAGTGCTCCTGGGGAAAAACCTCAAACATGAAGCTGACAATAGGCAGGGTAAGTATTCCCAGGCCCTGCATCATCTGAAACAACCACAATAAATAATTAAGAACAGCCATAGCATCAAGCAAATGTTTGACCAAGAAGTGATGTCTCACACTGCATTTTAAATGTCAGCAAAGTCAGGGTCTGGTGAACAACAAATTTAGCAGCAAGGAACCTGGAAATGTCCCACTTCTGCAACAAGTGACAATATGAGTTATTATCACTAAAGCACAGATGTTCTCAAGGGAGATCAGTTGACTGAGAACATGCACATGGGTTTATGAGATCATGGAATGGTTTGGGTTGGAAGGCACATTAAAGCTCATCCAGTTCCACCCCCTGCCAAGGGCAGGGACACCTTCCACTATCCCAGGTTGCTCCAAGCCCCGTCCAACCTGGTCTTGGACTCTTCCAGGGATGGGGCAGCCACAGCTTCTCTGGGCAACCTGGGCCAGGGCCTCACCACCCTCACAGCCAAGAATCTCTTCCCAAAATCCAATTTAACCCTACTCTCTGTCAATGTGAAGGCATTGTCCCTTGTCCTGTTACTAATTCCTCTTCAATGAGAATGTGTGGAAAAGGCTCTGATGAAATCCTTAAAAGCCATGGTTTCTTTTAAGACCTCTTTTTAATGAAACCATGAGGTCAAACTTACATGAGAAGAAACTGAAGACATCTCTGAGCATCTCCCTTTCCCTCTGCCTCCACATCCAGCCGTGCTCCCTAAGTCTTTTCATGGTTTAATATGTCCTAGGTCCTATGGAGTAGGATTGTGAAGTCTTGCAGGAAGACCGAATGCTCTGTACTATGGATTCTCTCTTTCCAGGTACTCTGGAGAGTAACAGGTAGTTCTATGCTGTGAATGCTTCAGGCCCCATCTGTTTGATATTGTTGTTCTCCTTTAGCCAATCTGAGCAGTTGATGGCAATGGATATTTGAATCATTCCACTCCATTAATATTTTTTCAAATTCAATAAACATTAGAAATAATTTTGTTTAGTCTCCGGAGAAACATTACAGATGTGAGCGGTAAGAATATTTTGGTGATTCAGTACATTAAAGGAATGTATCTTTGGCACAGTTTTTGAGATAAACACTTGAGTCCCAAGTGGGAGTGGTCATGGATCCAAGTATTCACTTTCAGAAGAAAGAAGCTGAACCTCACCCGTTAACCACAGGCAGAAGACACTTGCAGTACTCTTAAAATGAATTTTAAAAATGACAGCTGCTTCTGGGATTTTAACCTGTTCAAGGAGCTCATTTCAATTATGAAGTGAATATTCTATTACAGTTTAAAGCTCTACTAATGTCCTCAAATCTCTCTCATTTTAAAGCTGTTGTCACAAGGGAATTTGAAACGATAATTTCTACTTTGATCTGCTTGACTGATGTGCTGTAGGTCTGCTCTGAAGGCACATCAAGACCTAGTGAGATAGCACAGATGTATGAGCAAATTCTTGCCTACTATAAACCAGTAGAGCTTTATTGAAGTCAATAAAACTACATGGAACCTTATATAAACTGGAATCTCCTGTTCCAGTTTGCAGTGTGAATGTTTTTTTTGTTCTTTTTTATGTGCTTCCAGTTGTATCTTTTTATTTTAAAAAATGTCCATCGATACCATTAATATTTCACCTTTGAGAATTGTGAAATGAGTGTGGATGTTAAGGAGGAATAGATAAATTTAAAAAATAGAACATTATTTTAATACTTTTATCAGATAAAAATAAGAAGATGGTCATATGCTTCTCACAAATTTGCAGTAGATAGACCAGAAGAAATCCCAAGGCACTTATAACAAAACTCAGAATGTTGCAGTGGAACTGTTCCTGCTGAAGCTGAATGCTGTTCTTTCAGGGTTTCTCTGTTCCTGTGTTAGTTACGCCAGAAAAGTCCTGGAATGTTATCTTGGACACTTCACTATAACGTTACCTGAGCGCAGATGGCTCTGTTCTCTTGATATGATACTTGAGGAACAACTTTGTTACAGGATTTTTTGTGACAGTTTTACTGATGTGGATGTTTAGCCTTCAAGGATTCCCTGGCAGACAAACCACAGTTTAAATAGTTCTGTGACTAGGCTTCAGTACAGGGGATTTTGGCACAATGACAAATTTAGGATTTATTGGTGCATATCTTAAATGAAATTACCTTGTCAATGGGTGTGTGGCACTGTTAGAACAATTTATTTAATGAAACAAGTAGTATGGAAATCTCCAGCTGTTTTATCCACGCTGGAGTGTTTCCATCTTCGGTGATGCGTGCTTGAACTAAACTCAAGTGCTATGGGCAGTTGGTTGTTATTGTAGGAGATTCTTATTATCTAGATATCAATATTAATAATACAAAGGCACTTTGGAAGTTACTTTTTAAGATCATATGGATTTGCCCCCAATAACCAAAAATGGTTTTACCTGAATTCCTTCTGTAAGATTTAACTTATTGTCCTTTAAAAGTGGTGGATGTTATGTGTGGATTATGGTCAGTGACATTTACAAGTGAAAATATATATTTTTGGGAGAATTGGTTGCCTACCCCAAATCAAGTGATCTGTTAATTGTTTCTATATCTGTGTTTACGTCTGCCTCTCCACATGATCAGAATCTATGTGAATATAGATGGTCTTCTTTTTAATATTAAATTACTCCCTTTTTTAAAATCAGTATAATACTATGAATTTTAAGAGTAAATCATCCAAATGGTGATTGCTTTTACTCAGCTCTTTATTTTTTTTATGAAGAAATCTGTTTCATACAAAATTTGCTCTTTATGACGCTTAACGAGCAGTTGTTTATATAGCAGAATAAGAAGGAAATGGCTGACAGTGTTCAATAATAATTTTTGTATTGTGCTTATAAGGTAGAATCTGAAATTGTTCTTGACTATTATCCTCTCTTGCTAGTCTTGGAATGCCTGTTCCTCAGCTAATAATTAAACCTTAAATGCCACATTTCAGAGGTCATGAACATTTACAGTGATTGCAGTACTGTATTAATAGACTTCTGGAGATGGGTAGTTTCATTTTTAAAGCAGACACAGGAAAACTTAATCAAACAATCAGCTAATTCAGTCTCTTACACATTATTAAAACCTGTAAGGTTTATATGTTTCTGCTGCTTAGATGTGTGCCAAGAGTCAAATTGTAGAAGAATATTCCTATTCTACAAAGAAAGGATGAAACTACTACTAAATTTATCCCCAAAAACCCATAATGAAAACTGAATTTTGCAAATATATGTGCTTGGATTGCTCAAGATTGAAGTACATTCATTTTCAGAAAGCATTATGTACATTGCTGTGTCAGTAGGAATAAAAGAGAATTAAATAGTCGGATACCTCTTAAACTTTTAATGTTTTGTGGATTTTTGTTAATTACTACATGAAGCATTAGAGTGATGACAGCAGAATTATTACTTTTCATAATCTTCTTGAAGTTGTTTTCTGTAAATATGGTTTCTGTAAACATTTCAACAGACTGACTGCTAATTACAGCCTCTGCATGGCCAATGATGATGGGGAAATTAATAAAATATATGCAGAACTTGATGCATTCCTATGATTTCCACAGTTTGGACCATGTTCCTCAGGGCCTGACATGCTCAGATAGTTCGTCCTGAACTCGGTTCCAGTTAGTGAAGTATTGTAACATAATTGGTTCTGCAACATCCTGCCTGCTGGGATTTCCTCATGCTCCAGCAATTCCTGAAAGGCACAGGCTGCTCTCCGGGGTCCTGTTCCCCTCACAAATGGCACACAGCCAAGGATGATGCGCTCATGGCCTTCCTCCCCATGCCCTCTGCCCACAATGCAGCACAAGAATCTGTTCCATTATTGGTCGTAAATGTCAGCGGTGATAAACTGTCATTTCAGACAAAATCAGTGGCTGTCATGGCCCTGTCAGAAATAAACTTTGCTTTTATTGTCAACTGGGGGTGATGAACTGAGGGAGTGGTGGGAGTTCTTCCTGGGAAGTCTCTCCACATCACTAATAGGAGACTAAACAACTACTCCAGGCTGATAAAAGCCCCTGGTCTTTCAAGGCATGTGGATCTCAGTGTTTCTTGTGTAACGATTATTGTTGTTCAAATTGATGTTTTATCAATATTTTGAAGCTTAACATGTTAAGGAAGTTATTGGCATCCTGAAAGATGGAGAGAGACTATTTCCAAAGACCTGAAGGGAGGGACAGGACAAGGGGGAATGGCTTCACACTGACAGAGGGCAGGGTTAGATGGGCAAAATTCTTGGCTGAGAGAGTGATGAGGCCTTGGCAGAGATTGGACGGGGAAGCTGTGGCTGCCCTATTCCTGGTAGTGTCCAAGGCTTCCACCCCCAATGTGGGATGGTGGAAGGTATCCCTGCCCAGGTACTGCCTGGGGTAGTGGAAGGTGTCCCCCATGGCAGGGAGTGGGACTGGATGATCTTTAATGTCCCTTCCAACCCATACCATTCTATGATTCACTCATAATGTCATTTAACATTTTTGAAAATTAACCTATTCAGCACAGGTAAGGATAACTTTTTTCTTTTTCACCTTCACCACCTGTGTCTTCCTGCCAGTTTGGGAGCCATCCATCATCTATCTGATGTGGTTATTCAGCAAGTCAGAACTGATAAATCTGAATTATCTGGTCTCACTTGTCAGCATGCATGTCATCCTTGAACAAATGCAAAATCAATTCCAAACCAAAGGCTGTGCTCCTGCCAACTGTTAACTATTGACTGCAGAATAAGTTACATGTTTCCTAGTGATTAGCAAGTGTTGGCAAGCTTCTTGACTCACAGCTTAGTTTAGGAATTAGGATCACACATACATTTTGTGGAGGCAGGGAGGTAAAGCAGATAATGGCTCTTGTGTGCTGGAACATAATCCCTCAGACAATTCACTTTCACTGCATCCTTCTTCCATTTTCCCACGGTGAAAAAAAAATGGAATTATAAGAGTTTGCTTAACAATTAATAAAAAATTTCCTTAAAAGTATGAAGTGGATATATGATGGAAAATAAACTAAAAATCACAATCCAGTACTTCCCTCAGTCCTTGTGTCTGAAAGATAGGCCTGACTTAGCAAGACAGGAGTGAGATCATCTCCCAAGGGACAAACAGGAGCCACTTCTGCACTGATTGAGAATTTCCATTCATGAGGGAAGGAAAACATAATTTATTTATAAGTAGTTACTGTATTGGAGAGTTGAGCTGATTTACAGAATGACCTTGATGGGCATCTAAATTTCCATATGTACCTGGCAACTCCTGAGGTTGTCACTCTTCTTTCTCACTACCAGTTATTGGTGCAATTTAACCCATGGATAGCCATCCTCTCTATGTGGCTGCCCCATCTCTGGAAGTGTTCAAGGCCTGTTTGGATTTAACCTGGTCTGGTGGGAGATGTCCATCATGGCAGGGGGTGGAATGAGACGGTCTGTAAGGTCCTTTCCAAACCAATCCGTTCTATGATTCTGGGATTCTAGAACCTCAAACTTGTTATTAAATACATGTCACTCACCATGCATACTGAATGCTGTCATTGTTTATAGTTCAGAAAGTCTTGGAGTAGAACTTCTGTACCACAACAGGTCTAACTGCTTTCTGGACTTCACCATTGAGCATTTTTAGATGTGTTCTTCTTATGTATCCACATAATAAAACAAAACAACAAAACAAATTAGTTGTACACCCCTGTCTCAGTGATCCTGGCACCTCAATTTATTAAAACAACCAAACAGATAAACAAAAGAATCCCTAAGATAAACACTGGAGCAATGTACATGGAAATAAAGGGTATGTGAAAGTCTTAATGTTGACTTCTTTAATTAATTTGAGGAGATTTTGAGAAGATATTTAATACAGAGAGACCGTAAGTTAAACATAAATTGAATCCCAACTTCTAATGAGGTATTTTTACAGGGGACTATTCTATGCCTACTGTGCCTGGTTTTATATCTTTAATTTGCCGTATTAAAAAAGAGATGGCTCTTTTTCTCTGTTTTGAGGCAAACCCCTAGAGTTAAAAGCATGAATATAAGTGTACATACATTTTCTTGTAACTGATCCTTATTGCAATCTGGAGAGCAATGCAAAAATGCTTTAGGTAGAGATAGCTGGTTATCTCTTACAGCTCTGTGCAGCATAACAAATGATGTGATAAGGGATGGAGATTTTTATTTTTCTTCTTGAGCTTTAGAGATTTCCAAATATTAAAAGTAAACCTGACATTTTAGAAATGTGAAAACAGCTGTTAAATTCTCCTTCAGTAATTAGTGTAAGATCAGTGTGCCTTCATCACATCAGAGATTTCTGAGATATAAAATATGAGAAGTTGATACAGTTGTACAGTTCTGGTGTCAACAACGCAAGAAGGACATGGAACTGTTGGAGTCAGTCCAGAAGACGCCATGGAGTTGATAAAGAGACTGGAGCCCCTCCCCTGTGGAGACAGGATGGGAGGGTTGGAGCTGTTCAGCTTGGGGAGGAGAAGGTTGTGTGGAGACCTCACAGCACCTTCCAGTAACAGCAAAGAAACTGGAGAGGGACTGGAGTTCATCAGGGATTGGAGTGACAGGACAAGGGGGAATGGCTTCACACTGATAGAGGGGAAATTTTGGTGGGGTATATGGAAGAAACTGTTCCTTGTCAGGGTGGGGAGACCCTGGCACAGGTTTCCCAGAGAAGCTGTGGCTGCCTCATCCCTGGAAGTGTCCAAGGCCAGGTTGGACGGGGCTTGGAGGAACTCGGGATGGTGGAAGGTGTCCCTGCCCATGGCAGGGTTGGAAAGAGATGATCTATAAAATCTCTCCCAATACAAACTATTCTGTACTTCCATTAAAGAAATTATTATGTCTGGCTTTAATACTTAATTCAACTTCTAATTGACTCACACACAAGAAGTTATACAAATATTCATTCTCATTCAACATCTAATTCTTAATTCATATTTTTTTTCTTTGTAAGAGCTTAGGAAGGCAACTATAAATGTTGTCAGTCAGTGGATCTTCAGTGGCTCTCAGACAGGGATTGCGGGGTTTTTACTTCAGCACTTCTGGACTTATTTTGCTTTTTTTCATAACGTGAGACCTGCACCCAAACTGCAGCACCTCCTTTGCCATGTGAAATCTGAACAGGACAGAGGACACACAAAGCTAGAAAAGTACAGAACTAAAAATGCTGTCCAAAATGTAAAATCACAGCAGCCAGTGGGTGTTCTGCAGTGAGCAGGGATCCACACTTTATGCACTTTATCACACTCACCAGGCCTCTTGTTTTGCAGCCATTTACTTCCCCAGCAGGAGCACTTCACTCCAGTCACACTTTCTCAGCAATTCTCCCCATCTGATTGATTATTCAGAGCTGACTCTCTTTTCAGACCCGGAGAGTTTTCAGATGCACTTGTGCAAAATGTTTATGGGTTAATTTCTTATCTTAATATATAATTTAGAGGACAATATTCCTTATTCTACAGGTTACTTTTCATGCCATATCCAATCGTTAATACTCAGACATTTAATCCTCTAAAGCACAAGAAATTCTTTGCTGACTTGAATGGGTAGCTTAGTTCCTTGCCTTCTAATGCAAAAAGCCTCTCATAGATTTTTTTGCTCTTGCTAATTCATCTTTTTGAAATGCTTATTACTAATTAGCCCAGCCTAAAAATTTGCCTTCTCTCCTTTAAGGTTATTACACTAAAACATCTCCTTCTACATGACAATACTCTCCCTTCTAGTGTTGTTTTCCTTTCTAGCACACATTGTTTCTTCAGGGCAGCTTTGAAAGAGAACAAATTAAGCTTTTTTTCAAGAGATTCTGGAAAATTAACTATTTGGGGCAAAAAGGTAAAAGCTAATCAAGTCTCAAGTATTAAAAATTTAGGTTTTGTGGTAGACTTAGTTATTCATAATTAGTTTATGTGATGGTTGCTTCTGAAAAGTGCCGTATTTTTCTTAAGTTATTACATTGTTTTGTACTGCATGATGGACAGTTAATCTTTGTCAGCCTTGTCCAAGCTGCAGTTCACCTCCCCCAGAAATTGCCTGGCCTTTATGGTGCTACCTGGAAGAATAAGTCAAGGTACAAAAAAATGATAAAAATATAAACAACATGCATTTATTTAGATCGAAAGTATTTTTTTGAATAAAAATTGCCCAACATGCATGAATATATTAATTATTTATTGGTTTTGATGCTACTGATAATACATGGAAACTCTTTTTTGAACCTATGACAATACAGAATATTGCTTGAAAAACGTGCCAACTTGCAGGTCTAGTCTGGGGAGAATTGTTTAACCAACCATTGAGACAGTGAAATCTTCAGTGCTGATTTTGTAAGATTTAAAAAGAAACTGCAGCAATAACTGCAGAGATGAAGAGCATTGGTTAAGCCTACCACTGGATGTCATTTTATTAAGCATCTTCTACAGTCTTTTTTTTTTAAAGGGTGTTCTCAGATGGTCCCAACAGACTCCTCGACCTTTTAAAAACAGCCAAAAATTACAGTATATTTTTGTTACTCGTTGACAGTGTGATCCCAGCAGAATGGGATCCTCATCCTTAGTATCTCCCAGCTCAGCTCTTGGCAAGAACTTCACCAAACCTTTTTTTGACCTATAAAACTGTGGGCAAAATGAGCAACATGTGAACACAGAACTAAGCAGGTGAGGGACTGAAGGTGTCATTTCCCCTCTTCTTTGGAGCTTCGAAACTCTGAGTTAAGAGAATGAAGACTCATATTGTGGCCTTTTGAATTTGGCGGGGGGTTGAGTTGTGACTTAGTATTCAAAGAAACACAGAGGTGTCTTTAGATGTGCTGTGTACATCATATTGTGTTGGTAGCAGGATGGCAACAGGATAGGTAACAGGTTTGGCTAGGTTAGGTAATAGGTGAGAGGTTGGACTTGATGATCTCTATGGTCTTTTCCAACCTTACTGATTCTGTGTTTCTGTGATTCTGTGATTCTGTGATTACTAAGACCCAGAATACACTGTAAAAACTAAAATCACCTATACACACAAGTCCTTGCAACATCAAAAAAGGTAATATGGATTTTCTTTAAGCAATACATTTAAGAAGGGTTTTTTTCAATTTATCTTTTCATAAAAGATAAAGAGGGTCAGGTTCTTCTTCCCCCCTCTCTCCCCCCCACATACCACATAGCAGTTCAACTAATAAGGATTACTTTTCGATAGTTCTTCCTATTACCCAAGAAAAAAGAGAGGAAGAATCCTTTGAAAGCTGTCTGCCAGATTAAGGAAGCCAGTATGATTTGAGGGCCAGATTCTTTCCATCTATTTATCTTCTTTCCCGTTTATTCATCATCTTTATCAGCAGGAGACACAATACTTTGTATCTGAGAGACTGTGATCTTTTTACATTCTTGGAATATTTCAGCAAAATTAAATTTCCCTTCAAACTGCTTCTGGTTTAGAAAAGTATGTATTCTCAGATGATTGAATCCTTGCAGGCTTTGGTGATAAGTCATTAAAAACATGTATGTTCAGACTGTTACAGCTGAGTATGTTTGTAGTCTTCAAGCAACCGTACTCAGGCTAAAAAATAATTATATGTTTCAAGCTGTAGGACAGTGGAAGGCTCACCTTTTGCACTCTTAATTATCATCAGATTTTCACTCTTCTTACTTTTTTTGTTCTGTTATTCTGATGTTCTTTGAATTGCCAAAGCAGTGAATGGGAGAACTACTTACCTGCTCTCCACAGCTCTTGACATCAGCTAAACAATGCATGAAAGTGTTTTATAGAAAGAGACAGACAGGGGAAGAGATATGGAGGAACTAAAGATATAAAGTGACATTACACATTTTATGAAATGACAAAAGAAAACACGCTGAAAGTCAAAACTCTCCAACAGCAGCAGTGTTTTTGGAAGACATGGTATCACAGTAAATAAGATTTTTCAGATTCTTTTAGCAAAGGGAATAAGATTTTTTCACTGTTCTCTATTGGTAAATTATCCTTGAAGAAAGGAAAGATGTTTTGAGCATAAAATAATTAATGCTAAGAAAATTTATTCCTGGCAAATAACTGATCGTTTTACAGCAAAATCCCATCCAAAAGAAAAACCTTATGGCACATTTATGGTGCAGATAATATCTTTCAAAATTGGATACACCCATTCTTTTTCACTGCAGTGAGAACTTACTATTAATTCATTTTCTGTGGTGTTGGAACTGTTTCTCACATAGGTGTTGTGGCTCTTTTCTAATTTTCTTATTGTTCTTTTATATTCTGCTCTAGCAAGATTACAACTTAACACAGCAAATAGGAAGTAACTGGAAATATTATAGGACTGCTTATATTTGGAATAGGGATGGCAGGATTTCAAAGAATTTAAGTGACATTGCTTTTAGGTTTTTGAAAAAGAGCAATAGAATCAACAGAATGGTTTGCATAGGAAGGGAAGCCCATCTGGTTCCACCCCATGTGGCCATGGACAGAAACACCTTCCACTATCCCAGGTTGCTCCAAGCCCCATCCAACATGGCCATGGACACTTCCAGGGATGGGGCAGCCACAGCTTCCCTGGGCAACCTGTGCAAAGGCCTCACCAACCTCACAGGGAAGAGATCCTTCCACATATCTAACCTAAATTTCCCCTCTGTCAGTGTGAAGCCATTCTCCCTGTTCTGTCACTCCAGTCCCTGATAAAAGCCCCTCTCTGGTTTCCTGTAGCCCCTTCAGACCCTGAAGGTGCTGTGAGATCTCAACACAACCTTCTCCTCTCCAGCCTGAACAGCCTCAACTTTCTCAGCATAAAAAACCAGTAGTCTGATAATGTAATACCAAATCTTTAAATTATCAGTAATCTGATCATTAACAGTGATCAGGAGTACGATACTTGTCAGTCATTTGATAATTTAGGGATTTGATATGTTACCTTTATTTACCTGGTAAAGTCTCAATTCTCTTTCAGATTGGCCACACTGGGGTTATTCCTGTGATTATTCTCTGACTGAAGGTTGGACAATTCAGAAATTAATCCCTAGGTGGGGAATGGTAATCTAATTGTGTGTTCCAGTAAGTATAGGAGAAATATTATTCTATATTATCAAACTGAATAGTCCTTAGAAGATATATGTGAATGGTAAATGATTTTGCATTCTATTGCAGGCTCTTTTTGTCAGATTTCACACAGTTACCAACAGAGTCTGGTTTTCATGCAAATTTTCAAGTCCTTTAATATATTGCACCCAACAGACAAGTATTCACAGAGTCCTGACAAAGATAATGAAAGATGTGTGTGTTTACCTGAGGCCATAACTGGTATTATAAGGAGAAGTTGGGAAAAAACCCTGTAGTTTATTGGTAAGAGAAGAGCAGAAGGAATCAGAACTCCTAAATTCTCTTCATGGGCCTGCTGCTGTCTTGCTGTTTGCCCCTTGGTCAAGAGTGTGGCTTCCCTGTTCCTTACTCCAGTTGCTTTGAAAATCAAGTATAATGCTCCTTACAAGTTTCTTCCTCTCAGGGATGATGTGAATCTGATTAATGCTTAAAAAGCATTTTTAGATCCTGTAATTGAGGCACTGTGTAAGTGCAGTGTATTAATATTTTACTGAATACAGTAATTCCTGAATTTTAAGCAGGAAACCCGCTGTTAAATGGTATAGTTGGCATGAGTGTAAATATTAAATTGTTGCATCCAAATTAGACTTTAAATCATCTTCCCTCATGGAAAAGATGCCACTGCAATCATTCCATATTCAGCTGGAATCTGCCTGGGTAGAATTTAATACAAAGTCATTTCTGAATATGCTGATACTTCTTTAACTTCAACAACACAGACAGCATTTTGTTGGATTTTCATTTGACAGATACGGATGACAATCAAATTATTTTTGTAATGAGGCATCCAGAAATACACAGAGCAGAGGGGCAACAAATGTTGCTTTGAATTAATATTTAAATCTCATTGTTTGAAACAGTCCTCTTGAAAGAAAATCAGGACAGATTTTTAATAGCATGGGAGCCCCCAGAGTCCTTCAACTCTATCAGCTCTGTAGTGTCAGTCTCTTTTAATCAGTCCTTCTTTTATCACCAAGCCCTAGATGACAGCCTGAAGTTTCACCCTGAGGTGTAATGCGTTGAAATATATATGTGACTTATCTGACTTCAACTTTAAAAGAATTGCATGGAAGCAGAAGGACAAACACTGTCCTAATCACATTCAGCTTTCTGTATGTCATTGAAAATAGAGTTGGCAAAATGGAGGGGCCTAAGAAGTAGGAAACAGCAATTTTCTAAATAATGATATTTTCTTTTACACGATAATTGTCAAAGTCACTAGTCGTATAAAGCTCCACATGGAATTATAAAGTCTTAAAACTGACAAGAGGAGCCTAATTCACATAAAACCAAAGGCAGAGCTCTCAGTTGATGTGAAGGGACCTCAAATTCAATGACTCACATCACATTTGGACTCAGGAAAATGTAATGTCTTGTGGCAAATACTCCAGAGTTGCTTCTCAACACAGATACTTAGGTTGTATGATATTGCTTGAACTATGTTGCCTTTCTTCATTCAACCAAGAAATGTCTTTAAAAGTGATTTTTTTTAATGATAGTTTACACAGTTTAAAGGAATTTAAAGACATCTCAGCTTAAATGCATTGCTACAAACACAAAAAAGGAGTTTGCCTAACATCCCACTTCTCTCTGTACCAAGATAGAATTCTGAAATATAATAAAGCCTGAAACTGGAGAAGTGAGTGAAAAATGCCACCTTCACGATGGAGCCTTATATCAGATCCCAGGCACAAACCTTGAGCTGCTATGACCAAGACTAGTATGCAATTAATAATTGACTTGCAAAGCCATATTCTGTCATATTTAATGGTAATACCTGCAAATGTGACTGAATATTGATGTTTAGTGCAATGAACCTCTGTTTTAAGTCTTGTTTACACTTAATGTATTTATAATCATGATTAAAACCTTTTTGTTGGGTTTTTTTTTTGCTATGTGTTCAGAGGATGTGCCAATATTAGATGTGGCTGACACTAAATGTTGCTTTTAGGAAATAAGGAAAAACACTCCAAGTCCACTCCAAAGGTACTTGGATGTATTACAGTTCCTAAGTCCAGAAAGCTTGGAAAGCTGGAAAATATCAGTAGAGGGAGCCCCTACCTCATTTTTTGGAAAAGATGCTTTTTAACCTTTGGTGGACGAGCTGTTTGCAATTGTTATAAAGAAACTGCCCCTTGTGATGTGCTCTCTGGGTGTTTAGCAGCATATTTGAGGCAAACAACATAATATTATGAGGAAAATGACTTAATATCCATCTGCCTTGTCATCTTTTGTGGATTGTAGATGTATTGCAGGTTGCAGACCCCACGTAGCATCATTGCTCCACTCCTTTCTTTTTTCCTCAGGATCTCACACTGAACATTTTCACTCACCAAAAATGTCAAGCCAAGATTGAAAAAAATCAATGTCAAAAAAATATTTGGTGTGCCTTGATAGAATTGAATTTATCTAAGTGAAAGGGAAAGAGAAAAAAACCATTTTTTTTTCCTTTAATATCTCGTGTCTTCTTGATCAATAAGATAAACTATTTGCTGGTCTCAAAGTCTAAGAACAGCTTTCCAATGTTCTGAAACATCTTAAGGGTGTCATTTACTCATTTTCTCTGCTGCCTTTTCGAATAACTAAGAAAGGAGCTTGATGAGCTCAAGCATTGCTGTCCTGCTGTGTGCAGAGTTCCTGTGGAACTTCTCTCCTGTGCTTTGATTCCTTTGACAGAAAGGGGTTCGTGGCCACAGTTACTAATGACAACTAACAGCAGCACATGAAAAAAGCCTCTGGCGTGGCTGGCAAAGGTCAGGTGGCAGCAATGTTGCATTTGGGCATTTTCCATCCCAAATTCAATTATGTGTGAGCAGGGCTGTGACTCAACACTGAACTCTTACTGAAACAAAGGGTGCTGGGGCTGTAGTTACCACCGAAATGATGCATTTGGCACACTGCTGAACTCAGCAAATTACAAATTTACCCAATATTTTTGGCTGAGGGTTCTGCTCCAAAAGATAAACTCTTGCCTTAAAGATTCTTTCTGTTTATTTCTCAGTTATAGATGTCATGCAAATGTCCATCTTCATGTTGGAGGAGGAAAACAACAGATTCTTTGTGTTTTCTTTTGTGTTAAAAAGAAACTTCAGGCTTTTAAATATCTTGAGATATGCTTACACTTTATACATACATGTATTTATATATATTTAATAAAATTTAAACCAAAGAGTCTTGATAATTTTAAATTATTTAGATATCTTGATCCACATAAGTGTTTAATAAGGTTTCTCGGATCATTGAAATTCCTTTCAGGTTTTAAAGCTCACATTCCTTGATGTGTAATGCTTTCCAAGTCCCAGGCTTAAGTGACTAACATGGCTAAGTGTCATTCTTAGAGTATTAAACCCCCTATTTGGTTCATAGGTTGATTCCAATTGAGGTTGCCTTCATGACTGGATTTGTTGACCACTCATGGTTAACTGGCACACAGAATTTTTGTGTCTTATGGACTGGGAATCAGCCAGAAAGCAGAGTTTAATCTGAGAGCTGTTCTTTTTATTCAATGGCTTAATAGATATTCAGGGTTTTTTTAAAGAATCAATTTACTGAATCCTCCTTAGTTTATTTCTCCACATACTTTAGAGTATTTATTAGGAAGTGTTTTACTTTAAAATATTTTAAAATTATGTTCATGAAATAATGAAATATACTAGCAAGTATTTATTTTGTTCTTAATTATTTCCCTAGGGCAAACTGAGGAATTTTTAAAATCTGATGATTGTTGTATCTGTGTTGTCTCATGTTTACAAATCATGAGACTATTTTAAAATCCATTTAGTAATTAACAATAAAGTATTCAGTTACATCAAAAGTCTAGATCCTTGAGGGGATCTTTAACTTGCCATACATATTTGGTTTTATAGCTTTTCAGGAAATAACACATTTCTACTTATTTGCATAAGTTAATTCTCTCTCATTTTAAAATTTTCTTCTGCCTGTTTGTGTGCCAGATACCAATGACGTCAAGGAAATCTTTGCTATGGGCTCAGTCAGAATTGTGTGTAATATGGAAATATTTAGGCAAGTCTCCTAAACTTATTACAACTGAATAAAAGAAAATTGATGATACAATGGAAGAAATTCCATTTTAGGGACTGATGTTATAGTTTAAAAATTTACCATAAATACTGTGTACTCCAAATATTATTGTCTTTATGGTATATTTTCTAACAGTGTTGAAGATTGGGTCCATAGGACCAGTAAAATGGGTACTTTGGATGCCTAACCTATCCCAGTGAATGTTGACACAGAGATATAACTGTCCATGCCTTTAAAATCCCTGGGAATCCTGGGATGGCTGGTTGCACTGCAATACATTGGAGCCAAGTGCATCACAGAATCATGGAATCATCATCATCTCATTACACCCCCTGCCATGGGCAGGGACACCTTCCACTCCAAGCCCAATCCAACCTGGCCTTGGACACTTCCAGGGATGGGGCAGCCACAGCTTCTCTGGTCAACCTGTGCCAGGGCCTCACCACCCTCAATTTACCCTGACATCAAATCCAAACCTGTCTTTTGCCAGTTTAAACCTTGTTTAAACTTGTCCTGTTGCTACATGCTCTTATAAAAATCTGGAGCCAGCTCAGCAGGCTGTTTGATGTGCCATTTTGTTTTTAGAGAGAAAAAGAAATAATTATGCTCAGATTATGGGTATTTTTATGCTCCCTATAGATATATTGATGATAATCCCCCGGCCTGAGACATTTTATTCTGTTCTTGAGTAAAGGCTTTCATATTTTATCAAGGTTTTTCCTGGAGCCAGCCTTAAGCACTAACAAGAAAAATGTCTGCTTGAGGCTCTGATTTAGTTTTAGCAACTAAGCCCAGAGACCCAAAGGCACTTAGGTGTTGTGACAGAGCTTTGCAAGACCTGACTTCTGGCATGTGACTACCATACCCAACCCCTTGTACCTGAACACTATGCTGAGACTACTTCCGTGCTCTACAGGCAGAATCTTGCATTTCAGGATGAGATTTATGCAGATCAGCACGAAGAACAGATTGATAGATGACTCAGTGGGACATTTCACAAACAGGAGGGATGTTCTGTATTTTCTGCTGCCTTTGGGTTTTTATATAAGTGAGACATCCAAAGTCATAGCAGGACACAGACTTTTCCATTTGCCTGGATGAGTTGTGCAAAAAGAGGGATATATTGAGGAGGCAAATAAACCCCAAATGGAAGGATCCTTCAGTGCTGACTGGGCTCCCCAGTTTAAGAAGGATGTTGAGCTGCTTGAGAGGGTCCAGAGAAGGGCGACAAGGATGGTGAAAGGACTGGAGGACAAGCCCTATGGGGAGCGGCTACGGGAACTGGGGTTGTTCAGTCTGGAGAAGAGGAGGCTCAGAGGCGACCCCATTGCTCTTTACAGCTACTTGAAGAGAGGTTGCCACCAGGTGGGTGAGGATCTCTTCTCTCAGGCTGACAACACCAGAACAAGAGGACATGGCCTTAAGCTACACCAGGAGAGGTTAAGACTAAATGTTAGGAAGAGGTTTTTCACAGAGAGAGTGGTCGCTCATTGGAATGGGCTGCCCAGGAAGGTGGTGGAGTCACCATCCCTGGAGGTGTTTAAGAGTAGGCTAGATGAGGCATTTAGTGCCATGGTTTAGACAATGGGTTGGTGTTGGGTTACAAGTTGAACTTGATGATCTTCAAGGTCTCTTCCAACCTTGCTAATACTGTGATATTGTGATACTGTGAACAAGGAGCTCACATCAACCACCTCTTAGAAGCCTCGAGTGGTTATGTAGGATCATTAAGGTGGATCTGTCTTCTGTATCCACTGCACACAAGTAGGTAACTTTATTCAGCTCTATTTCACAGCTCTGTGTCTCATGAAGGTAGACTTCTAATTCCCTTAGAAAACCCAGAAGAACAACTGCCACTTTCAGGAGAAAAGTGAGAGGCAATTCCTGTTTTTTATCCTTCCTCATCCCTTCCAGAATTATCCAGTCTTTCGGAAATTCAAGTGCTCAGTTAGGAATATAGATTTGAGGATTTGGTTTTTTGCCTGTGACTGCAGTCTTCATTACAGGCTCTTTGGAAGAGCTCCTAAAATTCCAGATTGCACAGCTTTACCCACTTTTTTCCCCATATTCATGTTGGCCCCTTTCATTCTGTTGTGTGATGCAGAACTGCTCATAAAATAAAAGGCAGTGAGAGCAACACCTCACCTGCAGAATAGCTTAGAACTGTAGAAAACCACATGGAGTGGTCCAAGGAATCTCTAGTATTTGTCTTCAATTTAGGTTTCAGTAAATGCAAAAATCAAACCAATATACCATATTCCTCATTAATTCAGTGGAGCATCCACTGCACAGTGCAGCCTCCTTTGAAGTTAATTGAAAGGACTTGGCTTCCACTGGCTCTGCTTTCAGTTTCGGTTTGGCAATAAAACTTCAGACTGAACTAGTTGTGGCTGCTGTAGTTCTGATTTCATTTCTATGGAAAGTTCTTATTGTACCCACAAGCAGATTATCAATGCTGAAAAATGCCTCATTCCTAGCTCATATTTTGCTGACAGAGAAGATAATTTGCACATGTCACTACTTTCTGTAGGTAAAGTTACAATTCCTCGGCTTTGGCTTCTTTTTCCCAGCTGATGTCATGAAACAGGCCATAAAGCCAGACAGCAAAATTTTAACCAAGACAGATTTGCTGACAGTTTTACAATGTCTTACGAAGGACTAGAAAATAATTGAGAGTAGTTGACACAAATTTATGATGGGGAAGTCATGTTTGGCCACTGTGATAGCCTTTGACAACGAAATTACTGGTTTGGTGGATGAAGGGAAAGCAGTGGATGCTGCTTGTCTTGACTTTGGCAAGGCCTTTGACACTGTCTCCTGTAACATCACAGACAAAAGATTGGAATAGAAATAGCCAGTGAGGGGGCTGAAAGCTGGCTGAGTTGCTGGGCTCAGACAGGCTGAGACCAGTGACACAAAGTCCAGCTGGAGGCTAATCCTGAGTTATGCAGCCCAGGTGTCAATATGGTCATCAGTACCGTTCGACATTTCACTGACTGTCCTCGATGGTGGCACTGAGGGCACACTCAGCAGTTTGCACAGACAAAACTGGGAGAACTGGTTAATATACCAGGTGGATATGGTACCACTCAGAGGGATGAGAACGATTAAAGTCAGAGTCAAGCTGGCCAAAACCTCGTGCAGTTTAACAAATGCAAAAGCACAAAGGGAAGATGTAGGGAGGAAAAATCCCACATCAGCACAAGCTGGATCAGCTCAAGAAACTGGAAACCAGCTTTGCAAAGAAGGACCTTTGAGTCTTGATGCACATAGGAAAACAACATGACCTTTGACAAAGAGGCCAGCAGGTGATCCCTCCTCTCTGCTCAGCACTGGTGAGACACATTTGCCCAGCTGTTTCCAGTTGTGGGTCCCCCAGTACAGGCATGGACACATGGACCAAGTGCAGTGAGAGACCTCAGATATGATTAAGGGATGAGAGCACCTGATAAATGAGGAGAGGCTGAGGGAGCTGGGACTGTTCAGCCTGGAGAAGGGCAGGCTCAGGGGATGTCATCTATGTAACATAAATAGCTGGTGGGTGAAGTAAAGATAGAGGCAGATTCTTCTCAGTCATAACCTGTAACAGAGCAAGAGATGATGGACATAGATATTCCATTTAAACATAAGATAAAGAAATTTTACTGTAATGAGAGTCAAAAAATGAAGCAGCTTTCCTAGGGATCCTGGGGAAGATTCATCAGTGGAGATACTCAAAATCCAGCTAAAACACAGAATTATGGAACTGCAGAATTAATTAGGTGGGAAAAGACTTTTGAGGTCATCAAGTCCAACCTATGACGCAACACCATCTCATCAACTAAACCATGTTCTTAGTGCCACATCCAGTGTCTTTTTAAAGATTTCCAGGGACAGTGACTCCACCACCTCCCTGGGCAGCCCATTCCAATGGCCAGTCACACACCCTGCTGTAAGTACTCATATTTAGGGTTAGACTAGAGGTCCCTTCCAGCCCTATTCATTCTGTGTTACTGTGATCATTTTATCTTCAGATTTTTGTACTGGCAGGCTTTCACAGTGCCTTGTTATTGTATTTCTTTTTCATGCATTCCATTCAAGTGGTACCACAATTCTCATTGCTTACACTTGGAAAAAAGACTATGTGTGCCGAAGCTCAGCTTTCTTTTCTCTAAGTCCTAAATCTCAGAGGTTTGGTTTTGACATAGAGTTTTTTTATTACATTCTTTGATGGGTTAACTCTGGTTCCATCTGTACATACATTGGTCCATTCTTCATACACTGCTTTGTAATTTTGATCTCTTTTCTTTCCCCCTTCCTTAAACAGTGTAAGCCTGTAAAATGTTTTATAGACATTAAGTTGTCAATAAAATTTACCAAGGTAAAAATTCACACAAACCTAAGGATATGGAAACTATTTATAGAAGAAACACATGGTGATGTATAGAAACAACGTATTTAATGAAAAAAGTCATGTTGAAAAAGAGCCATAGACCTGATTAGAGATCTCTTCTATGAAGAAGGCTGTGAATTGGGGAATTTAGGAATGTTCAGCCTGGAGAAGTGCAAGTTTTTATGTTTATAAATGCAAACAGTTCTGGTAAATACTCTGTTCAGTTGGAATGTTTTAGGCATTTGTATGGCCTATTCAGAATTTTTCTCCAACTCAGTTATTTTATGAAGCTTCTCCGCATGGTGGTTCCCATTCTGAGCTCAGGGATAAGGTACATGCACTGCAGGAGTCCGAGAGAAACTCCAGGTGGAGTGAATGGAGCTGATGAATTTCCCCACGGAGGGAGTTGCTGAACTGGTGTTTTCAGCATCACACACATGTGCACTCCAAACTGCTTCGCTGGGTTTTGCCTCTGCTGTGTCCACTTTCTGGGATACTTCACTCCTCAGGGAGTCAGCAGGAATTCCTCAGAGCATGAGGCCATATGTGCACAGCCCTAATAGTTAGAGTTTAGTGAGCAATCAAGCATGGCCTGATTAAAGTTTTGCTGGCAAATTCTATTGTTATAAGAAAATAAGCCCAACAGTGGATCTCTGAAACTGTATTAATGAACCCTTGAAGAAATAGAATGAATTCAATTCAAACTTCAGTTTGTTGGGTTTTATATTTTATTTTATTTTAATAAGGAGTGGTATGCTGAGCAGCACAAAGAATATAATGTGATGAATTGTGATTGATAATCAATGGATGTTCTAGTGAACTTATTACATGAAATCACAACAGACGACCTGACACTTCAATGCATATCCTTCCTTTTTGAAGTACTCTGCCTTCAGGGCTTGCATTCTCCTTTTCTGTGCTTCATACCCCAGGGGACTGGGAGATTGAATTTAATGGTTAGCTGAGCGAGGATGAGCTGAACCCTGCTCATGTTAAGTTAATCATTGTTCTCAATGAGAGAACTTATTTTCGAAGTATTTATGTACCTTGTTTAGTCCAGTGAATGCAAACATAAAATTTTCAAAAGGGAGATTATCTTGAGACCCTTTGCTGATCACACAGAACTTTAATTAAGAGTAAAATCACTGGTTAAGGATTTTCAAAGTGTTTGATGAGTTGACTTGAGATTTTGAATCATTTGAAATTGTACGAGACAAATTTAATGTTGCTTATGTAATAAGTGTGTCTGCTTTTTACTTGGCATGATTGTAAGTGACATAATTATTTACATGATACACTGCTGATAGTTACACATATCTACTTATTTGATTGCAATAAAGTGTGGGATTTAGTGATTAATTCTTTGTTTGAATTCTGTTGGATCAGGCTGTGATAGCATTACAAAGGACATGCTGGGACACAGCATGAGTAGTGTCATCTTTCAGTCAAAACCCAAGTGTCAGTGATTAAGTTCTGTCAAAACTAACAAGAATATAGTTAATGAGTACTATGGAGACAAGAAACCCACAAAACTCAACAGTGACCTAAGGGTGGAAGTGCATGACTCTGCTGAGCCGAGGCCTTAAGCAAAACCTTTTCTCTGCCTGTTTTAAGCCATCACTCTAAGCAGTGCTGGTGTAATTCCAGAGAGGTGATTCGAATTGTCTCCCCTTTCTTGCTGTTCTCTGCCACCCTGCTGAGGGGGGAGTGAGGGGTCTGTGCTACTTAGTCCTGACAAGGGGTCAACACTCTGCACCACTCAGGAGACCAGAGGAGTTCAAGATTAAAGATACGCGTTCCACACCACTGTCTGCACCAGAACAAGGAATATGGCAGGACCATCACTGCCTAAGAGCCATGCCAGTACCTCAGCTCTCAGGTAATCCTGAAAAAATAAATAATTCTTAGATTATCAGGTCTGAAGATGCTTCTCAGGCAGTTTCTATGAATAAGAAGTAGAAATGAAGTTTCCTTTCCTAGAGGCTTTAAATGAGACCAAGTTATTTCCCAAGTCAAGTTGTATCAGCAACTGACTCTTCCCAAACTGTAATTTTAGCAGAATAATAACACATGGTTAAACCAGCAGTTACCCATTTAGTGTAACCTTTGCTGCTGGTAATTGAGAGTGTGCATTGCTTAGACAGCTTGGAATTAGAATTAGGCAGAGGGACCTTTCAAAGAAAATATGTAAAAAGCTTCCTTCTGAGTCCAATTAAAGCTAAGGTCAATCTTCTTTAGCCCATCTCATTAGTGCACTCTGGCAGCAAAGCTTACTTCAAGTCTTCAAATATTTAATTCCTGGATATTTGTTTAGAATGGTCAAGTCAGAATGTAGGAGAGGTATCATCAAACTGTGAAAAGTTACTTAAGCTAACTATTGTCCAAATAACATGTGCAACTGTACATCATTTTCTCCCCTCATATAATGGACCTGATCCTGCCCTATATCCATGTAATGGCTATCTATATAATGGATTTATTCCTCCATGAGGTCAATCACTTTTTTTGAGTAGCCTCTGTGCATTTCACTCTAGTGGGAGTTGGTGCTTTACATTTTGGCTTCGTGACTATCTTGTTTCCAAGAGAGGAAATTAATTGGGAAAAATAAATAGGAAAGAAAATCAGGTAAGCAGAGTTTGGTAAAAGACAAAATATTTTTCAGAACCACTACACATATAAAACTGTGAGTTTGACTGAAATCATGTAAAATCTAACTCCATGTGTGGCTGCTTTACTGTAACTACACAACAGAAATTAATGCAGGAGCAGTTCATATCCCATAAGAAGAGTATGGGGAGATAAAATATATTTCCCTTCCTTGATGTATCTAGAATATAACATAGGATATAGATTTGAGTATCCATTTATTTCTTTTATTTCATTCTTTATGTGTTTGCAGGTGTTAAAGTTATTTGAACACCCTGAATTCCAGGCAAGAATCTCCACACCTGAGTGAGTAACCAGGATCAATTTTTAGCCTCAGAGTTGGTTCCCAACATTTCAACTGCACTCTCAAGCTGCAGCCTGAAACTGTGAGTACACCTAGGCTGCTTTAAAAGAAAGTCCCTTTCAGATCCCTGGTCCCATCCCATCCTCAGCCAAAACTGCCTTTTCTTCCACATTTATCTAAGCCTTGGACCCTTCCCAGGTTAGATGTCAAGGTTCTTTCTTTAAAAGTTGTAACAAAACTCAAGTGGTTGGAATAACCCTCACTCTTAAAGTCACTTTGGGGTTCCCAGTCACCATGGGATATTTTTTGTGATATTTATTAAAGAAGTTTCAAGCCCAGATATGTTTTTTTGTCTGATTGGTTTTTTTTGAAAAGACTTTATGTATCAGTATTTAGATAGAAAGACTATGTAAGTGGCTTGTAATGAAAACATTGAGTAAAAGCTTATGAATCTTTTAAACTGGTAGTTTAATAAGCATTAGAGTAAAAGGCTTCAGAGGAAGTGAGAAGTGGGTCCCATTTGGCTGCTGATGCAATATAAGAATAGTCAACGAGACGGTTCTAGGTGCTTTGCACCCCTTTAAAACAAGTTGTCCTTACAAAGAGGACAGGATTGGCAGAAGGGATTTGTTTGAGGATTAGGCAGAGCAGATGTAACAGAACAGGATTCAGCACTTCTGGGGAAAAAAAAAAAAAAAAAGTCTGTGCATTACTGTTACAAGCTTTCAAAATCTCATCTTTACATCTCATTTCATTATTGGGTCTGCATTTCCTGTCCCTAGACATGCCAAATTACTGTTTCTAAGATGTAGACGATACAATTATCTCCAAGTGAAATTAAGTTTCTCAAGCAGTCCTTTATTTGACTTTCTTATCTTTATCTTATTTCCTTTCTCACTCGTTTCATATATAAAAATGACAAGTTGTAAATTTTGATGGAGGAAGCCACCCAAAGCAATTTCTAGCTAAGGGTCAGAGCTGGGGTTATTTTTTCTATGTCTTTAGAATTTATTAGTAATTTTAACTCATTTCCTTTGTTTCTATAGAAGGAAAATTGAAGTGAATATGTTAGTGGATATTAAAAACTAAAATACAATGAGCCCCATATATCCAATTTAAGTGTTCTAGATATGAAAACTTGATATTCTATCCCTGCCATGGACAGGGACACCTTCCACTATCCCAGGTTGCTCCAAGCCTCGTCCAACCTGGCCTTGGACATTTCCAGGGATGGGGCAGCCACAGCTTCTCTGGGCAACCTGTGCCAGGGTCTAATAAAAAATAACGTCATAGATGCACGAAATAAAGACTTTTACTCTAATTCTAGGTTTGTCTTCTATTTTTTTTGTGCCTTTATATTCTGTTTTTCTATATTCTATAGGTTCTGCTTTTTCCTACATGTTTAGGTAGCAAAGCAAAATACTTGCCTTATACTTAGTCAAAATCGGTATTCAGAGTTTTTAAAGTGTTTCTTAAATCATTAGCTATAGCACAGCGGAAAACTACTCAACCAGTACAAACTGATAAAGTCAGAATTATATGATAAAATGCAATTTTCGTCAATGATTTTACCTCTAAATGTAAGATTTGAAATGAAAAATAATTGAGCTCTTATTAAGTAAAAAAAAAAGAGAAAACATTTTAGCACAACTATCTTCTGACTTGTGTAAGGATGGAAGAAATGCCTTGCAGAATAAGTTCTTTCAGGGGACTCTTGTCTATCCCTCCCGATGTCAAGATTGATTAAGTTGACTGTACATGCAAAACACAACCTCCCCTATTCTTTGAGTAACCTCTCCCAGCATGGCCAAGTCGTCACCATGGCAACCAATCATTCCCAAATCCATCAGTACTGTTGTGACAGTCATGATCCATCTCCTGTTATTATTTATAATTGATCCTCATGGAAACAATTATTTGTGTGTTGCCCAGAAGTTTGGGAATACAGGGGTATCGAAGCTGTGTGAGGGTGTCTTATGAGACTCAGGTGCCCACAATGTTCCCATGGCACAGCATTATTTGCTGTTTTAACAGCTCATCTGCCTCTATCAAGCAAGAGCAAACATTGGAAGGTCAATACTGGCACTCTGACTAAAATTCCTGAACTAACACACAGCAGGAACGAGGTGGAATTAGCAGGTGTACCATGGTCCTTACTAACACATCCCTGGCAGCTGCACTGCTGCTCTCTAGGTTGAAAATTACTAACCAGCCTTTCCATGATTCTTGTCAGCTAGAATTTATAATGTGCAGTCATTTATCAATGAATGTAACCCCCTATTAGATTGCTTTCTAATTATAGAATTTGGAAGCAGCAAAATCAGAAATGGCTGAAATGAGTTTCATATCTTGCCTTAAACCTCCTGGAAAGAAAAGCAATTTTGATTATTCAAAATACCTGAAAATGTTTCACTTATGCCCTTTATTACCAAAAATCTAATAAATCCCTTCTATTGAGGGGATTAGTAACACCTCCACTATCAGCCAGTGAAAATCTCTTTATTCTGTCTTGTACAGTTTCACCTCTCCCAGATGGTGATATCTGTCTGCTTAGATGTGAGTGTGATTCTACATCGGGTACCTCCTGGACTGCAAGATAGATTAGGAATTACAATGAATTTTCTGTGGTTCAATTTTTAAGTGTGCAAACATTCTGGAAAAGGGCATAAGGGGAAGAATTTAATGGAATTACTTATATACAACTATCTGCTTATGTATATATCATGGAACCATGGAATGTTTTGGGTTAAGAGAGACTTTAAAGATCATCCAGTTCCACCTCCCTGCCATGGGCGGGAAGACCTTCCACTATCCCAGGTTGCTCCAAGCCCCGTCCAACCTGGCCTTGGACACTTCCAGGGATGGGGCAGCCACAGCTTCTCTGGGCAACCTGTGCCAGGGCCTCACCTCCCTCACAGGCAAGAAATTCTTCCTACTATCCAATCTAACCCTGCCCTTTGTCAGTGGGAAGACATTCCCCCTTGTCCTGTCCAGACCCTTGGAAATAGTCTCTCTCCATCTTTCTTGCAAGGTCCTTCAGGTCCTGGAAAGTCACAACCGAGTCACCCAAAATCTCTTCTCCAGGCTGAACAATCCCAGTTATCCAGCCTTTCCTCCCAGCAGAGCTGCTCCATCCCTCTGATTATCCTGACGCCTCCTCTGGACTCTCTCCAGCAGCTCCATGTCCTTCTTGTGCTGTTCCTCAGGGCTGGAGGCATTGCTTACATAGATGTTATGGCCCTGAGATGATGTAAATAGTGTTGGTTTTGTATTTTTTCCTGGGAATGACGGTATTTGATTGGTTGGTTTGGTTTGGTTATTTTTGTTTCCTTGGTTGGTTGATTTGGTTTGTTTAATTTGTTTGGGCTTTTTTGTGGTTAAGGTTGGGGAGAAAAAAGTACACGCGTGATTTTTAGATTATCTTCTGGATAAGGAGCATTGCAACAGCTGGAAGATTTTGTTTCATTTCTGTTAACATCAATGGTATTGTAGATTAAGGAATGGTTTGTAAATGTGAATTCTGCAACCAGTACAAGAATGGCTGTGTGCTTCTCTCTCCATCATCTGTGAGGAAGGAGTGGTGGGATGTGCACCTTTGAGTAAGAGGCCAGTTTTTATTAATATGAAGACTAGAAATTGCAGGGGACAGAATAGAATGCTTTGCGTTTCACATCCTGGGGGCTGTGTAAGTGCAGAAGATATTCGTGATGCATTTGAAGTTTCAGCCAGCTCTGTTTTGGGCCAAACCAGAGAACCCTGAGTTGTGTCTGTACTATCTTATGGTTTATCATGTGTGAAAGGCAAGGTGTATGACAGGTCTTTAATGTACACCTTGGGGAACTGATTGTGCTGTTGTCGTCTCATTTTATAAGAGATTACATGAACCTGGTTCATAGTTTATCACCTCAAATTGTCTAAACTGTATTAATCTGACAGGACTCAATGAGTTTGGCCAGTGACTTCCTCTGGGATGTTGTGGCCATGGTTCAGACTGATAAATAATTGAGTTCTTCAGGGAAAAAAAAAATGAAGGGAAAAAAAAATGAAAAAAAAAAAAGAGAAAAGAACTGTTTACCTGTACACCCAGAAATACATAATGCAAGATAAAGAGGTGTAATGAAAATATTAATATACGTATTTCCTAGTATGACTGATAAATATAATATGAAAACCTTTTATCAAAAAGGGAAAACCAAGCTGTTCACTCAAGTGTCATTGTGGTTTTATTAATTGTTTCTACTGCTATCCTTGTTCTGAGTAGCTTCTGAGAACCCATTCAGCTTCTTCTCTTCCCTAGTGTACCCCCCTTGGAATTTCATGTTCCCTTTTATCCTGGGATAGGGGGCAAAATAAATTCATAAATCCCTGTGTCTTTTGTCTGTGTTTCAGAGCTCTGGCTTCTTCTGGTGACTTTATCACTTCTGATCTGTTCTAATTTAACTCTTTAGTGCAAAATAAGCCTGTATCAAACAGGTGACCTGCATATAAAATTCATAAACAAAATATAGAGGGTTCTCTTTTTCCCTTGCTGGGAAAAAGTACTGTTGTACTGGAGAGTACAATCTCATAATTTCCTGGAATGTAATTAAGTGGCAAGGTATTTGCTCCCATAAAAGCTTCCCCTAAGGAGCTGAGATAACGTGCTTGGTAGAATTGCTTGAAAGGTGATGAATTTGAATGAACAAGACAAAGCAGGAATAGAGAGCTCGGGAGAAGATTACATTAATTGTGCTTATAGAGTGCTCCAAAGGGTCAAATGCATTGAATTCAACTGCAATAGGAGCAAATCCTATAATATCTAACAGACAATATAGACATTATTTCATCAATGAATTAAGTATTAATAAATGAACCAATGTTTAATCACTGCATAGAATGAGAAGAATGTGTTCTTTTGTACTGATGAGAGACTTATCAAAATGAAAAAGGGGAAATTGTAGGAGACTGTAAGTTAAAGACAAAATTTGAATTCCCTGGTAAGAATCAGTACCCACCTGGGAATATAAAGGGTAGACAATATCAGTCCAATTAAATCACTGAGGCAGGAATGGGGTTGGCATTAGCACACCTGAAAATGGCTGGTTTCTGAGCAGGATGTAGGAAGAGATTTATATCATAGTCCAGTACAGCTGAGTAAAAATATTCAGAAAATTAGCAAAAAATCTTTTTTTTTTGATTTCCATTTATTCTTCTTTTAAATTCTTCTGTCTGCACAGAGGTTTTACTCAATAAATCATTATGTCACCACTCTTAGCTGATTAGGCCTACACCTCAGGGATTCCTTTTAGACTAGAAACTACCACAATTACTTAAATATTTTCACTCAGATTTCCTTTTTTTCTTAGTCAGCATTTATTCCTTTCAGATGCTTCTCTTTTCCTTCTGTTCTTTAATGTCTCCTTTACCTGTGGGTGTTGGATTTTTGTGGGCTCACTGAGCGTCATCACAACTGTAATTCTGAGGGCTCACTGTGAAGTTGTTTTTTTGGTTTTGGGTTTTTTTTAACTGAAACCACAGATTTAAGGCAACATTTCATATCTGGCACATTTTGGGGTTCAGCAAGAATCTCATCTGGGATAAAACTCATGTAAATCTCATGAAGGTACAGTTTGAGCACTTCGTGTAAATGTGCAGTCTGGCACTGCCAGGGCTCATTGGTGTGTTCAGGTGCTGGAGATTCTATTTAATTACTTCCTTGAGTGTTCCCAACCTCCTTCCATCCCAATCTGCTGTCACTTCTAATAAGTCAAGACCTTACAGAAAAGTTAACTCATTGAATTAATGGTGACAGAGGGTGTTTTTTAAACACTTGATATAAAATCAGATAATTTACTTCTGGATTTTTAAGTGGAGCATATTATAAGATTTAACAGTTTATATAATGAACAGTTGCATTTTCTCTATGTTAATGCATTTTCCGAGTTTCATGGAATTCAGGGATCTGCCAGAGAACAATCCCATTCAGGTTGTAATGACATTATGACCTCAAGGATGAGTATATGAACATTTTCTAAATTTTACTTAGATGAAATCATCATTTAGTGCAGTGGTGAGTGTCCTCACCTCTTATGCAGGAGACCAGGGTTCGATTCCCGCCAGGGAGGCAGTGGTGCCATTTAAGAGTTGGACTCGATGATCCTTTTGGGTCACTTCCAACTCAGAATATTCTGTGATTCTGTGATTATCCAACGCCAATAGTATCCAGTGCCATTTGTTTTATACGAGGTGGGGGGAGCATGTTGTGTCCTCTGTAGCTTTTAGACCATAGGGATGTGATATCAGGGTCTGCTCGTGATCCAGTTGGCAATGGCACCAAATTGGGAGGAACAGGACAGACAGACTCTTCAGTGGGCCTGGAAAGGGCTGCAGGAATGGTCTAGGTGGCCTTATGTTGTCCCTTCAACATGAATTATTCTATGATCCTGTGACTCTGGGTCTCTGGAATGTTCATCTGTACAACCTCTGAGCCTTACAGGATTTTCAGAACATTTAAGATGAGATGATACTATCATTCATTAATAGCTGAAGGCACTCCAAGACTGAACAGCTGATCCATTTTGGAAGTTTGATCTGAAATGCTACTAAATGCTACTAAAGCTTATAAATTTTTTTTAATGTCTTTTTTTTTCCAGTGAGTTCCACTACTTTTGGTTGCAGTTTTAAGGCCTTTTCTTTGACTCCCAAACTGTGACAAACAGGTTGGGATCCTCTGGAAAAAACAATGCAGGACTTCTGTGGCACAGGGAACTTAGATCTGTCAGATGACATTCAGATGGGTGGCTTTAATATAGACTGTAAAACAACCCTCCTGATCCTTCCTGCCTCATTCATTATTCATTTTTCACCTCCTACAACAAGTGAAGCAGAAGTCTTATGAGCAACATCCTTCAGTGCACTTTAACTAAGCAAGTCAACAAAATATGTCATGAGTCCTGAGGGGAAAACAGTGGGAAAAATATGCAGTGTAGTGTTCTATAATCCTAAATGTACGGGTCTCCCAGCTATTGTTTGCACAGATTTTACTGGTGACATTTGTTTTGTGTGTTAATGGTACTGGAACATGGATTTGCAGTGTTTGTACTCTTATATTTCAGAAAAATGGGCTGGAATGTGACCACACATGGGTCCCTAAGGATGATAATGTGTTTGATTCACTAGGCCTGTGCTGGCCATGGAGGAATCAGCAAATCCTGAGCTATCAGCACAGTAAGGTGTCACTGTTGCAGTGAGTAACTCTGACACTCAGACAGCAAAGTAAATATAATTAATGGATTGGTTTCCAGGCTCTGGTATGGAAAATTTCTATTAACAATTTAAACTGGAGGTTTTATAGTTGTTGCTGCTTTACCTTCCGATCTTATCCTTCATGCCATCTGATCTTCTACTATTATATGATCTCTGTCCTTGTTTCGCTGTCCCCTTCTGATAATCCTACACAAAGTGCCTAATTCTCTTTACATTTACATTTCATACTTATATATTTTCCTGCTCCAAGTTCCTTTCTCATTTCCACTGACCTTTTCACCTCTGTATTTATCTACCAAGGTCCTTTTCCTCAACTGCATTTAATTCCTAATTATTGCTTCCCATTTCCAGTCTTTTTACACTGCTAATTTTGGATCTGTACCTCTCCCTTTAATTCATCAGCCCAAATATGCTGCGCAGATCTCCTTGCAGAAATATTACAGTCTTTGGTCCGAGTTTCTCTCCAACCCCCATTTCAAAGGGCTTTGTGCCAGTTTTGACTGTTCCATACCTGGCATACCTGGCTCCATACCTTTAATACTTATGATACTTTGATATTAGCCCCTGCATAGTTCATTTCTTTTCTTACTGGGAGAAGTTGAAAAGCATGTTGCTTCTGCTTAGTTAAAATAGCCAATTTAACCTACAGTTATCTGGAGCCGTAATCTTTGATTTCTTAAAGAGATGTAGGTTTGAAGAACTAATAATTATCTGTTGAGCATAGGCAAGTTGTAATTTTTAAAGGCTAGAACTGTCAAACTCGGGTGACTTTCAAGAGAGTGGCAAAAAGTCCACCCTTGGCATGCACTCTGTCAAATTTCAAAATTATAAATGACACAAATGATGGAAGAAAGGGTCACCATAAGTTTCTTAACAAGGGGTAAGGTTATTTTACTTACTCTTATTTTCAGGAACTTATAGACTGATTTTGGTAGACATTTTTCAAAGAAAAAAATGGAATATTTCAGCCTAGAACAAGTAGTACTATAACCAAGGCAAACTATTAGTAGGAATGTTGGGCAATTCACTCGTACTGTGGCTAAAATCACACAGAATCAACATCCATAACAGCTGTTATTCCCAAAGTTTTATTGCTGTGATCAATGATTAGGAATGTTTAGGCAAACCTTCAACAATTTCTGCATACTATTTTTCACTTAATCCAGAAGAAATTATCCTATAGTGTGACATTTTCAAGGTATTTTTTAGCCAACTGGTTAAGTCAAAAGTATTTTATCTGCCTCAAACTCACTCTTTTAAATTATATCAGTTTTCACAAAACCAAGTAGCTGTTAAAGAAATAGATTGCAATTTAATCCAACATTATATACCAAGTGTATCACTTTCATGCTGTCATAATATTAATGAAAAAGGTGTTCAAAGAATTCTGCTGAGGCAAAACCATCATAAACATGAATTTAACTTTTCTTCTAGTTAAGAATTACAACGTCATTTCTAATTTAAAGAGTTTTATGAACTCAAGAAAAGTTTTGGAAGCAGCAGCCCACAGATCAGATGCTATTTGTAAACTATAATGCAGGTTATGTGTTTCAAAAAGGGAAATTTTCCAATGTGAAAAAGGCAGGGAATTGTCTTTCATCTCAGGGCAAGACAGGGCTCTTTGATTCAACAAATAATGGGTAGAGAAATTCAAAGTCTTCTTGTGTTTGTCCAGGTAAAAGAATAAATGGGCAGCTTGATTTTCAAATAACAAGTGGCACCGATGAGGAGTAACCAGCCTTTGATGTGGATCAGCATAACAAAGTGAAAATACACATAAAGCCTCAGACTTCTATTGTAGCCAAATTAGTGTGTCAGCTTTGGGATGATAAACAGGAGTGATTAATAAGATCAGTTATTTTGGAATACAGTTTTAGGTAGATGTGATGGAAAACATGACTGTGGTGTCAGTTGTTCCCCATGGAACTCCAGGATGGGGCTGTTGTTCTCCAATTTTCCTCTGCTGTGTTGTCTTCTAAACCAAACCCTTTTTCCCCTGTGAGCAGGTAGAGCTTCAACATTTTTATTAATGGGTACAGCTTTTAAGCAACAAATCCCACCTTCCATCAAATATGTATTTAAAGGGTTTGGGGTTTATTTGAAGGTATATCTTTTCTGTCTCTTTCCCTTGGTTCAGTTCTTAAGCAACAAGGTCAAAGGTATGCAAAATCATCAGAGCAAAAGAAAAAAATAAATCTGTTTGAAGCCTGTAAGCTTTCAAAGTTTTGTGTCTTAGTTTCATGACTCTTACTAAATCATTTAGGATTATCCTTCTGCTTTATATAGACAGCCAGGGAGATTTTCTCTCAAGTCTGAATTCATGTAAGGTTTTCAGTCATTAAAATTGATTCATATGGGTCATTGTATATAAATTACTAGAAGCACAAAAATTATATTCATGCTTATTATATTGTTACCTATTGAATTTTATTATATTTTTAAATGGTGTTAAAAAAAAGATGAAATTATATTTAAAAACAAAATCCAAATCTCCCACAGGAAGGTTCGGACCTGATAAGAACAGATCCTTAAGTAATTTTCTTCTTTGTGCAATTCAGAATCAAAGTGTTATGTATTGCATTATAGTAAGAAAGTAAACGTGATTGGATAATTAAAGAATTATACAGCTCCTCACTTCAATTTAAAGGATTGTTATCTCTTTAGAGTGATCTAAGTGACTGTGTGCATTTTACTGCTGACATTTCCCCCTATTGTTCTATCTTTCACATAACAAGAATAATTTTTTCTTAATGATTCCCTGCATCATTCCTCAGACAAGGAGAGCTGGATTAGCCCGGTGCTGTCACCTCTTCCAGCACTGCCAATTTAATGGGAATGAGAGTAGCAGGATGCAGGAGGTAAGAGATTGACTCTGGTTCTATATCTGGGGAGTAGGAACAAAAATAACCATCTGTCTTATATGCTGGAAAAAGACAAGCTACCCCCCCCCGGCACCCCCCAGATGTCCAGGGCACCCTCTGCTGTCCTCTCCAGCCACTTTCCCAACCCCTGAGGGGATAAGGCGGGATGATTGGAAGACAGAAAACTGCTTCTTCCAGCATCCTGAAGGTATCCATCCGAAAGCATGGGCTGGGCTGGGGGGTGGGATGAGACAGGCTCAAGGATGGAAGCTGTATTGGAAATTTGTGAAGAAGAGGAAAAGAAATCTTATGGCATCTCTCAGCTCCTCTTACCTATCTGGAGCCCAGTACTGTACAGCCTGCCCTCTGTCTCCCACCAGATCCTTGGGCACCTTCCTGTTTCTCAGTCAATGCCACAAATGGGGAATAGTTTAAAGGACTGAGAAGTCTGGGATGTTCTTTGTCTCTTCTCTTGGCCATTTTTATCTGTCATTGCCTCATATCGTGTAGTAACTTCAAGATTTGCTTCAACTCCAGTGAAAGCCATGAATGTAGAGAAAGATGCCACAGTGTGTATATGAACACAAAAACAATCTGTATATAAATGAGATGTGTTTGGAGGAACAACTTGATAAATACTGCCAGATTTTCAAGAGACCAGGAAAATATTTTTGCAGGAGTGCACTTGGAATTCAGTTAATGTTGCTGTTTTGAAAATACACCTGCTGTTGCCAAGCAAGACTCATTTGTCATAAAAGAAGTATAGTCGGGTTGGACCTGAAATTATCTTTATCAGCTGACTTTATATGAAAACATACAGGCCATGGTAAGAAAAACTTCAGCTGAGCAATACCAGCTGAACAATATACAGTGTTTACAGAAAGCAAGTGCTAAAGTAGGTAGAGAATAGGGAAATCTGTATGAAATTGTGCGGAAAAGGAAGGTGCCTTTCCCTTCAAAATTAAATTTACACTCTCCACTATATATCAATATTACTTATATTGTTATCTAGATTAGTGCCTTGGCAAAAATTGTCAGTTATAAACTTCTTTACTTGCTTTTAAATTCTGATCAAAAGACCAGTTTTAATACCAACAGACATTTGTGAAGCTCCATACATAAGAGGGAAATTTAAAGATCGTCTCGATAACGGCTTTACATGTATTATATTCAGGAATGTTTATTTCTTGTGACCACTTCTTTGGGTTACGAATGCCTTGCAAATCAATGCTTGCTGAATTTAGGGGTTTTACAGGCAATCTAACGAAATGTTTTGGTATTACAATTTTATCTTAAGGAGTATTAAGTCCTATTAAGTCCTGCATGCTGTGGATCAGTCCCTGATTATTGCACACAATATTGATCTGAAGCTGATCAACATAAAAATTGCTAGAAAAAAGCGTTGACTAAAACTCTTGGGACAAATGCTTACTGTAGTGACATGGTTTTCAGGGAACAGGAAATTAACAGGAGCAATAAAGGGATAACACTGAGATGACCAGCAGAAGGGATGGCTTGTTATACGGCTTGCTGTAGCTCAGAAGGTTACACAAGACAGCAGAAAACAAAGCAAAATACTAATTGTTCAATTATTTTAGTTAAATTACTTTGTTGCCCAATGGACATTTCTTTTGTGTGGTATCTAATGGAGTTTTAACATTTCAGATTCCAATTTCCTGGTAAAAGCCCCCCAAATAATGCACCACACCCCCTTCAGGGCATTAGTCATTTTGAATGTACTGATTCTGATTAAAATTAAAAAAAAGAATCCCCTTTTTTGTATAAAAAGCCATTTTTAATTAACAAGGAAAGAGACACGGGTAATTTTTTTCCTCTTTGGATTATGCTCCATTTACTTCAAGATTATTTTTGATAAAGACTTGCAGTTCTGGAATAGAAAATGGTGACAAGGGATGATATTGAACTTCGAATTCAGAGAGTGGATGAGATTATAACTCGGAGATGTCCATGCAGAAATGCAGCTATTCTTTCTTATTGTACAACAGTTGTATTTCTGTTAGAGATCTCCCTGCTCTTATATACAAAGATATAAAAAAATGTCTAAACTCCTTTTTTACTTTAGGTGATGCCTCTGGAGATTTAGAAATCAGTTCTGGGGGATCCTGAACACCCTCATTTTCAGATAAAAACTAGGGCAAATTTGTGGAAGACAGCACTTGACTGGGGAATATTTTAATTATTTTGTTTGTATAATATTTAATGTTCTAAATTCATTATATAAATCAAGATGAAGTCATTGGTAAACTAACTGAAAAAACAGTCACTGCATTATTATTAACCAGATTCAGTGTTTACCAGGGTGTTAATCCATCCTGGGAGCTGAAATGATCACAGAATTCGTAGCTCCAATCATATGTAGATTTTGTTCTTGGTGTAATTTTTATGTGACAAGACTGAATGATGAAAGAGTTGTTAGCTAGTAAAAATTCACTGTGGGGTGATGGAAACCTCTCCAAATAAGACATCCAGTAACTAGAAAAAGTAAAGCCTTATAAAATATTTTGTGTCAGCTTGACACATTTCTTAAAACTACTTACACATCTTTGACAATCCAAACAGCAGGCTGTAAAACCAGGAAAAAAAAGAACAATAAAAAAAACCCGGAGGAGAACATGTTTTTGTTAAATTCTGATTTTTAATCTTCAATGCAGTGGGATTTAAATGTCCCCACCCTAAATTTTCCTTTAAAATGCTTTAAATTATATAAATACACTTACAAATTTTGTTGTCACAAAATGACTTAGTATTTCTCCCTCCATATTGTAAATCTTTTTTGCCATCCAAAAATATGTCAAACTATTACAAAGCCATCATTCAAGTCAATTAATATCCTCATGTCCCAACATCAGAGAGATTGTTCTTTATGTAACATGACTTTAAATATTAATTTCCCTTCCTAAACAGAACTTTCTGATGGATTTTCAAAAAAATCCCCTGTGAAAGTGATGAAGTTGAAATACCTTTCAAACAGCAAGATGGGAAATAATCCAGTACTGAAGTGGCGGCAGAAGAGAGGAGAGGGACTGTTCATCAGGAACTTCAGTGACAGGACAAGGGGGAATGGTCTCAAGCTGAAAGAGAGGAAATTTAGATGGGATATCGGGAAAAAAAATCTTGGCTGTGAGGGTGGTGAGGCCCGGGCACAGGTTGCCCAGAGAAGCGGTGGCTGCCCCATCCTTGGAAGTGTCCAAGGCCAGGTTGTAGCAACCTGGGATAGTGGAAGGTGTCCCTGTCCATGGCAGGGGGTGGAATGGGATGATCTTTAAGGTCCCTTCCAAATCAAACCATTCTAGGATTCAATGATTCTGTAAGAAGTACATTTTTCTGCCATTTCCAACACTAAATGATGCCATGTCAACATCCAGAAGGCACTTCTAGCCAAAGGGAAGGACATTTTAATATACATTTAAATTTATATTCACATGGAAAGCTTTTGATTGCCTTAAATAAAATTCCTGTACAACCAACTAATTTATTTCTATATCCAATGGATATTTTGCCACTTTCATACGAAGTCTGAGCATGTCCAAAGGCTCTGAAGAACTGTGTCATCTCTTCTCATTGAATTCACATGTGAGATAAAATATATTCTTGGGGAATTCTTTACCAAGTGATGATGATTTAATGATCAGAAGGATATCAGGCAATAAATCTTATGGTAGGCTGTGGTGATTCCTGGAGGTATGACTGCAACCTCATTTTTAAAAAAATTCTCCCTGGAACACATATCTCAGTTTAACAGGATCAGGTGGTTCATAGATCAAGTTCAAGAAAACAAGGACTGAGGACCTAGTGATTAAAAAATTCCAAACAAACCAACCTTCACAGATTTTTTATCTTTTTTTCCTAATAAAAAGACAGGAGTTTTCCTGTCATGGCAGATGCTTTACAGATGGACAAAGCTCCTGTTTTTCTGTTCGTATAACCAAATGCCACCAGAGTATTTGTTCGGATATGAATAATTATGCTAATGCAAAGAGTAGGCAGGTGCAGGAGCAAATTATTTTAATATCATTTATGCAGAAAAAACTATATAAAACTTCCAAACCATTACTTTTATAGCATTTCAAACACTTGTTGTTTGAAAATTCTGAGTAACACCTGCTACAGACAAAAATAAATTTGTTCTTGCTACTCTAAGAGGAATATTTTCAGTGTGTAAGACCCTTCTCCAGCACTAATAAACCAATAAAAGTATGAAGTTTCCTTTTTTATGGGGGTTGGGAATGGGACTGCAGCAATTTGCAAGGAAAGGGTAGATGCAGCCAAGGAGGAGATACTTTGCCTGGAAGGATGGAATCACTTTGCTCCTTGGAATCTTCCTTGGCACAAGGAGCAGTTGAGTTGCTACCTCAAGAGGGAGAAAGTTGCCCAATTATTTTTCCCTTCTGGCCTTGGAATGTGAGGTTTGTGTATATTTCCTCAGTTATTAAATCACATTGCATGGATTGAGTGGATTTATTTTCTAATTTTTCTACCATTTATCATCTGCATCACATGATCTATAGGATGGTACCCAAAATTTCCTTGCCAGTTAATTGTTGCTCCAAGCAACATTTATCTAAGCCAAAGGTTCTATAAATTTAGGAACACTATCCCATTAGCATTTGGTGAAATTTTGCTGATATTTTATTAAGATTACTTTATCAATGCCAAGAGCCATGCAAGGGTAGAATCCTAGCTGGGGTTTACAACATGTAATAAAACATTCCCTAAGCACTGAAATGAAAGAGTTCTTTCAAATTTTAGCACAGTAGCTCCTATCAGGAATGTGATTTACAGGAACCAATGATCAGGGCCATTTGATTTCTTGTGCGAATTATCTCAGACCAGATTTTGTCTTTAAATGTACCTTGAAGCAGTGGCAAAAAAAATCTCTTCTAGGTCACTTTGGCTATTTGAGATTTTCCCAACAAACAATAACATCATGTTGATAGCACTTCCCTTTTCGCATCGACTGCAGTGTTCCTTGTAAATCCAGGAGAAATTTAAAATTTATGCTGTAATAAATAAATGCCAAATGTAATAAGGGAAAAATCTTCTTCCTTACAAAATGAAAGAAATCTTAGCCACTGATTCCTTAGGGAATGCTCAGCAAAACATACAACTGAGCTGCCTTGAGACAGCAGAAGTTATCTGACTGATCAATTCATCTTGGCATTGTCTGTCATGTCCTGTTCTCTGCTCTAACCTGAGAGATGACAGGGGCCCAGTTAGATGCTTTTATTCTGCTTTGATATCAGAAAGACTTAATGCTGATTTGTTTGGAATTTCTGCTGTAACTTCTTGCAGCCTTCAGATTTGTGAGGCTGGCAGGAGAAACATCCATTCTGGGATGGAAACAGGGCTTCTGATTTGGACAGAACCACCACTCACTGAGGAACCCTGAGGATGTAGATGATATCCCTGGAAGCAGCACATTCCTTTCCTTGTCACCACTGAGCCTCTGAAGAAAACAATGAGGGTTTGATCCCTGAGTTTCATTTCAAGATAGTGAAAAAAAGAAACTAATCACAATTAAGTCTTTCTAGCACCTTATTCCTTCACTAAAAAGACATTGTTCCTTTCCAGCACAGAACTCCCAGACAGCTAGTACCTGTTTTTTGGTCAGGATGATATTTATTAAATGTAGGTGACCTGTTATTTTACATTCTGACATTATTTGTTTATTTTACAATATACAACCTGATAATTAATCTACTTCACCCCGAGGAAATGAACAATCAAGGATTTCATATTTTACCATACATTTTATGGGAATTAATATATGCTGAAATATATGACTTTTTTGCAAGACTTTATAATAGAAAAATAACAAAATATGAATAAATTAGTTTATAATAATTCATTCATAGCTTTGTGAATTATGTTCCTTAAGATTTAGGATTTTTTTTTCCTTTAATTTACATACTGATATACTTATTAACAACATTAGTTAACGTCTCCTTCAGTTTTAATGCACTTTTTTTCCCTCCTTCCAGATAAATTTCATGCTTTTTACCACTCTCTGAACCTTAACTAATCTATCAAAATTGATATCAGAGACCAGAAATACTGTATTCTTCTGTAGCTTTTTTCTTCCTGAATTTAAACTGCATTTTGAACTAAAGGGCCATTGCAGTTGGATGCAGTGACATAAATAAGGATGATGGACTGGAACGTATTTGTAAGTCACTCAAGGAAGCAGCAGGAATGAGAGAACTTTGGTCTTCAAATTTTAATGGACAAAACTGTGCAGCGCATTATTTCCAAGGGCTTGGAGTGACAGGACAAGGGGCAATGGCTTCCTCTGACAGAGGGCAGGGTTAGGTGGGATATTGGGAAGGAATTCCTGACTGTGAGGGTGGGGAGGCCCTGGCACAGGTTTCCCAGAAAAGCTGTGGCTGCCCCATCCCTGGAAATGTCCAAGGCCAGGCTGGAGCCACCTGGGATAGTGGAAGGTGTCCCTGCCCATGGAAAGGGGTGTAATGTGATGATCTTTAAGGTCCCTTCCAGTCCAATCATTCTGGAATTGTGTGACTAAGGGTAAATAATCATGATCGGCCACTTCAGTTCTATCTATCCATTCCATATCACTGAAAACTGTCCATGTTTCAGATTCATAAAAATATGAATTTTGCATTGGTTTTGCTTCCATTCCAATTTAACCTGTGAACCCTAAGAAAGAACAATTGCTACATTTTTTTGTTGTTTTTTCTGAAGTGTTATGAAGGAAAATTCTTCAGAGAATGCAATAAGTGCAATGCTCTTTCACAATGCTCTGGACTCAACCCCTCCCTGTTTCCTGGGCCAATTGGATTGTAAATAACTTTCCCAGTGAGACAGTTGTGAACCTGGCTGTGACCCTGTGCCAGCAGCAGTGAGCTGAGTGATAACCACTCCTGTCACTCTGCTGGTCACCTTTTGCCATTCAAACAGCAAAGGACACAATGAGGAGGAACCTGCAGAGATTCTGCAGCAGTTCAGCACCTTGGTAGATTCATTTTCCACTGTTCTGTGATATATTTGTCCTATTTTTTTATAAGGTATGCATATTTTACATAACATTTGTTCTTTCCTTCTAATTATGTGGCAAGTTTATTCACTCATTCGTGTTCCTGTATGCATCTCTTAAAATACTCTGTATTTTACAGATTTCATTTACTTCTCTTTTTGCTGAGATTTGAAAAAATCAGAATTGATCCTGGAATATGCTCCAGAAAATCAGCTGTCTCACTTAGGAAATTTCCCACATGATTTTCTGTATGATCATTATTTCCAGGTACATATTTTTGCTTGCAATTAATTTAGGGCCATCCATTAGTAGGGAACAATTTTTTTTTAGGTAATTCTATGATGGAATGTTGATTTTATTTTTCTCATTATGGTGATATTTTTTAATGTGAGAGAGCATAGAGGTTGTGTAGAAATAAGAGAGATTAAGGGAATTTATCTCAGCCAAGTTTAGGAAGTAAGAGGGATAAAATCTAAGCCATTTTTAATGTTAATCATGCTTACATCTCAGATTCTTTAAGGATGGGAAAGTTGCATATTCCTGGGTCTGCTGCTGTGTAAATCTCAAACATGATTTACACAGGTTCACACGCTCACAGGTTATTCCAAGTTAGGAGGGACCCACAAGGATCATCTAGTCCAACTCCCTAGCGAGTTAGTAGGCTTCATTTAGCTTTTCTCTACATAAGGATCTTTCCATGTAGGAGACAATTTCAAGGAAAGACTCAAGTCACATCCATTCTGAAAAGATTTTGTGTGATTATAATTTGCTAAAGCAGCCCAGAACAGTATAGATTATTCTGTGCAGTGCTAAACCACTAAAGCATTCCATAACAAGAAACCTCCCCTCAAACAAACAATAAAATCATAATTTCTGCCATCTCACATGTCTTTTATTTTGTTGGCACGTGTTTTTTTAGTGCCCTTCTGCCTCTAGTTCCTAACATTTCAGTTTAATGACCTTATTTACAGAATACCCAGTCTGGCAATTTGAAAACAGGTTTTAGTGATAAATCTTTCTGAAGAGTTTGTGTTCAATTAAATATGTAACCAGTTGTCAGTGTTATGCCTCCTTAGGTAACAGCTTTTGTTTGATTTCAGTCATTGGGGATACTGTATTTCCCATCTCACTTTTACCCAATTCCATCAACTGCTCAGATTTTACATATTTCTTCTTGTGATAAGTTTCTTCCACGCCTATTCCATTCCTTGTAAGGTCTGGCTACAATGAATATGTATAAAAATTAGTATTAATATCACAGAATCCCAGAATGGGTCAGGTTGGAAGGGCTCATCTGGTCCCAGCAGGGCCATCCCAGAGCACCTGGCACAGGGTTGTGTCCAGAGGGGTCTGGAATATCCCCAGGGAGGGAGACTCCCCCCGCTCTCTGTTCAACCTGTTCAGTGCTGGGTCACTGCCCAACCAAGAAGTTCTTCCTCATGGCCAGGGGGAACTTCCTGGGCCTCAGTTCCCACCCTTTCCTCTTATTTTCTGTTCACCAAATCTAAACTGAAACAGTTGTGGGAAATAAGTCCAGCTACAAAGATGTCACCTGTGCTGACACTCCAGAGTCCTTTCCTCTGTTCTGTTCTGCAGCTGCTCTGGAGGGCACAGATGAGCGAGAGCCTTTTCCACACAGCAGATGTAGTGAGGAAACAGATGTATCTCAATTAACAGATGCTTTTTTTTAATCTTTCCTGTGTTCTTTACACAAAAAAATCAAGTTTGTGAATGTTGATATCACTTAAATATTAATTAAAAAAACCAAAAAAACCCCCCACCCTGAACTAAAGAACATAAACATCCCACCCTGAACTAACATGGGCAGGTTATTTGAACCTCTGGATGATCCACCTTTCCCTTGGATCCTTTACTTGCTGATCTTAGCTCTGTTTCAAAGATGCATTGATGCATCTGTTTGCAGGCATCTGGTACCATTCCCATTCCTGCCTCCGAGGAGAGCACTGGCATGAAGGGAAGTGCACCTGTCCCCACCATGGACAGATTGAAATTCAGGCAGATTTTTCCCTTTGGGAGAGAGGAGCACAGCTCATCTTTTCCTAAAACATTTAAATAAGCATGGAAGAAATGCAAACTTTCTTCAGGCTGGGTAAAGGAAATGCAATCTACAGCATTTAGCAGAAATCTCATTAAAGAGAATTCAATAAAAGATTAACTTTAAACTCATTTCAACTCAAGAATGATGGTGAAGAGCCTTTTCTGGTAATCCCCTTACTGCAGCATAGGTGCTTCCTGGTAACTGAAGGAATTGTTTCCCAGATGTTACACAATATCCTGAAATAAAGCAAGCTTTGGAACATTTTATTTTCCAAGATTTGTTTAGGAACAGCTTGAATAAGTTTTATGAAAGTGCAATAGTATCTGAAAATTTGCATCATCATGATTTAGAAGTTTCAAAATATCCCTGGTGTTTTACTATCAAATTAAAATACTAAGAGTTATTAAAGAAGAAAAGCCGTTTGAATGTTACTTGGAAGATATCTTCTGGTACAGTAAAAAAACAGCCTGGAGAAAAGGAGGCTCAAGGAACCTTTCCGTGCTTTTCCTTACCTTTATTCTGTGTGTACAATTCCGAATGTTGAACAGCTTCTAAAACTATTTCTTTTCAGTTTTGAATTTTTCGTCGTCTTCATTTTACCTTGATTTTAAGCCAGAGTTTGGTTCTCTCTTGACATATTTTCGGAAATTAATAGGATTGACTTGCTGGATTTTGTTTAAACAAGGACTGACTTTTCGAAAACAGGCTGATTTCACAATAACTATGAAAAAAAGAGCTATGAAAGATATGATCAACCTGTTGGAGTTTGACACATCTCAGAAACAAACCTGAATTTTTGAAGGAAATTTTAGTATTTGGCTTAAAACACTTTATTGAAGAGTACACCCCAGAGTTAAGGCTCAAAAAGGGAAAGAGCTTTTAATTTATAAAAATAAAAAGTAAAAGAAAATTTATATAAATTAATATGTGTGTTAAATTTAACTAAATTTAATTTTTTTTATTGATTTCAGATAACCTTTATCAAGAGCATCTGAAACAGGTAAATAAGCAAAATTTACACTTATTCACACTGCATGTGGATAATATTGTAGAAAGGATCAGGTGCTGGGTGTTTTTAGGTACCGATGACCATGGTGGAGCCTTGACTGACTTAATCATGTTCCCAGGCTCACCTGGGGCTCAGCCCCACCCTCACTATTTAAACTCAGCCCTGGGCCATTCCTTCTTCTTGACCTGGGATGGAGTTCCTTCTCAACTCGGACCAGAACCTTGTTTCTGTTCTCTGGTTTGGCATTTTGACTGGACTTTAGACCTGTTGTAAGTTCCTGATAATCTGGGCTCTGGGCAGCCTATTCCTGATGGGCTGTTCTGGGTGTTGAAGTTTGTTGTCCTAAAGTGAATAGGTTTCAAATAATCTCTTTATTTTTAATCAAAACCAATTTAGCTTTAAATCAACTGGTTAAGCACTCAATAAATTCAGCACTGTAGGATTCTTTATTCTGAAGCAAGGTAATGAAGTTGTTGTCATTAGTTTTTAATGTATGTGTGTTTAGGGCCAGAAAATGATGTATTACATGGAACACCCCTGAAATCAAGTTTGGGGTGGGTTTTGTTTTCATTCCTACAATACTTGCAACAGTTGCCTGATAGCTTTCTAGGGTGGAATTTTTTTAAACAGGAAGGAAAAGTGCTAAAAACGGAGGAAAATCCTGGATAGCATATCATCAGAAAGAAGTCCTCCGAGATGAAAGAGCAGTTAGCGGACAGGACATACAGATGAAATAATTATTCAGCCATTCTAGGATACAGTTTTCATATTTTTGATTTACTTTCAAGTAGTTGAGGATTGTGTGCTTTGTCTGTCTATTGGCTGGTTTTTTTTCCACCCTCTCATCCTTAACCAATGATATTGAGCCAAGTTCATATTCATATTAGAGCCTGGGTTTTAGAATTTTTTTCTTGTCACTCTTTCCCATAGACTTCTTAGTGCATGAAGGGTTTTTTCATTTACAGTTCATTGACTCCACCCCTGAAATCAACTTCAAGTTTTGTCTGTTCTATGTCTTCAGATTAAAATGTTATTCAGAGTGATTAAAAAACCAGAAATAGTAGTAATGGGACCATTCTAATGATATTTTCATGAGGGCACAGAAAGATGTTAACTTAGAGTGTTCAAATTCTAATTTTTAATGTGTTGATATGGGAGCATGTGATTATTTATGTCCTAGTGCTCATTATGCTGGAAGCAATCAACATGATTTTCCACAAAACAGTGTCAGAAAAGATAAATAAATACAGGAGATAGAGCAAAGAAAGACCTAATAGCTGAAATAAAACAAACTAATTAACCTCCTGGACATACAGAAATCACTTTCTGGTAGTTACTCATATTGATCCTTTGAAATCGACTCCATCTGAGAAGAAACTGATAACAAGAAACACTTGTGTTTTTTCCGCTTTTGGGTCTTAAGAATGACTTACCTCAGAGGTGATACCATGTTAATTGCTTTTAGTTTAAAAAAAAAGTAGGCTCATGCTTAACTAATGCTCTGATATAGAAAAATTCTCAAAGGAATATGAGGCTTTGGATAGAAATAAAGTTTTGATGCCTAGTTTTAAACAGATTCTTCAGTGTTCTCTCCACTGTTCTGAACTGGATTGGTTTTGTTCCCTACTGCATTTACTTGTTTGAACTGTGTGAAATTCATCTTCTGTCTCCACAAATATTACAGGATTTATTTTTACCTTAAATTTTAACAAATGTTGCAGTTCAAGTATTTTGATGGGTGAATGTCATTCGGAAGGGCTTAATTTTGCTGAACAGATGACTAAACCCACTTCATTAAAAATAAACTTTGCTCTCTGATATTGCTGTCATGCCGATTATTGCACATCTTTCCTCTTTCACTTTCCTTTTTATTTTTCAAAATGTCACTATTTGTGAAATAATGAAGGATGGATTCAGATTTAATTTAGAGAGACCTGCCATGACCCTCCTTTGACAAAAGGCAGACTTGTAAGCAGTCAGGATGGTTTCATTATTCCAAATCAGTGTTCTCAGGCTCTTTGAGCACGTCACCTTTGTGACTTGCCTGGGAATGCTCAAGGAGCCATATGGTGCCATTTTATAATCAGCACAGAGCAGGTTGAAACAGTGTCCAGCTGTTTAATTTATGATACTTGAATAATTTAGAAGGAACTCAAGCAGTTCTGGAGTTCTAGGTGCTTTGATCAATAGTGCCTTAGAATTTGAGCCATTTTTGGTGAAAAATTGTCTGAATTTGGTGATTCTGTAATTCACTTGTACTGTAGACAGTTGTGGTCAAGGGTTTCTTGTCTGACTGGTTCATCATTACAAGAATTCCTGTCATATTTATAATGACACTTGTAACTGTACTTCTCTGAGGTACTCCTAGAGCTGATGATCTGGGATTGATCACTGACTGACATTAATTACTGCCACATTCACAGATTCAATACTTCCCTATAAACATGAACAACGATGTTTATAATTGTGCAGTGACCCGAGGGGAAGAAAATACTTCAGGGTTCACTCTAAAGTGACATGAGTTTCTTGGTAGACAAGCTGAGATGCTGCTGAGGAGGCATTATGAAATTCTGTACTTCAAATAAAAATGGGAAATAGATAATGCTATTAAAATTTCTAGAACCATTGAATGGACCCCCAAGGATCATTGTAGTCCTTCACTGAGCTCCTAAATGAAAGAGTACAAGTTCTAAACCTGCTGTGATCAGGAGCAACTGTTAAAAACACAGAGCAGAGTTTGTCCTTCTGGAGTCACCACTTGATCTTGCGGTGGGACTTTCTCTTTAGATTCTTCTGATCTCTTTTGTTGTTACATGAACTGATGACAGTTCTTGGACCCTAAATTGTGTTGCCTTTTCCTTATCTCCATGTAATTTAACCATGTCTATCTTGGACTAGAACATCTTTTCTTTGGCTGTGCTTGCCAGGCTCTCACTGTCCAGTGTTTCCCTCTTAGATGAACCCAGGACACCCTCAGATTTGTGGCTAAACCCAGAAATATTTGTGCCCTCACCTTATTTACTGGCAGTCATGTGAATTGTTTGTCCACTTACTTTTTCTTCATTGTATACTAATTTGATGGAGTTTTGTTGTTCACAGGAATATTTTGAACCACTGCTGTTCCTATCTTTGCTGTGTTTGCTCTGCTGGTGCCCCTGAAAATGAGGCTCAAACTGCAAAACAAGGGCTTTTCCTAAATGTCAGCATGGTAATATTTGCTGTAGTGTAGCTTCTAAGGGATCAAAGGATTGTTGGCCCTTAAGCTTCATTCTGAAACAGCTAACTTCATTTATTTAAAAATCTTGGATTGTGTTGTCAAGGATTTGTTTTCAGGCTTGTAGTTGATTTGTGCTTTGTCACAGATCTTGGTTATGAGTTAGTCTCTTTAAGAGTGCCTGGTGTCCAGGAGATGGACAAATTGATTAAGTTTTGTTGTAAATAACTCCCTAACATTGAGATTGTAATTGCAATGTATTTTTTGTGTTTCTGTCACTTGGGAGTTTATGAAATGGTTTTGTAATTATTCTGTTCTTCTCAAGTTTACTTAGCAATAAGGGATTACTATCTGCCTTGTCAGTGACAAGGAATTATTTTGACAATTTTACTTTTCTTTCCTTGATATTTACTCCTGAGAGAGAGTCTAATCTGCTATTCAGACCTCTTAGCTGTTTGGTGTGCTGGAATCTAAAGTCAGGTACAAATTCTTTTGCAATTCCTTTCTTGTGCCTGGTAGTGTTTTAATTTTCTTGGCAATATTTTGTGGCGCAGTGTGGCTCAGCCATTCAGTATGATGGAATTGGAGATTTGTATGTTTCCTGATGGTATGGTATTACCCGGAGTTTCAAAATTTTTTAACAGCAAAGAAAAGTTTGTTTTATAATTTTTCTGTAGAACATTCACATCAAACTGAAACATGTGGTTCTCATCCCCAGCTATGCAAACTACAATATTTGACCTATAAATTCTCTTTTATCCACAAGTGCACGATGAGTGTCGTGCTGAAAGAACTGAGTTCTACCAGATGCATCCATCCATTTTCCTCTGATACTCAGTGTAGAGGAAGACATGAAAACTAAACGCCTCTTGCAGAGGGGTGTGTGTGGAATTACTGGAACCATTTTAATCCTAATTGCTTCCTAGCAGCACTAGCACATGTCTAATGATGCATCTCACACAATTGGATACAACAACAATAAAACAAGTAATTCCAATCACAGAAGGCTGGCAGTAGCTTTTGAGGTCATTTTGTGCAAGTTGATCAATAAGAAGTTCACATCCTATAATCCACATTGGATTTATTCTTGTAATACATCTTAACTTCATGTGTAGCAGTAGTTAATTGCTAATCCATATTCATTGAACAGAACAAATGAGGACAGGAAGGGGTGATATACTTGTACCATCACATCAAATGTGTAACTTCTGAGCTCTGTCTTTCATCTTGATCTCTTGTGTTTCTGTATCTTCTGTCCCCTTGACTTCAGAAAGTCTTTACAGATTATCACAGAGTTTTACCAGCTCCAGTTGGTGCTTCTGTTGACAATGTCTGGTATTTGCATAGATGTTAATTAGGTATTTTGAGTGTCTATCTCTTCTTGAGAGGCATTATTGTTGATGGTCAGAATGTGTTTGCGTTTTATAAGACTGATTGTAGTTTAGTAATTATTCTTCAGAGCACCCTTTAAAATCTATATTTCTTTCAACTGCAGTGTATTAAACTTGCCATTGAAGTTGCCTGGTTGTTGTTGGCATTGCAAACATTTCATTTTCTGGTTCACCTTTGAGCACAGTGTGCTACATTTATCATCCAGTTTTTAGGGCTAAATCAAAAGCCCATTGAGGTTAACATTAAAAAGAGAAAAATATCCTCTCTTCGACTAGTCAGCTCTGCAAGATGTTCCTGCTCTTCTCCCTCATGTGTATTACTCTGATTGATCCCAGTTGGGTATGGTTTTATCAAGTATTTGCCAAGAAGTTTATGTATTTCAGCAAATAGATTATTTGCCACTTATATGGATGCATGAATCATGTTCCAAGTTACTTTTTCTTCCCTCTGACTGTTGCCTGATTTGTAACAGAAAACTTTTTTTTTCTTCTCTGTAATGATTTGAGCTTTTAATAGGTGAGGAACAAGAAATCAATCATAGTAAGCCATAAGCAAATAATGAATATCCTTGCAGAAATTATTTTTCTCAGAAGAAAACACAAGTACTGATATGAGGAATTGCATTCTCCAGAATTGATTAAAAAACCCACTGATTTATATGAATTCATGCAGCTTTACAATACTGATTATTTGTGATCCATGCCTTATCCAAATCAGCTTCCATTTTGTAAGTTGCTCCATGAAAAGAAAATGAATTAAATGGAATACTGTCCATGGAATTAAATCCATTAAATACTTAAAGATTAATCCATTCAAATAAACTTAAAATTTGACAAAATATTATTTATATTTAAAATTCAACACTTGATTGCCAAAACTCGGGTAGAAAAAGGTATTACTTACTTGGACAAAGAGATGAAGATGAGATGATTTGTTCTGGACACATAAATAAGAAATGAAATAGAATGTGCTGGTAGAGTGATTTAGCAGATCTTTCCAGGATGAAATTTTAAAAAAATAAAACAATGCATTCCCTTCTGAATTTAAAAGAGCAAATATTTTTTTGAAATTGTTTCTCAGATTGAGCCTTTTCTGATACTCTAAGTTTAGGAAAGATATCTTTCAATGAGAGGAAGTATCTAATCTTTTTAATGATCATAGTGTACTGGTATAGTTTAAGAACTAATATCCACCACCACATGCTATCATCACTAGAGAAAGTGTCATGTCCAAACCTGAATTTAACACCTGATTTGGGATGCACTGTATTTCTATAAATATTCTAACTCACGTATAAATTGCAGTTTTGCTCATGAATCTCACAAAATATCTTCCCTGAGCCAGATATAATGCAAACCTGGATACAAAAATTAACCGGATCTCACTTTATTTTGCATTTGAACTAATGCAATTGGAACCTTAATTATATAATCTCATTCACATGTTTGAGATACAAAAGAGTTCGCAGGACCCAAAGGGTATGAGGATGGCCCTGATCTTTGGAGGCAGAGTGAAAGGGGACAGATTCTGGAGAAGGAGTGATCTCACAGCATCTTGTCTTTGAAAGGCAGCAAAAGGTCTTGGAGGAGTAAAAGGAGGCCCACAGGAACTTGGTAGGGAGGATTAGAAGAGTTGAGAATGGAACATTGATTTAATGTGTTAAATATTCAAACTGAAAGGGGGAAAATTTAGTTTGGATATTGGGAAGAAATTGTTGGCTGTGAGGGTGGTGAGGCCTTGGCACGGGTTGCCCAGAGAATCTGTGGCTGCCCCATCTCCAGAAGTGTCCAAGGCCAGGTTGGACAGGGCTTGGAGCAACATGGGATAGTGAAAGGTGTCCCTGCCCATGGCAGGGGATGGAATGAGATGGTCTTTAAGGTCCCTTCCCACCCAAACCATTCTGAGATTCTATGATATAAGAATCCATTGTTTTCAAAATGATGGATTTAACAGATTGGAAAATCTGCAGTTCATGACTCTTTGCATCACCTGCACCTCTTAGCACTTACATTTTGGATGCAGCAAAAGCGTGAACTTCGTAATGCCAAGTTATCATGTATTTCCATTAGAAATGCCAATTCTGGGTGAAATTTCCATAACTCTATTGTATTTTGATTAGAGTGGCTACATCCTTTTTTTCTGTCTGTCATACAAATATTTAATGATTCATTAGCTCTCAAGTTTTCTGCCTAGATGGATATCTAAAGCCGAGCTGTAGTTCACTCAATATGCAGCACCACAGATCAAACATGATTAAAAAGGTTCTTCTGTCTTCAAACCTGCAAAAAGGGTTATGTATTTGTCATAATAGCGTTCTGACAAGACTTGGGTTGGCATAATTTGAATTTAGCAAATGAGAAGAGCTTGCATCCATCCTTCACTGAAATTGTGGGGTTATTGCTCACCTTGTGCACTTTGCCTCAAAACTATGCACATAAATATCCTGGGAACATAAAATCTACCTTGCCTAGGGATGAAGTGTTGGACAGAAAAATATTTTCTGTTTCAAAAGGTAGTAAGTGCTTACTGTCATTATGATCAAGTGGATTCACAGAAAGTTATAACTTTTGTTTATTATAATTTCCTGCTCCTTGGGGCAAGTCAACCCTGGTAGTATTTATAAGTGTGGAGCCTGTGTTGAAAAATTGATTTTAAATGAGTGATACTTTTGACACAGAATTCCTAATTTATTTTACTTTCTTTTGACAAGTATTCAGGAATTCCCTGGAAGCAGACAATATAAATACAAGAGAATGGTTTATTAAGCTCAGTAGAAAATTTTTTATTATACTTTCGCCAAAAAGCAAATTATTGAGAACTTCAAAAATTACAATTCAGTGAATTTTGACTTCACAGTGCATAGTTTTAACTGAAGACATGGAAAAGTTTTAGAATTGGAAAATATGACAAATACGTTTCTCTATTTTAAGTAGAAGTAATTTGGGAGGTAGGAGATTGATAAACATGATCAACTGTGAAGTGCAGCTCTTTGTTTGAAAAGGACACGGAATTTACACTTCCACTGCAGTGCATGAAATGACTCATATACGGTTTTTCATTCAAATACATACTCCTTGTTTTTTATTGACTCTCCATTCTGTTAGAAAATAGTCAGCTTATAAACAACACAAATGGAAATGACAAATGAAATCACAGGACATTAAAGATGTCAATATAAGGCAGTTTGCCCTTAACTTTCTCAGCATATATGCAGCAAGTATTTCCCTATCTGATTTGTAGTGTTGCGTTCTAGCTATGAAATTTACCACAGGAAACAATGCAATATAAATAATAATTTTTACAGAAATAATCCAGAGAATAAAACATATTACAAATCCATGAGACCAATGTCTAATGTAACACTAATTGACAGAATAATATGTTTGCTTAGTCTATTGAAAGATTTGCTATGTATCTTCTGAGTGGCTATATTGAAGAAAATCATAGAATCTGCTGAGCTGAAAGGGACCCACCAGGATCATCCAGTCCAACCCCTGGCCCTGCACAGGCCCATCCCCAGGAGTCACCCCATGGGCCCCAGAGGATCATCCCAACCCTCCTGCAGCTCTGGCAGCCTTGGGGCTGTGCCCACTGCCCTGGGGAGCCTGGGCAGTGCCCAACCACCCTCTGTGGGAAGAACCTTGTCCTGAGATCCAGCCTGACCCTGCCCTGACCCAACTCCAGGCCGTTCAGGAGAAGCTGCAATCTCTGGTGAGGTCTGACCTCAGACTTCTCCAGCTGAATAGGCAATGTTCCTTTAGTACTCCCCGTATGGCTCCTCCAGGCCCTTCATAATCCTTGTATCTCTTTTGGACACTCTCTAACAACTTTAGATCTTTCTTATATTGCAATGTTTTAAACTGCCCCAATATTCCAGATGAGGCCACTGCAGAGCAGGGCATTCCCCTCCTTGGTGTCCCTCAGGATACTGTTGGCTTTCCTGGCTGCCAGGGCATGAAGTTCACTGTTCTTTTAGCCCATTAAATTAGGTATTTTTCTTGCCACCTTTAGTAGGATTGCCCTGAAATCTGTTACACTTACTTCTCTTGGTATTCTCTGGGTCATTAGTTTTCATATTATAATGCATTGTACTCAAAATAGGCAAAGAATTTGCACTTCTGTATTTCAAACCAGCTACATCCTTTGTCCTTTTCTTCTTTCATTGAGATGTAATGTGGTTTTAGTTTAGCAGAGCAATGTGCTTGATTCAGGCTCTGCTGTTGCGGAATCCTAGTGGCTTTGTTTTTGGAACCCAACCTGTTCTCTCTGCTCCAGGAACAGTGAAAACCACTATGACTATGCTTTTCTAATGTCTTTGGTGATGTGATAATAAAGGGATAAAGGTCCATCTCTTTTGCCTTGACCTTTCATGCATTCATCTCTGCCAAAATTTCATTCTTTCCTTTCCCAGTTTGTTTCTAATGTGTTCTTTCAATTTAAAGATAAAAATTGATTGCTGGGCCTATCAGACTTTGTTCAGACCTGCCAAAATGGCATACATTCTCAGCTCTTGACTTTCTCAGAAGACACTTGGATAATGGCATTAAACCCAGCACACACAAGGAAGTGTGTGACCTGCATGTAAATTATCCAGTGTGAATTAATAATACAATTAACACTTTGGCGGCTCCACAAATTAAAAAGTGTCAACTGTTTTCAGACCTTGGCAAAACATTTGTAATGAATTGGGCCCTTGACTTTACTTTGAGAAGACATTTCTACATAAAAAGAGGGTTTATTTACAGCTACTCAGTGGAGCACAGGGAGGTGATGAGATAAAATTCAGCTAAAGAGGAGAAAGGGTTTCATGAGTTACTAAATATTTACCATGAGTTTTGAAAATAAGTGTTTCCCTGATTAATTCTATGGGTAAGAACAAGAAATGCAGTGGTTTTTGGTCTGAACCTCTTTATCTGATGAACGCCGTTAAAAATAATGGTCGGAATGATGTATATTTGGGTTAAAGAACAGCTTTTATGAATTATGGATTTCTGTTGGATAAGACCTTATTTTTCAGCCTGGGCCTTACTGAAGAGTGAAGGAATAGTCAGTGGGTTAATCGTAGTCTTACATGGAAACCTAAAGAAACCTGAGTGGTAGATGTACCAGAAAACATGACACTGAGAACCTGACTGGGGCACTTCCAACTGTGGTTACTGCGAGATAAAACCCAACAGATTTCTAAAACATATCTCCATGTATTAGGAAAAAGATGTCTTGGTGGTTCTTTGCAAGGAAAATGATTTAGCAGCTCTCACTTAAGACCTATAAAAGACTGTGCTCCTGGTTGTGTTATGTCGAGGTTTGGAATTTCAGCCCATGTCTTACATAGAGGATTTCTGTGGCATAGCCTAAAATATCTTTATTATGTCTGAAAATTGGCAAATGTGATGCACTAGTAGTATATAACGGAATAGAGGAATTATTAGTGTACTTAGAGGCCAAGGTCTCATTTCCTGTTGACAGTGAGCCTTAAGTTCTTCAGACCTATTTCCAACTCTACAAATGGGAATGCACCAGTGAATGTGCAGTCATTGTAAGCATGTCTCACAGTGGGATGATGTACCTAAATGTGCCTGTCTATGCACCTACATCTTCATGTAGGATCCTTACAAAATTCTTTGCATGATTTCAAGGAAGTCAGTTCTTCTTATAGAAAAAAACAAACAAGAAACAAAATAGGAAAAATATTGTGCTACAGGAGCAAAGGCTAATCCTAAGTAATGCACTTACTCAAATATAAAATATCCATGAGTGGAAGAAAGCACACAAAGTGTCATCATTAACACGAAAAACATATTCTCTGTTTTTTAAGAGAAAAGTAGAATTGGAGAATTCTACAGGGTTTTTCCCACCTTATCAATAAAAGGATGTCCTGAGCATCCTTTCTGGGATAAAAAAATCTTTTGTTCAGGTGTTTGTGTTGTCCACCATTCTGAGAGTTATTTTAGTGCAAGCCAATGTCTTTGCTTTGCCATATTAGATATTAGCATGAAATTCTTTGTGACATGCACTTTTCACTGGAGAGCTTCACGTACTTTATCTACTGTTTTCTAAACAGAGATATGATTTAATTAAGCTGTTGAATTCTGCATGACCTTGTTTCACTTTTGCTAAATATTTGATGTGATAATAATCCTCAAAATTTTCTTAACAGAAAGCTAATATCCATGTAGTAATATAACTTCCTTTGATTTATATCTGCCTTTTTATTTACTTTTTTACTCTCATGTCTTATATAGTGTAATACTTAATGCAGTTAAGCTCTAGGTTAAGAATCTTCAGTTGTTTCTCTGCCAGCATAGTAACACACAAGAGGTCAGGACTCAAAGGAGCTTCATTACATAATTTAGAGGATTTATTCCTTATAGTCAGGTCAAATCACACGTTCCTGAGTTGTGACATCCTTTGGTACAGGTTATGTGCAAACACCTGTTTTGCATATAACCTGTACCAAAGGATGCAGATAATCTCCTCAGGCTATCTGGTTTAGTAATGCATTGTAAACTAGACTATTAGAAACATTGCATCCAGTATTGGAAATTTTATTGGTATTAAAAAAATCCAAATTTTCTTGCTGCATCATGTTTGTTTCTCCTATAAGTAACAAAGGAGTTTGTATGTTTTCCCATGGACATTTTCTGTACCTGAAGCCTGTTATTGGTCTCCTCCATATCCTTGCTCGATTTTCCTTTGATACAGTCAAAACTCATGTAAGAACTGCAGTAGTCCCAAAACTGCAAAACGGAAAGATTAATTCAAACTCTGTATGATGGAGTTGAAGTCAGTGTTTTAGAAACCTTCTGTTTCTCATTGTGGACCCTCAGGATTTGTACTTGTTCACATTCTTACCCCAACACTTTCCCCTCACCCATCTGCACTGAGCTCTCTCCATGTCCCCCCTCTCACTTTCCCACCCTCCTCACTGCCTGGCCTCTGTTTTCTCCAATCAGCAGATTTTCTTTCTCCTTGCCTGTTGTTTCTCTGGGGTCACTGATTAAATAAATCAAACAGAAGTGGTCTGGTATTGATCTTTAGAGCATGCTGTTAGTGTTTTCCCTCTGCTCTGAAGTGAATTATTTTATAGGCACTTGTCTTTAATAACTGAGCTGGTCCATTATCCACTCAAGCAGCTCAGCAGTGCCAATGTTCTACTCATTGCCCTTACACACACCATTGTATCAGATTGCTCCAAGATCAAGTGAAACATGACCGTGACTTTCTCTCTGTAAGTGCTTTTGTCCTTGTTGTGTGACCCAGAGAAAAGCCCCCTTCTAATGTATCCGTGAAGCCCCTGCTCTGGGGTTTCTTTTTGGGTTCAGTTTTAAATTCAGAATAAGATAAATGGACCTTCTTTTACTTTACATTGACTGTAATCCTCTTACTTTTTGTTGCAAGTCGTATTTTGCTTAATGCAAAGGACAAAAGTAAGAGGTCTTGTTCATTTTCTTGTTGGAAGAGTCAATCTCAGGTGAGGAGGAGTAGTTTGCCCATGTATCCCTTTTTTAGTGTAATGGCTTAGAGGCATTAGGTAGGAAAGAAAAGGTCTTGGAAAATAATGCTTCTGCCATAGGAGAAGGGATAGAAATCATGTAGAAATACTAATTTATGACTGTGGTAGACTTAGGCTTGGTCCTTGCAATAACTGTGGTGGTGTGTTATGTGTAACACAGCTACAATTGTAGGCTGTGTTTAGGTGAAAACACTCAATGACCTCTCAAATTAATTAATTCCCTTAATCAAAGAGCATAATTAAATATGAAATTTCCAACATGCAAGCAAGCAACTCCTGAAAGAAAGATTAAATAAAAAAGTTCTTCCACTTGAACACAGGCATAGGTGTGGATCATATTATCAGGGCAAATGTGCTTTTTGATTCATCTTAGTGTAGTCTGAATTTGTGTTTTATTGATGACTAAATGATATTCCAGTTTGAGACCTCTTGAAGAATGATGATGTTTTGGGATATATTGCCCTTAATTTCTGAAAGCAAGCCCTTCTAAAACACCTTAAATTACAGGAAGTTGAGCCCTGATCCTCATTACCCATCTCTTCAGTCTGCTGCCTTCACTGGTGGAAAAAGAATTTGGTTTTAAACATGTGTTGCATAGTGAACAGAATATTCTGATGATATATTTGACCATGTTTTCCCATGACTGTTTTATAGCTCTGTAATGAGCTGGGTTACAATGAACAAACAGGCAAACAAAAATTGTGTGCCAGTGTGTTGTTGGTGTTGAGCATTAACATCACTAACACAATTTAACGGTGCAAATTTAGTTTATTAAAAGACTAAGGGTAGTATATATAAGGCAAGAGCAGTCTTAAATTATTTTCTCTAGCCTGTTTCCTGTGTTCATTTTCTTTCACTGCAACTGATGCTATGAAATGAAGACACTCTCTGTGTACTGTACCAAGCCAAATCATATTACAGAAAGCAGAATGCAGTTAAATGAGAGTTAAATTACTCTCAAATGACAAGGAAATGTTCAGCTAGAAAATGTGTTATGAGAGTAACACCTTCCAAGTCAGATTGCTGGGAGGAAAAAAAAATAAAGTAAAAAAAAGTGGGCTTGTAAAGTAGAAATGCAACTTCCAGAGAGGTATTTTCTAGGAAAATCTGGGCAAGAGCCTAGTTGGCAGGATTTGGACAAGGAAGTTCTAATGGAAACAATTAGGATTATTCAACAAACAAGGGGTTGATGGTGAAAATGTCTAAATCCTGCTCTTCCCTGTGCTGTATCCTGTTTTTATCCTGAGGTTCTGCTCCCAGGGCTCCTCATTCCTAGTGGCCTCCTTGGCCATGAGTTCTGTGAGAACCCTGACGTGGACTGTTTGGTGTGTGAGGAGGGTTCAGAAAAGCTCTGGGGTTTGGACATGGTGTTCAAACTTTTATAATTGAAATCACAAATGGGAAATACGACTCTTCAATTAGTCATTGCCAAATTTAAATGGCATTTCATGGCACTAGCAAAACAGTTTTGCAGCAATCTCAAAATCACCTTTAAGACATAGTCTAAATCTTTGTTGGAAATATTGTTTTAAAAATCCTAGTGGATAAAATTAAATTATTAATTTATGAAGGTTTAAATAGTGATATGTTGATGTAAGATGTAACTTCATGCTGAAAGCTCTGACATTGGGTGTAAACACAATAGTTTGGCTTTTAAGGCAGAATTATAAATATGACCTACCCCACTTTGCTCTTTGGAAAAAAGCTACATTAGGTCTAAGATTATAATTTTTATAGTTTTTAACTGTCAAAACAACAAATGAAAGGCATTAATACACTATATTTCCTGACTGATGAAAACTCGAGCAAATAATTTCTCTAATGATCTGTTAGATCTGATCAACTGATAAAATTTGATAATTACTTGGTTTTACAGGAAGGTTTTTTGGCATGGTTGTTGTCTCACAATGCAATTTGCTTTCCTTCCATTTCTGCTGTAAGTATTTCATCAATGGTCTGATTTTTAAGTAGAAAATTTAGAAGGGTGTTAGTACTCTTTACGAAAATTATTCAGCTGCTAATACTCTTGCCAAGTGGCTGCTTCTGTCATGAGTCACTAAAAATAACAGCAATTAACTTGTCTCTGAACCTCTTTCCTATCAATATTTTCATATGCTTTTTGCTAAATAATAAGCAATGAAACTACCCCTGGGGTTCTTTTGTCACCACAGATGGGACACTAGGATTTGGTCCAGCCAAAGCAGCACAACCTTACCAAAGTTACTGTTTTCTAGCACTTCAAGGAGAATGTGTAGATGTCTTTGACAAGACAGATGATGGTGCAGTAACGTGTTGCTTTTCTTGTAGTTGTAGAGTGAACAATTATGCTACTTATCATTTTTAAGGGCTGACTCTGGCCATCAATATTTCCCCAATGAGTGATAGAAAAGACTTGTGTGATGACTAATTATTTTATAAGATATTTCAGTTTAAGTCCTCCACTAGAGTTCACTAATAACATTGTGATAAATACAAAAAACTTATGCATTTAACAACCCAAACTATTATGATATTTGTGACATGATATCAAATGAAAATGTGTGTGATCAATTTTAATTGCTATAAATATTTGGAAGTACCTTTGTAATTCAGCACACTGGTGGGAACCTGATGGTTTGAGCTGATAATGGATTGTGCTGAGGGAACAAGTAGACCCACGTGGAGACGTTCCCACCATGAGAACACACGGATACTCTGACACAGGACATGAATCAGAACCTTCACATGAAGGATAGGCCAGCTCTCATACCCAAATTTTAGTGATATATTTAATCTAAAAGATCTTTTTGGTATATTGGAAGGTAGTGAGTTGTGGAGAATTTTGAGTGGGAGAAATGGAACCTGAGACACCTCTGCCACGTTCTAAAGATGTAGTGCATCCTTAGAGAAAAACAGGAGAGAAATATATCCTGTAAGGGATGCAACACAAACTCTATTTGTTAGCTTCAGTCTGGTCTTTAGTGTTGATTAATGTCATCATTGCACTTTACATGTGTCCCGGCCTCCTCTTCTTGAAATGCTGCTGCACAGGCTGCCTCACTTGGAAGAAAGGGACTGTTTTCCTCATCAGCTCCTAGAGGCTGCTGCAGTCCCACTTTGGCTGAAGGCACTGGGGTTTTGGGAGCTGTGCTGAGCGCTCCTGTCCTCAGCAGGGATTCAACCTGTCGGGCTGCTCCTGCTGGGTTACAAAAGGGATGGGAAGATTTGATTTCTGTTCCACTTTATTGACTAGTGGGTGATGCGCACCTGGAAGAGAAGCGAAAAATGTGTGACTAATTTGTTTTTTAGAATTACTTGCTATCATTAGAAATAAAAAGGAAAGAGTTCAGGTGCAGAGCTTTTATTGTCCTTAGGTAAAAGGCGACAAAATATTTCTGGATGGTACTTTGCTTAATGAATAGTACTGAGATTTAAACAAATCCACAAACAACCCCTATAACTTCAGTGTTCTGTTCGTTTCAATCTACATCAAATGTTAATTCTCTCAGGCTGCATCCAAAACCAACAGAACATAAACAGCTGGTTTCTGCTGCTGGTTTTTCAAATCCTTCATATCTCATAACAGGGACAGACTGATCCCTGATTCTTCCTCCAGCCTTTTTACAGCAGTGAGCTTTACAAACATTACTAGAGTAGACCTGAGTAAAATCGTTTAAAAAAGTGCCAAAAATGACAAGACATGACATTGCACTCCGCTGAGTATGCTTGTTTTACAGCCTTTAACCCAACAAAAGGGTATGCCTGATGTGGAGTGGGATGAGATGGAAATAGTGCCCTAAAATATATATACACATCATCTCATTGCTTTATACTGGAGACTTTCTTTCTATACAGTTGAACATTCATGAAATGTACATGAATATTTGAAAGGATGATATATAATTAATATGTAAAACCCAAGACCAAAAGTTTCATTATGTTTTAAGAACTCCCTAAAGTCATTTGTATCCTTCAAATAAGTTGTCACAAAGACATTGGCTTCAAATGAATTTCAGCCATGTCTTCTTGTGTCACTCTATTATTGCACTCTTTTGCAGAAATTTTAGTGTGCACAGTAAAATATTGTGGTAGCACAATTCTTAAAATATTTTTTTAAGTGTTTCTGAAAATTTTCTGGACATGGATAGTAGGGACAGGGAAGCTGATCTTACTACATTCCTTTCTCATCATACAGGTCCTGGTTTATCCATGTCATTGTCCTTTTAAAGGCTGCTATAATAAGCCAATGTTTTATAATTTTATGTAACTCCTTCTTAGAAACTCTGATGCAAGAATTCTACAACTAGTTCTGAGGAATAAAAATAGCAGATTATTGTAACCATCTTGTAGCTGTGGAAATGAAATCATACAGGTCATTTTAGGCCACCTGAAGGGATCTATGTATGTTTTATATGTATATAGCAATGCATCACAAGTGTTTTGAAATAATTTAGGAATTTCATAAACTTATTCTCTATAAAAACTGTAATAGAAATTATAAGAAAAAGCAACATTATTACCCCCAGGATTTTTTATTAGGGTTTTTGGATGGTGGTTTGTTGGCGGGTTGGGGTTTTATTTTTTTGGTTGTTGGGTTTGGTTGGGAGTTTTTGGTAGAGATTAGAGACAAAGCCTTGATTTCTGGGTACTAAATTCCCTGTTTTCCAACTGCAAGCAAGTGAGGTTGATGCTTGGCCAGCAGAATGCAGAGGTTTATAGAACAGCATTAGATCAAGAGGGAGTTAAAGGGAGATGCTCTTTCTTTGAACAGGTGATTTTTAACCAGGTTAAAAACATTTATCTGACCTCTGTGCATATATCACTTTCATTGACAATTTTGTGGATAATAAAATTATAGAAGTCTTCTAGTATTCTACAAAAAACCCTTTAAATACTCCTGACAAAGATATAATTGCTATGTCTGCATCTGAACCTGTTTCTTTTCTTTGTTTTTTTTTTGCAAAAAAAAAAGAGCTAAAAATTGTGGTAAAGACTTTATTTGGCTATAATGGACTACTAAAAAGTACATGTAAGAAAGTCCTCATTCTATTTAATAGATTGCCAGAAAACACCAGAATATCCTCACAAATCTGAACAAGGGGCCTATGCTACCATTTTCCTGACATGATATTTTTCTCTGGGGTGTGGAAATATAATTTTTTTTAATTAGCTGTTGAAGTATCTTAAACTTCAGCTCTGTTGTCAAGGTTGAGGAAGATGGCTCCAAATGCAAATAAAACTAACAAGTACCTAGATTCCTAGTGCTTGAGATGTACTTTACATTCAGGATAAAGCAGATTGAGTCTGCCCTGAGTCGCACTCAGATGAAATATTAAAGGAAGATTATTTAGCAGTAAATGCTAAGACAGTGTAGAGAAGGTAAAGGAAGTTAGAACATGGAAAGCTAATTAATTTCCTTGAATCCAGCCCCCAAATGAGCCTTTCAGCCCTGCAGATTGACTGATGGGATGTGTCACTTGGAAGAAAAGGATATGAAACTGCACAGGAGGAATTGGAAGAGCCAACAAAGGATTAACAGGCTCTGTAACATCCTGCCTGTAAAACAAGGGAGGCCCTGCTTTCCACAGGCTGCTGGGATAATTATATTTTTGTGCTAATATGTCATATTGGAATATCCGAATCGAGCTGTTTGGGATGGCTGTTTTATCTGTGCTTCTCCCAGTGTCATGATTCTATCAGAAGATAACTTTGAACAGTAAACACTGCCAGCAATCAATACATGGGAAAGAGGCAGCAAAAGCACTGAAGGAGAAAATTGCCAAGCTGTGTTCCAAAGGCATGTCAGGGAACAAAATTAAGCCCTGGCAACTTAAAAATTCAAGTCATAACATGCCAAGGTTTCCATAGGTGTATGGAAGGCAGATATTTACCTATGAAGAGTGTTCCACCCAGTATCTCTGCACTAAGAACTTTTCCAAGGGCTTTTCATATTTCTACTTATGATTGAATTCTGTTTTTCCTCCAAAAGCAGGCAAAGCAGGGGATGTGTCTCTCTAATAGGTTATGCTCCCTGGTTACTCTTTTCCTTGCCAGGGCTGTGCTTTTTGTTCTGTGGTAGCAGGTTTGTTTTCCTCACTCTGGAGGTTTTGCCACCACCTCTTGACTTGGATGTGGCTGGGTCCCTCTTGGAGCTGAGATTGGGTCTGTTGGACCTGAAGGAAGAAGCTTCTGGCCGTTTCTCATAGGAGAGAAACCCTGTCACACCAACACCACGCAGCCTAAAAAATGAAAGGAAGGGAAAGGGAAAGCCTGTGAAAATGTTCATGTTATATCTACCAAATATTTATCTAAATTATTATCACACAATATTAGTTTGTTAACAAAGTGTGTCATGCTGACACTTCCATGTTGTGATTTTGTGCCCTTTTTAGGCCCTGTCCTTCATTTACCTTTATTTTTGGGGTGTCTTTCTGAACATTTGTCTTCCTGCCTTCTTTTCAGTACCAAGGGCATTCAACCAATGTTCAAGATTGTTTCAGTGCCACTTGACTATGATATATTTATTCACTCTATAGTTTGGGCAATAGTGTTTTCAAAAGGCTTGGCTGTCCCTGAATATTCCCTTGTAATATGCCGTAGGATAAGAAAAGATTTTGTATATTCATCAATTCTGATTTTATAGATAAATTAGAATAAATTAGAATATCAACCTGAGATTTTCAAGAAAATCAGTTATAAAAAGCTAAATATTTAATGCAGTACCTTGTTTCCTTTATGAAATATTTGGAAGAGAACATGTGTTTTTTTGTTATTTTGCTTAGCAGTGTTGAGTCAGATCCATCAAGGATTTCCAAGGATAAGGAGAGTGTGAAACTCTTGGATAAGCCATATTTCTGTTTCTGGCTAGTTTTTCAAATAGGGGGGGTTTTGCCCTCCAAGAATAATTCTTTCTTACCTTGAAATTTTAGTGCTCCTGCTAATCTGTCTCTTTTTGATTTGAAAAACTCTTATCTGTCCAACAGACAAGACATTTCTGTGAGATAGACATTAGGGATTGGCAGCTCATTCCAAGGATTCAAGTGAAGAGACAGAGTCCTTATTTAGGAGGGTATTTAGTATGGGAAGTTAGTGTCTCTCCAAAGCAGAAGCCAAGAGTGTTTAGCTTGAAGCACCAAGTTAAACACCCCTGGCCCTGGAGGGAAATCAGTTTGTGACAACAAAGGAATTGGGTCACACTGAGATGTATACAAATAAATTAGGGTGTGAGATTTAAGAAACCCCCAAACATAAACAGTCGAAAAAGCCAACAAATAAAGAAAAAGTAACTAAATGAAAGAAATGAAAACAAATGGAACCCCAAATGCACAAAAATTTAAAAGCAAACACATTCCAAACCAACAAACAACTCTCCCCACACACACCAAACAAACAGAAGGGCCCTAAAATGAACCGGGAATGTGGAGAAACTGTCATTGCAAAGAGAATTATATAAAGGAAGGTTTAAGAAAAGTCTCCTGCAAATGAAAATGCAGATGGAGTTGGGCACATGAAGAGGGTACAAGTTTTACCCACTGTATTTTAAAAGCTGGGAATTAGGAGGGTTGTGTTGGAGTTACTCCACGAGACAGTTAATAAGAAATTAATTAATTTTAGACACATTAAGTCTGTGTGAGATCTTCTGGGTCTCCAGGGCGACTAAAGAGTGAAGGGAGCACTTCAGGTGAAGAAGGTTCCTGCTGAAAAGCCAAGTGACTTGTAACTCTTTTCAAAAAATGTAAATTAAAATGTCAGAGGAGGCACTTAAAAAACATTTAGCAGGAATAGAAGAGGTCCAAGGAAGGGTGACATTATAATTATAGACATAGGGTGGCTTTATAAGAGGATAGATCTAGAATTATTAGAACCCTCTTTGTGGAGCAGACAGGAGTGAAATAAGACTTCTGAAGAATAAAAATAATTAATAAAAGAATAATTTCTATTGCTTTTATAGCAGAGTGTGTACTTTTTCATCAAAACATAAAAATAGTCTGGGGAACTCCCTGCTCCAAGCTGGAGAATATTGGATGATTTCTATTTTGGGTGTAGTACTGGTCTTAAGATGCAATAGGTAGAGTCAAAGAGTTGTAGAAATTTCAGTGCATCACATATAAACTAGCCAATCATTAAACAGAATAATGATGAAATTTATTTTAAATGTAGCTTATTCTATTGCAGAAATCATAAAAATTTCCCTGAAGTACATGCAAGTATCCCGGACAGAGGAGTAGTTTAGAAGCAATATTCCAAGTAGTGTGCAAGTTCCATATGGGAATCCAGAATTCAGCACACAGGGGGCTGGCAATTCTCTCTCAGAGACAATCACTTTAAGAATGTTTAATTTGTTAACATGTTTTCATAAACTGGCTTTCAATATTTTATTATGTCATTCTTTTTGCCTATCATGCAATTCTGCACCAAATAAAAAATTGAAAATAATTCTTTCACCTCACCTGTATATGTTATATATATGCTATAGAACATATATATGCTTTATATGTTATATGTGCAGTATACCGTGTATAATACACCTTCCACTATCCCAGGTGGCTCCAAACCCTGTCCAGCCTGGCGTTGGACACTTCCAGGGATGGGGCAGTCACAGCTTCTTGTGTCAGGGTCTCACCACTATCACAGCTAAGAATTTATTACATATATGTGGTCTAAATTTCCCCTCTGTCACTTTGAACTCATTCCCCTTTGTCCTTTCTCTCCAGGCCCTCAGCAGTAGTCCCTCTCCAGTTCCTTGTAGCCCCTTCAGGCCCTTGAAGGTGCTGTGAGCTCTCCACACAGCCTTCTCCTCTCTGCCTGACAGCCTCAACTCTCTCAACCCTACTTTTTGTTACAGCAAATTGTGTTGTCTGTATCCATTATACTTCCTGAATCCAGGTTTTAGGGGGGAAAAATAGGTATACAAAATTTAAGATAAGAATATTCAGGAATATTTAATGAGTTGGTTTGGCTAATGAATTAGGCGATGTAGTTTATCTCTGCATTTTAATACAAATAGTTAACTTCAAATAATTTCCATCCTCTTTGGTTTTCTTTTTACCTCTTGTAAATCTCTGCTATTTTAACTTGATAGGATTTTATTGCTGGTTTGTTGCACTGTAATTTTAGAGGTTTCTTTGTCACACAATATTCATGTACACTCAAATTCAAATTCATAGTCTTCATTTGTAAGAAATTTATCCAGTTTTATTTATTCTGGTGCACAGGACATTCTTGTGAACGCCTATTATTACAACATTAAACCTTGTTATTGCATATTCTGCTATCCTTAATACCTCATGAGAGGAAAAAATACAGCAAAGGGCACAATTCCAGGGAGCTCAAAAGGGAATGTGATGTGATCTGAATTAACAGATCACTTCAAGCCTAGGTAACTCAACCCACATCCTGGAATTCCCAGCATATTCAGTCTGCTTCCCCTTTTTAACTAGATTACTGCACTGTATACCAGAACCTATCCAGTGGTTCCTGGAAACAATTCAGGCTAAAGAATCCAGTTTGCTGTGAGTTCTCAGCTCTTTCCCTCTGCTTTCACTTGAGCTTCACCTCAATTACCAGCTGCTGTTCAAGCACCTTGAGCTTGTCAGTGCTCTGATCTTCGGAGCATCCCAGATATGGGCTGTGCACCTCACTGAGTCCTTGCTCTATAAACACAGCACCAAATAAAAAATTAAGACCCAAACAATGAAAGGATTATGGGGTTTTTTTGTAGGAGATGGCAAACTAAGCATAGCAGCACCTTCCTGAGGACACTCCATTCATTAAAGCAGCAACTAAAAATAGCTTATAAAAAGACCTGAGCTTTTCACAGTGATGGAAGGGATGTCTGTTTTCAAAGAAAGAAAATTCCAGTGTGTTGAATTAATTTCTCACTCATCCTGACTGTGGGAGATCTACACAAGGTGAGCAGAAGAACCAAAATTCTTGAAAAATAGTGTGGTCTGGAGCTAAAATGGGTTCATGCATCAGTACAGGATAATTCTGGATTTATTCAGGGTAAGATCCTATCAAAAGCTCTAGTGGATTGTGTCTGACAGTGTTCCAGGGAGAGTAAGAACAGATCACCCAACTGAGGCACCAACTGGGGTGCCCTTTGTGCAGGTTCTGCAGTGGATCAAGTACCTACAGAACTGAAGCCTTTGGGAAGTTTGACAGCTGTTCTAATAATTCCTTTATCTGTGAGTTAAAGACTTTCTTGAGGAGAATTGTAAAGAATAGTCCCTTGGCACAGAAGGAAACAGGTAGGATATAGTAGGATACTGTGTGGAACCATTAATCTGCCCTGAAATAGTGCAAAAAACTTGTTAAAGGGTTATTTATTTAAGTGTATCATCTTATGACTGCTATGTATATATAGGTTTAGTTTCCATTTACGTAAAGAGGTAGGATGCCTCTGTTTGGCAGGACAGTACATGGCCACAGCAGTTTTCCTGAAAAAATGATGAAATAAAAGTGCCATGAATTGTCCTAATAACTGGTAGGCAAAATCAACACCACAATGAACAAATGGAAAAGGCTTGGATTTTTATTTAGCTTCTACATTTAATGTTTCTTAGTAGATTTTTTACTGCTATGGAAGAGACAGAAAAGCCATTAAATTAATCAAGGTAACATAAATTAATCAGCAAAAATAAGTTTACTAAATCAACTAATTATTCTAAAAATATATGTTGTGTGATAAACATTGTGAAATGAAAAGATATTTCTGTTTAGTTGCAGTGCAGTGATTTCAGCATCCAGCACACCACTACTCTGGGGACATGAGTAACCTCAGCATAACCAAGTTCATTGCAATATTCTTCAGCTGCTCCAGTTTCCACATGCTTTGTAGTCAAAGGAGTGACCTTGTTGCTAAGGGAATTCATGGAGAAAAGGGAGAGAGCCATAGATAATTTACTCTGATTTTAAGCCTGCTCAAATCAAAGGAGATTTTCCTCTTTGCTTCAGTGAACTTAGGACCCACCAGGAGTTTAAGAATCCCACAGATATTTTTCAGTACATGTGATGCTTTTCAGTGTTATTTTCTAGGAGAAGGCATTTCTGAATCTGAGCTAAATGCTTTCTATAGCTGCTCCATTAGACTGATGAGTCATGAAGATCTGAGAGGCAACAAGTTAATAAAAATCAGATGCTTCCTTTAACAGAACGCATATTGAAGCCTTAATACCCACAGACAAGTAAAGACAAAATATGCTACCAAAGAATAAAAAATGATACCCTTTAATGTTAGTTTGAGATTATACGTTTCATGAAATAGAAAAATCTGTAACAGTAAGTGTTCTAAAATTACTTTGATTTAAGTTAAATATATATGATGTGGTTCTCTTGAGATGCCACTAAGCTGAGACAGATTCACATGTTTGACACTTGAGGAACAGAGACACAAAACTGAGGAACTGGGTCAGCACATGCAGCTGATGGGCAGTGACTGCAGCAGATGCTGGGCTTCCAAGGGTGGCGCACACACAGCCATGGAAATAGTGACTTAATGCTCTCGCTTTAAGGTGAAGGACTCCAAAGTGCTTTTAATCACATGAACGGCTTTGTTTTAGTTCTTTAAAGAGGTGGAGGAGAGAGAGAAGTTGTGGCCAGTAGGACCAGGGAAGTTATTCTTTTCCTGTACTTGCTCCTGGTCAGACCACATCTTGAGTACTGTGTCCAGTTCTGGGCTCCCCAGTTTAAGAAGGATGTTGAACTGCTTGAGACGGGCAACAAGGATGGTGAAAGGACTGGAGAACAAGCCCTATGGGGTATGACTGCAGGAGCTGGGGTTGTTCAGTCTGGAGAAGAGGAGGCTGAGGGGAGACCCTATTGCTCTCTACAACTACCTGATGGGAGGTTGTAGTCAGGTGGGGGTCGGTCTCTTCTCTCAGGCTGCCAGCACCAGAACAAGAGGACATGGCTTTAAGCTGCGTCAGGGGAGGTTTAGATTTGATATTAGGAAGAACTTTTTCACAGAAGGAGAGATCTCTCAGTGGAATGGTCTGCCCAGGGAGGTGGTGGAGTTGCCGTCCTGGTGGTGTTTAAGAAAAGATTGGATGATGTAGTTAGTGATCTAGATAATGGGATGGTGTGTTAGGTAATGTGTTGACAATAGGTGAGGAATTGGCTGCACTTGGTGATCTCTATGGTCTTTTCAAACCTTATAAATTCTGTGATTCTCAGTGGATTCAACTGACTCAGCCTCAGCTACTGTTGATGAATTGTCTGGGTGACTGGTGGCTTACACAACACTCCCAGGCTCAGGGTGGAATTGTTGGGGTGTCCTGTGCAGGGCCAGGGGTTGGGCTGGATGGTCCTCATGGGTCTTTTCCAACTCAGGATATTCTATAATTCTAAGAGTATTATTTTGCTAACAGTCGAAGTGTAGCTTTTGAATTCTGGCAACACCATCCTGAGAATGATGTCACTGGGCTTCGTTCTAAAGGATTCTTCAACAACATAAGAATCTTGTTTTGTTTATTGAGCAACATTGTACGTGTCCCTGATCCAAACAGTCCTTGAATAGAAGCACAGTGGAAGAGCTATTTAGATCATGAGATCTAAATTTTAGGTGGCCTAAAACTTGTCTTCAAAAAGCATAATTTTTCACATATAGTAGGAAAAGGATGTGTGAAAATTCTTCTGTCCTCGGGGGGGTTTGTGTGATGTGTGTATGTGTAGTGCTTTCAGATAAGATAATTATTCTCATCTGCCTTTCTTACAGTTAATTTCTTGCCTAAATTCATATTTACATAAAGATTCTTCGGTCCACCTGGTGAAAAATAACAGGTTATTAAACACTCAGGGCAACCTTGCCTCAATGAAAACAAACATTAAAGGAAATAGGGAAATAGCAGCAAATATGCTCCTTCCTAATCAGTTTCCCTTGTCTATAAAAGACAACCACATATTAGAAAAAGTTCATGAGAACTGGAAGACATCAATAATAATGCATTTTAGCTGCAAAATTCACTGCAGAGTGAGTGTCCTATACAGCTTTAGTTGTTATTTGAGACCATTAAGCCCAGTTCCAATATGTGTGCTGATGCCAGAGCAATCAGACAACTGTATTTTATCAGCACCACTTATAAAATCTGTCATATAACTCAGCTGCTGCAAAGATGCCTCTGGTTTTCCCCCTACAGAATGAACACTTGATGTGTAGGGGTTTTATTGGCAAGGAAGCTGCTTTTTAATCTTTGCATTCTCCGGGGTGGTTCATAACACATAATAATAGCAATGGAAGTAATGGTCGGAGTGTAAATGGGCTGTTATTAAGCAACAATCTAAATTGTTTGCAGGATGAAACCAAAGCACACTGGCTTTTAGGGATATTGTCTTCAGAGTACCTGGCTGGTGTTTTCATTTGCAGTTCTTTAAGGCATTACTGGAGATAAGTGGAATGAGGTACTCCTAAAGAAAAGATAATAAAAACTGAAATAAGCATTACATAAGTCACAAATGGCACAGTAATTTAGCTTTTGATGCTGGAAGTTGACTTTCCCCACTCTGATGCACTTGGAGTTGTTATTAATGTGGCTTCTGCAAGTTTGGGGTAGAAATACATATTGGAAAACAAGATAAACTTTACTTACATATATCTCGGTGATGACAAGAGGTTCTAAGATGGAAATTCATGTCAGATGCCCACTAAAGAGTTAATAAACTCGGTCTTTCTGGATATTATGAGATTAAACCATCTGCTCTGCTTAGAAGTCCATGCAAGATCCTTCACTATTTAAACCCACATCTGTTGGAAGCCTGCTGTATGTATCTAGTTAAATCCAGGGGTTAAGGGGAACAGTAGCTGCTTTTTCCCCACAGATACAGAACATTTGCCAAGATACCACATGGATTATGGAGTGTGGAGGGGTCTCTCTCCTACATACTTGCCTGGGCTTTGCTACAGAGAGAAGTAAATTTCACTCGTAGTAGAAGGATTGAATAAATCCTGCCTTGATGAATCTTTGCCTTAGAATAAGGCCTAAATCTGTGCACTCAAAGCATCCTTCCTAACATTCATTATTTCTTATCATCCACGTTAGCAAAGGTCATCTGTCTCTGGAGGCACTGACTTTGCCCTTCTTTTCCCCACTGGCATTGAACCTTCTGTTTGTAATGATGCTGTTTCCCCTCTCACTCTGAGCTCCACATTCCTTTTCCCTTGTTGTGACCAGAAAGTGGAGATCTGTGGGAGATGCACCATCTGGAAGCGCCAGTGTGGGGTTTTCTCTTTCGGTAGCAGGGCTAGCTGCGATTTCTGCCACTTGATGTTTCCAGATGACAGGTGCCTCCCAAACTGATCCCCTTCTGTTCCCAAATCATAAGTTAAGAGGAAATCCTTCCCAAGTCGTACACAGGCTCCAACACTTCCTCCTGATAATAATTTTGGGAAGCATAATAGCTCCATACTCAGGAACCCTGAATCCTACTTGAGTGACTGATGAAAGGAGATCTCAGTATGTTTAGATGCTGGAATGAGAAGAATATCTTTGTCTGGGGAAAGAGGAGAAAAGAGCCATTGTATCTCTTGCTGAAATCAGTTTCTTGGAGCCATAAAAGGATGAAAAAAATCCCCAGTTTTTATTTCTGTCCAAAAAATACTTCTAGTCCAGTGGTAGTTATTACCAATCAGTTCTGTATCGCTTTTGTATTTTTCTGAGGAAAAAGTCTGTTGAACTTATCATATCATGGACTAATCACCTGTTTTTGTTTTTTTTTTTAACATATTAAATGTAAATTCTGTTTGTTTTGGAGGGAACTGGTAGGTGGAATAGGCATCATTCTGTGCATTACTTAATGACCATTTGATAATCAGTAAAAATGGACAAATTATGCTCATTCTTATCTGTCTAAAGTTTGTCCAAATACCAGAAGCTTCTTTGAGAAAGCACTGTTTGATCATGATCTACGTAAAGAATTCTGATGGATGAGAGGGGGAATGGAAAGACATTTTTAAAATTCCTCATCACAGTGCAATGTTCTGCTCAGTTGCCTCCATCAAAACAGCATAATCAGTGCACACATCTGAGTAAATAGTGACTGTGAAGATAGGGAGTCTTCATTGTGTATTAATTCTCAAGCTTAATATGAATTAAAAGTTTTAATTTGTGATTAATATTTTAATATTAAATATAAGTATATTTTAAACATGAAATATAATACTGCAGTATGACAAAGCTGGATGAACTTTTTACTTTGGGCATTGGTGATTTTTTCAGTGTTGTGAATAATTAATTTTGTTGAGATTCAAGAACTGCTAAGACAACCCTTGGCCTGGTTTTCCATACAGCATATTAAAAAAATTTTTTTGAGGACAATTGGTTAGCTAATGTGTCTTTGAGCTGAATGTTTGCACAATGTGAAGTCAACAGTCAGTCATAAATCATAAATCAGTAGTAACAGTAGGTAAGTGAAAAACTTGTTATTTGACTGTTGTAATGTATTTTTAAATAAAGATAGTATTTTTCCCTCACTCCCTTATTTACTTTTAGTCACCGAAATCATTACCTAATAAGTTTTTCTTTTTTTCCCGAACAAAAAGGTATTGAATAATTTTCACATAGCCAAAAAAAAAAGGTTTCAAAGGAAACAGCCACAATAACCTCAGAATGGACGTTCATCTGGTATTTTAAATACACCATTGTACAAGCTGATATTTTTAGCATGTTTTGCAGTCTTAATGTATTGAAGAAATAAAACCTGATTGTGGAAACCAGTTAATTTTGGGTGAAATAAAATGTTCAGACAGATCAGTGTACTTTTAAATCCAGAACCAAAAATGGAATAAATAAGAACGTCATTAAGTTATTAACTTGTAGAACTGAACACGAGAAGTTCACTCCAGAAGATATTCTAACATGCTTAATTACAACCTCACTAAATTTCCTTAAAGTTTGAATTAACTTGAATTATATGGAACTTGGATGTTTCTAAATGTAGACAGAGCAAGCATATACTAAAATAGTTCAGAATTTAAGGGGGCAAAGGAATATATAATATAGACAGGGAAGCCTGCCTTGTAAGAAAGGAAATAGTCTTTGAACCTCAGTGAAAGCTTGCAGGGTGAAATAAAACTTGTAATTTAAAAGTGATATAAATTTTGAGATAATTTTTATCATTTGGTTGAAATACTTTTTTAAAAAGTTAAAAGTCCATGGTCTTTCTACAGTGACAATTGAAGTAATCATTCTAGAGACTGAATAGTTTTTGTTTTAATTGTTAAAAATTTATCAATTTTTTTTGTAACAGAAGTATTTGATTTTTTTTTTAGCTACATTCAGGGCCAAAAATATTCTTGAAAGAGCTGTTTAGAGAGTTGTGTTTATGCATTTGCACACCTGGCAAGAAATGTACCCCTAAAATGATGTATTTCCTTCCCATTATTATCACAGGTGTGTGATGACCATTTTCCCATGGGCCACGGACGTTTCTTTTTGTGGGAGCAGTGAAATACATTTAATTTAAGTAACTTTACCCAACGACAAAAGCAGCTGAAGCAAACACTAGAAGTAAAGCTTTGGAAGATCTTCCATTTTTTAATTTAGAAGGGAATGACAGGAAGGAAATGGATAACTGGGCCCTCCTTTTAAAGTTTTATCATAAATTTTCCTTCTGCGTGTTATATATTATATATTTTCCTTCTGTGGATTAAGTTTACAATTTCAGTTGTGTGGCTCTGCCTCATGGCAGTTCAATACATGTTAGGTACATGCAGCTTCTTGCACTTGTCTGATAGGTGAGCACAACCTGTTAAATTAAATAGCAAAGATATTAAGGGCGGGGGGGGGAAACAGAAAAATGGTTTCCCCAGCTGTTGGAATGGATCTCAGCAGAATCCAGCTGATTTTGTGATTTTGGCCCAGTTTTCACAGAAGTATGGAATCATTTGGTGGTGAGTGTCCCCACCTCTCACGCAGGAGACCGGAGTTCGATGCCTGCCAGGGAGGCAGTGGTGCTGTTTAAGAGTTGGAGTCAATGATCCTTGTGTGTCCCTTCCAACTCAGAATATTCTATGATTCTGTGATTTAGGGTGGAAAAGACCTCGGGGATCATGGATTCCATCCTGTGCCCGATCTCCACATTGCCACTGAGTGCCACTTCCAGTCCTTCCTTGGACACCTCCAGGGATGGGGACTCCAAACCTCCCTGGGCAGCCCCTTCTGATGCCTGACCACCCTTTCCAGGAGGAAATTCCTCCTGAATTCTCACTTTCTGTGCTCTGGTTCCTCCTTCTGGAGAACTTGCACGGAATATTTTTCTGTCTTGGACTTGTAAAGATTAGTGAATAAGTCTTATGTTTCTGGGTACCTACACATGTCTGAGAATATGTCTATAATCCTCTTCTCTTGAATTCTAAAAATGCCTGTTCCAGCTGGACAGTAAAGACATACATTTGATTTATGATAACTTCTAAATTGCTCATTGTTGGAATAGATGCTGACTGGTAATGTTTCTGTTTAATGGAGAGTGACATTTGTTTAATAGTTTGACCAGCCACCAAGACAGATGATGCTATTTCTAAGAGTTCCATAGTGCCTAAATATCCTTCAAGACAGTTTATTTAATCCTTTTAATACATCCACTGGTAATAGCAACAAAAATGGCAAAATCTAATTATGCAGTGCTGCTACTTAAAATCTGTGCTTCCATTCAATGCTGTTATTACAGAGATACGTCAATTGATACTCCTGAAAATAGGATTGTTTATCCTGGAGAAAAGGAGGCTCAGGAGGGACCTTTTGGCTCTCTCCAACTCCCTGACAGGAGGGGGGAGCTGGAGGGGTTTGACTCTGCTTCAAAGGAACATGAGACAGGATGAAACGGCCTCAGTCTGTGCCAGGGGAGGGTCAGGTTGGACATCAGGAGGAATTTCTCCCTGGAAATGATGGTCAGGCATTGGAAGGGGCTGCCCAGGAGGTTTGGAGTCCCCCTTCCTGGAGGTGTCCAAGGAAGGACTGGACGTGGCACTCGGTGCTCTGGGCTGGGGGACAAGGTGGGGATTGGGGGAGGGTGGGGGAGACAAAACACAAAAGAGAAGATGGAGTTTTGTTTGTTGGGAAAGGGGGCGATTGGGTTTTAGTGGTTTTTTTCCACTTATATCCCTTGTACTCTAAGAGGTTGTTTTGCCTCCCTCCTTCAGTCATCTGAGATCGCCACTGAACTGGTAATTGCTGTTGATATCTGTTAAAGCAGATCTCATAATAAAAGGTCCTGGATATCATTCCAACTGAAATGGATTTAAGTAGCAGGACATAAAGCTTTTGACAGTGCTGCTCTACCAGAAATGTCCTTTGAGGGGGGATGATTTATTATTGCAGATTTAAACTGCATTGACAGAGAAAACACTGACATCCTGCAGCATGTTTTGTGCTGCTGGTTTGGATAAGTCATGTTATTGCTGATTGTAGATTTAAATGGTGCAGGAACTAAAATTTGTCCAGCAGGGAGGTGAAGAATATCAATTGTATAAACAAGGTGTCACCCTGAGGCAGCTTTTTGTAAAATTGAAGTGGGGGGAGAATAACACTCACAGGTTTTGCTGATGTTGTGAACTGACTTGTGGAAAGCTGTTGACACCAACTTGGCAATTGTTGCTTAAAAAACTCAGAATACTGTTGAAAGTACAGTCAGAAACTTTAGGAGCTACAGGGAAAAGACATGGAGAAAGATATAATGGAATGTAAATCCCTGTGAACTCCACTTACCAGGGTACTGTGTCATCACTCTCAAGACAAATGCAATACTGACACTTTCAGCATTTTACAGAGATTTATTTTCTTAGAAATATGTCCAAATAACCAGGGGGGTAATGACACTACATTGCTCTAAGAACACTTAAAACTCTCTTTCACTCTCTCCCTTCTTCATTTCGTTAGCTCTTGGCATATGTAACCCCAAACTATGTCACAGTATTCTGAATTCCTCCCTCAAATATCTTTAATAAAGATGTTTCATTTTCAATGTGCGTTTTCCCGCCTGTCCAAGAAAAGTAGCATTTAACAAATACAGAAAAAAAGGCAAAGAAAATGATTATATTGAGTTAATCTTATTTTAACCTTCTTTAGTTCATACTTTATTCAGAGTCTGAGTCCATCACAGATTCACCCCAGTTCCTGTCACAAATCTAATTGTTCATTCACTTAAGATTGGAGCGGTTCTGTTTGTTCTTACTGAACACATCTGAAATTTGAATAATTTATGCAAAATATTGTCATCTTAGAACTCTGTTTGGATTATTGCAAATGATCTGAACAAACAGCTGAGGTTGTTTATTTGTGAGATTTTTACATGTGACCTGTAACACTTGTCACTTTCAAAATCCAAACACCTTTATCCCAGATCATCTAATTTTTACTCATTTTCAGTGACATGAAAAGTTTCTTTGAATTTAAAAGAGGAATTTGATGAATTTACAGAAAATACATAGAGACAGCAAATCAACCACCTGTGGAACTGAAATTTGTTCCCATTTGTTCATGCAGATTAAAATTCTGTATTCAGAGTTTCTATGCCCTTGGTGATTTGTCTGGAGCAGTGTAAGAAATTAAATTGCAACAAATCTTTGTTTCCATCTTCCCATCCTTACAAGTTCCTTTTTCATGTCACATCAAAATGAAATAGATCCATGTAAACCCACCCCCAGATAACTGTGGAAATGCTCAGATGGTTTAAAATATCATTATTTTCGCATTTCTTTTATTAGGGAAGAGAAAAAGAAATTAGCTGACAACTAAGAGTTTCTAACAGGTGCATGTTTAAAAGAAATAGAACATTCTGTTTCTACTGCAGCACTGTTATAAAGAAATAATTTTGCAGGTATATTTTTTCCGCCTTATGCTCAAATAAAGTAAAAGAAAGTAAAATAGAAAAAACAGTCTGTCAAAATGGGCTGTTTATGCTGACTTTGCCTTCCTAACCAGAATCAGCAGTTCTAATCCCATTTATTTAGTGAAATGTAAAAAAGTTCAAAATCTGTATTTAATCATGACCTTGAGATGGGGAATGCATAAAGCACAGAGAGGCTGAGCGTATTCAGTGGTGTGATTCATCCTGTTTCACTCTCAAATCTTTTTAAGTTCAACAGAGAGGAACAATCAGAGTTATTAACTATTGAAGCATTAAGGCTTTCATTAGTGTTCAGTGCTGGGGCACAGAGTGTTTAGCTGTGCAAGTATCTCCCACTGCAGAGCTGCCCCAGAACCTTGTCTTTGGTCCCCTCACAGGAGAGGAGCTCAGAGGACTTGGGTGACATCCCTGCTCCTCTCTGGCTTCAGGGGCAGTGACATTGGCCAGTCTATTTTTACTTTCTCTGTTAATCTCTGTCTCTGATTGTCAGGGGAAGGGCTGAGTGCAGCAGTTTGAGATGACAACTGAACCCAGCCACATCCAGCACTTCGCGTCCTTGAGTTCTGCCTTGATTTGGGCACTACCTGCACCGTGCCAGACTGGAAACCAGACCCAGGAAAACCTGTTCTGGGGCAGCACCAGCGGCATAGAAATCACTATTTCTATTCCCTATCAAGCATCCAGTTACTCTTTCTACCCCCCAAAACCAGATTTCTCAGCCAAGGAGACATTAAGGTCATTCATTGAAATGCATCCCAGGGTTATAATTTCACATCTTGAGACATCATGTGCTGGACCTGAATGAAATCAGAGAGGAATCAGTGAATTTTATAGCTGTGATCTCATTCAGGTAGAAGAAAAATAGTGAAATTATTGGAAAATTAACCCCTTGCATTGGTGAAGGGAGTGGATTTGCCTCAGATTCAAACACAGTACCCGGGAATTGACCTTTATTTTAGTTCATAGGTGGGGTTTGTCCAAAAACCCTCATTTATCTCTTTTGCTTTGCCTTTAAGACAAAAAATGACAAAGCAGTGCAATTCTAGGTAACGTTCATTTGTCTAATTTGAGTTCCCCACTCCTCTGCTTATTTGGGCATGTGTTAGTTATTCCTAAATTGCCACAATTTGTCTGGAACATGTAGATACTTTAGGATTTATAAGCAGAAAGTAAGAATGCTGCATGATTCTTAAATGGAGCTCAGAGCAGCGTAAGTAATGTAATTTCCAAACTGGAATCTGAAAAACAATGTTTTCAATTCCCAAATTTCCAAACTGGAGTCTGAAAAGCAACATTTTCAACTCCCCGAACAGAAAGAGATTAAATAGGACACACCTTTGTCAGGTTTTACTGACATCAGCCAATGTTAAATTACGTTTGAATCTTTACTTCACATTTCTGGAGGTGAAATTTGGGCTAAAAAAATATAATATCCCTCCCCTTTATTCAGAAAATATTATATTGGTAGGTATATTTAGAAAATTAACAGCATTTTGTAAGAACTGAAGACCGTATGTCCTGTACTTTCTTTTAAAATACATTAAATATTTTTCTTGGTTTTGTTCTACAATCAGTTCTCAAGGAAGCATTTAGCTATTTTAAAAATAGGTATTTCAATCTCTTTCTGTTGAGTGATTGTTGCGTGTGTGTGTAGCAAACTACCCAGATCACACTGATGATTTTCATGTCAATCTCTGCAATGCCTCTTCATCCTGCATTTAATTTCAGATAATTACATATTAAGTTTGGGGCGGGGGAAGGAGTTGAGTATATCAGGACAAATCACCATCATCCAATTGTAGATTAAAGGTGTTCAGGATTTGATTATTCTTCACTCTTTTACAACCACAAAATAGTGTTTGTTGTTTTTTTTTTTTTAAAAAAGAAAATATTGTCAATAAAATTAAAGGTGGCAATTCCTTTGCTGAGTATAATACTTATAACTCTGACAGGTGTTTGTTTCACAAAATTATACATTTTTTTAGCAACTTTCATGTGGGCTTTTTTTTTTAAAAAAAAAGTTTCCAAACCTTCACAGATGAACAGGTTTGTCAATATTCAGATATCCTAACAGTTATTACTATTTTTTCTCCCTAATATACACTTTTATTCTTCCTTATTGTAATTTATGAATGTGACAACTTTTCAGAAATCTATCTGGATTTTAAAAATGAGGTTTTTACCTTTTCTTTTTTTTAAGCTGCCTCCTTAATATCTAAAAAAAATTTTAATGCCTAATTTTCAGTATGTGCTCCTCTGCATTAACAGGGCTGTTAATTCAGAACACCTCTAAGATTAACAAATTATTATTTTCTGGACCTCCAACAATTCTACCTGTCTCCTCCAGATTCCTTCTGGTTGATTAACTTGTCTTTTTCCAGTTTGTTAATGAATAAAGTAAAGGATTAGTTCAACTGACTTGCATAAAATCTTACTCATCTATTAAGATGTTAACCTATTTAAAAAAAAGGAAAAAAGGGATAAAGCGATTTTCATTTGTGGGTTGCTGCAAACTTGGATTTTATTCAGTGGTGCTTAACCAGTCATTCCTGGTGCTTTACGTGGCACCTGAACCAACACCTCAGTCTGGGCCATCCTGGCTACCACCAGTGGTCCACTCTGGCCTCTAATCGGAGACATGGAGACACACCATCTGTAACGCTGCTCCCTCCTCTGAAAGCTCACGTAGAATTAGTCTTGAGGGGAAAAGACAATGCAGAAAGAACCATGCCTCATTAATATTGCCTAAGGAGACTTTCCACTGTGCCTTTTGTACACGGATTTGTCTATCCCACATCACCCTTTTTAATCAACAGTGTTTGAAGCAAGTGTGGGCAGAGCCCTTCCCATATCTTCGTTCACGAAGTTTAGCCATGATGATGATGTAGCAGATTATTTCTACCTAAATGTGACATTTTTTACTTTTACATATGATGTTGTACCTTATTGGTTTGTGTGTTTCTTCAATTTATCAAGATCCTCTTGCCCTCTGAAATGGTTGCAATCCTATATCACCCCTATATCATGTTTTAGGAGTAAATAGTATTTTTTATATATAGATGCTTGTTCAAAACCTCTAGATATCCTTCATTCCGGGTTTTATTGGTGCTCATGAAAATGTGTCCACTCCCCAAAGTTGTTCACCAGGGAAGTATTTCACATTTGACACCCCTCCTGCAGTTTTCCAGTGCTGTGTTGCTGTGATGTTTCACACAGTGTATTCCATAATGGAGCTTCCAATGATTTGTAGTTCCTTTACTGACCAGTTTGGCCTTTTCTGTACTCATGAATATACTCAAAACTTTTCACTGTTTCTCTTTCAGCCTGAACACAGTTTCCCAGTCAGCCCTCAAATATACCACTGGTTTATCATCTTGCAGAAACATAATTCCTAAACTATTTTATGATTAATCAACAAAGTCCTTTGATTCCCTTTTTTTTTAATGCTGCTAGTGCCAGGTCCTAAAAACTTTCTGGGAAATGTGCCAGTGCTATTATATATTCTCCATAAAACCCCCCAAACCTAAATTGATTGTTTACCTATGAAAGACTAGAGTGTGTTCCTGCATTTAGAAATACAGGTCTGAAATTTTGTAGGAATATTCCAAACAATTCTTTCCTCATTACCTAATTTTTTTAAACTTTCACTACTTTTTCCCCTTGGATGTGCATTATTCATGGTGAGCTCATACCCAGCTGTCCTTCCTGACCCTACCCTGACACCCAGGGATGGGGTCCCCTCTCAGGGGCTCCTCTGGAGGCTGAACAGCCCCAGCTCCCTCAGCCTTTCCTGGGCACAGAGATGCTCCATCCCTTCGGCATCTCCTCAGCCTCCGCTGGCCCCGCTCCAGGAGCTCCATGTCCCTCCTGTGCTGAGGAGCCCAGAGCTGGACCCAGCCCTGCAGATGTGCCTCCTCAGGGCTGAGCAGAGGGGCAGGATCCCCTCCCTGCCCTGCTCCAATGCTCTTCCCTGTGGGATGACCACCTGGACAGTAATTCATGAGGAAGTTTCATGGCACAGAAGCTTCGCTGTGGTGTCTGTTCAGGGACTGCTGGTGCAGGGCTGGAGTCAGCCTCTGTTCCCAAGCTGAGTTCAGTATCTGTTCAGTCCTATTTATAATTTGCCTTTTTAAAACCCTAAATCCTTTCAAATTAGGCAATTAAACCCAACATTCTGCAGAGCTCAGACAGGATTGCAAATAAATACTTGCTTGGGTTCCTGGATTTTGAAACATGTTTTTGAAAACTGAGTTTGTGTAAGGACAGAAAAAGCCTGTAAAGGAAAGGTTTATAAACTCTTGTGTTTTATCCTGATTTATTATACTGATAGTTTTCAGTCCTATGTTGTCACATATTCCTGTGTTAAGCATAAAACTACATCTGATTAATGAAAATCAAACAGTGTTACAGTTAAACTAGACAATAGGAACATGCAATTTTGGTAATAAAGCTGTGGGTATAGAAGATATAGTGTCCTGACTGTACAGAAAACAGATTGAACTACACCTTGCCAGTATGTGTATGATAGCACAGGGAGATTGACATAAATATATGAGTTTATTATTTAACTGAAACAGGCATTATGAATGAAAAAAACAAACCCCTAAAAATTATACCTTTAAGCTGAACTGTTCTGCTTATAATACTCTACCTTCCTTTAACAAAATATTTGTTTTCCTGTTCAGCCAGCTGTTATTTTACAATTTGTTTTGTGTTCTGTCAAAAATAAAATATATAATACATTTAATAAAGCAAAACAGCCTTGAAAAATTTGGCAAGCAAATGTGGCTTGCAGCAAATCAATTAATCCTGTTTTGTTCAACATAAAATCAATTTGGTACGTGCTTTCCCAAGTACATTTAAGAACTGCCACACCTCCTGAGAAATGGAATAGGAGGAGGAAGAAGGTGCTGCAGGAGAATTTTAAGAGTTCTATTTATATGTATGTTGTTTGTGGTGAACAAACCAGATCATGAAACTGCAAGTTATAAGAAAGAGCCCAACTTGGGCTTGCAAGTTGCAAGGGTTGCAAGTAAGAATGGGAGTTGACTTTCACCTAGAGGAGAAAAGCAGGAACAAGGGAACACAAAGGGAATCTGTGTTGGAATTGTCTTTGGTCCACTGTGGAATTCTCATTAGTCATGGTACCTTCTCTCATTTCTCATTATCTTCCTCCTCAACACATCCCAAAGGAGAAATAGTTGCCATGACAAATGGGATCCAAACCCCTGGGTGGCAGAGGTTGGAGCACATGGAAGCAAAGGAGCAACATGTTGAAGGTTATGAATTATCACAGGCTCTCCCTCTGAGGTTGCTAATCAAACCAAGCTGGGTAAGAGCTACTTTCTCTCAGCATAAGATTAACATCTCTCTCGTAGTATAAGAAGTACCTAAAGAGTGTGTGAAAAATTCCCCTCGAGCTGAGTGAAGGATTCATATTGGATTCCTTGGCATCTTCTCAACAGGTGAAGGGTTGAGCCTTGAGGAGGGGTGGTATGAGCCCAGGCACATCCAAGTACAACAAACCTGAGACTTCACTTTCTCTGAGAGGCCCCATGCAGAGGGAGATGCTGGCAACAACCCATGATGGGGCTGGAGAGCTCAAAGGTTCTCACTCAGCACTGTTGGTTGTAGGAATGCAAGAGAGTTGGCTTTAGTAATTTTTCCACTGAGCTGAAATTTGGGTACCTTTCTTTGAAAAGTTTGATAACAAAAATATTACAGTGTCAGAGTATTGGCAAGGTTAAAAGAGACCTTGGAGATCCTCAAGTCCAACCTATAATCCAACAGTAACCCATCATCTAAACTATGTCGTTATTGTTCCCCTGAGGTTGTTATTGAGGCAAGAAAAATAAGTTTCCAAGGCTGTTTATCAGAGAGCTCCTCACCCTCATTCCTGAGAGCAGTGCCTGATAAGCTCAAGGCAAGCTCAGCCCAGGTGCTGTTTGTCAAGGGTTAGAAAGTATTTCTGTGATCCCAGCCTTGCCCCAGGAGGGGTGAGACAGGCATCACTCCAACCTGTCCTGCAGACTGAGTCCAGAGAGGTGGTAAGTCTGAAAAAATGGAATTAGATGAAGTTGTCACATCAATTACCAAAACTTTCTCCTGCAGCATCCTTTCCATGGCCAGGGTTAAGTCATTTTGTGCTACCAGGTTTGTGGCTCTGTCTGCAACTTTTCCCTTTGCTGTTCAGGTTTATCTGACTATTAACTTCACACATTAGGCCACTTTTGCTGTTGTATCCTGCAGTTAAGGTTGTGGGTTGTGGCTGCTTTTTGAAGGCTGGTGAACAGACAGTGAAAGGTCAGACCGTACCTGGGTGGAACCACTCAGTGGTTACTCTTTTGGTCGAAGAGAAACTCTACAAAAATATTTAGAAGCAGCAGGGAAGCGCAGGTGCACGAAATAAGCCCCTTGATGTCTTAATTCAGCTGTGACCTGACCCTTAACATCCTCTGTGTATCATAATCAACAGGGCTGACAAACAGCAGAGTTGTTGAAAAATAGTGGCATTGGGGTTTGTCTATTCCATAAAAAATAGCTGCAGTCTGGTTAAAAAAAAAAAAAAAAGGTGGAAAACAGTTGGTTTCAGTCCAAAGTAATGAGAATTTGGTCTATACAGTAACTAGGAAAGTTATAATATACGAGCTGCAATAAGTGTTGGATATAAGTAATACTGCATGAGCAGCAAATAGAGCAGCAATTCAAGTGGAATGTAGCATATAAGGTCTGTTTGTAATTCCAATATATCCAGCTGATACTGTATTGATAATTTATTTAGTTAAAAAAATGGTAATAGAATCTTTAAATGCACTCAAGGAAGATAATTTCCTTCCCCTGTTTTGAAGAAAACCAATGAATATCTCTGTTTAATAAATTTATTTATTTATTTTTCACGCAGAGCTTTTCCTCACAGCACTGACATATCTCTGGGTTTCTTTCCTGCTGCTGTATAAACACATGAATGGTGGGGTTACGTTTTCAGTGGTGATAAAAAGGTTTCTGCAAGTGGATTTAAATTCACTGGAAAGAGAGAGAGCGACAAGGAAGTAAAATGATATTTATTTGAATGGCGCATTGGGCTTAAACAATGCTTCCAAGCAGCAGAACCAGGCAGGCTCTGCGGATATCTTTTTAAACTGAAGAGCACATTCTGGCAGCCTTTGCTGTAGAATTTTGTCCTAAATTACTGGTAATTTGCTGTGCTCTCAAAGTGCTGTAGAATCATCCACAGCCAAGGCAATGTACTGGGGGCCCAAGGGGAAATGGATTCAACAAACCCACGTCTGCATGGACCCAAAACTGTAGGATGAGGTCAGAAATGAAAATGGCAAACTTATGAGAGAGTATTTGGCTGATTTTTCAAGAAGTTTATTATTTATATTTAAAATGGCTGATAATAAACTGGTTTGTTGAGTGTCTTGAAGGTGCCTTTTCTGCCATAGAGATTAAGATCTTAATCTCCTGGTTGACTTCTCATTCCTATTATATTAAAACTAAATAAATCTTTAGTTCAGAATAAAGAATTAACTCCTGAGAGCACAAGAAGGGTGAATTTGCACAATTCTGCAGCTCTGCCCCTGTTTGAACAGGTGTTTTCCTAAATAGTTCCCTATTAAAAAGCTTCTTTGTAATGTTTTTCTGGCTGTGCAAAGGATAAATTATCTTTAAACCTTCTTTTTGTCCCCACCATTATATCTGAGAGAGAGAAACACACATTTTGAGATGTTTTGGAGGGTTTTGTCAAGGCAAGACGGGTTTGTTGTTTCTTTTTTTTTTTTCAAAGTGGAAATAATTATAGCTCATTAAAAGTCAGCCAAAGATCTTAGTATGTAAAGATATTTTCTAAGTGTCTCTAATATGTGCATGTAGCATTTTATAGAATTACACACAATGCTTTAAACTGACAAAAGTTACTGAAAATACCATTTTGACAAAGCTAAAACTTGTGAAAAATCACCTTTAACAAATCCAGGACTTTTTCTTTCAGAGTAATATTTCATTTCAAAAGACATTTACTCCTTCTAAAGGCCTACAAAGTGAAGCAGAATTTTTGTACAGCTATTGTATTTTGCTTTTTACAAATCAAGAATGTCTCACCTCTAAATATGATTTTAAATAAAATTTATTCTTGTTGCGGCTTAGTTTGTTTTGTAGTATTTATAACTGAAGTGTTCCCCTTTTATCTTTGGAGTTTGAAACTTGAGAACATTAGTGATTTACCGTTAGACCAAACAAAAGAAAAATCTATGATCTACAGTGGTGTTAGTTTTATTTTAAAATGCCAAATTTTCAGTTAAAGATCTGCTTTTGAAGCTTATTAAAAGTGACTTAAGGTTGAGAGCTTCTACTTTAAACATTTTATATTCCATGAAAGGCTTGTTTGGCACTTAACAGATACAAAAACAGATTAAAGCACCACATTGAGAAGTAGCTGTTAATCTGCTGCGCTCTTGTATGAGGTGAGTCATGAGTTATTGAGAAAAAAAAATTACAAACTATTTCATTTTATTAAAATATTAGAAGCTAATTTATTCTAGTGCTATTTGACAGCAAATTGAGAAAAGTCCTTCAGAAATCAATGTTTTTCATTTTCCTCCTGACTTGTCAAGGTGTCATTAACATGAGAGCAATGATGGCCATGTTGAATTTTGATTGCTTTTAGCTGGATAAAAACCATGGAAACTCACAAATCACACAGTCATTTAAATGTTGGTATCTTTTATGTTTTCCTCTCTGACTTTTAGGCAAACAGAAACCCTTGCTCTTTAAAAACGTTTTTAAAACTTAAAGTTGTTCAAAGGAAAAACTTAGACATACTTAGATGGGTGAGATGAAAAGATGCAATAAAGCATCCAGTGAGTCTAAACTGGATAAATCTTTTCTACGGATGCACAGAGTGAAATGGCATCCCACAATCTGCGAAAATAAAGTTGACATGAGTCATTGTGGGAAAGATTCCATTCCAGTGCATTCAATCTGTGTGTCTGTGATCTATCATTTTATCTCTAATCTTTAAACTTGATGCATTTTCCCATTTTCTTTGTCTCCACTGAAGAAATCTGTGCTCAGGTTTCTGAATTCCTGTACTGGGCTGATTCAGGTTTTTCAGGGTATTTTAGAAGAGTGTCTCAGAGTTCATTACACATTTTGTGTTTGGCTCCTCATGGAAGTCTAATCCTGGCCAGGCCTGAAGTAGATTTTTGTGGAGGACCAGGAATAACCACATTTTGTCCCAAATATCCTGATTGTTGTGACAGGAAAACTGTGCCAGAAGGGTGGGTGTCATGGAGGGGCGCCAGATTGTGCTGAGGAATGTCCAGCTCTGCCCTAGGTTAGGGAAAAAAATTATCCAACAGGACTTTTATGGCTGTTCTTTAGGTCCTTCCAGCTGAATGTCATGGCAAATGAAAAAGTGAAACTGGCTTATTTACCTTTGATGGGGAATAAAAACATGAAAATTTTTAGGAAACAAATTTGGAAACTGTGTTTGGGCAGCAGAAAAATCCAATTCAGCTCTAATTAATCAGGTACTTGATGAACTAGTTTCAAACTAACACATTGCTGCACCCAAAGAACTCTAAGAAATCAGTAAAATTAATTAGCAAGGCTGATTTACTCTTTTCATTTTGATGATAAACTTTGGGCCAATTTATTGAAGGATGTCTGGGGGAGGGGAAATGTTCCATTTGCTCTTTGTTATTTGAGGCACAAATTCATTTCTCCACTTGAATTAAACAACTTTTAAAACTTAATGTCAAACACCAAATATATAAGAAGGGGCAGGAATAGCTAAATATAGAAAATATGGTAAATTATAATAAAGCAAAATATTGTACTTCATGTTGTGACTTAGGTAAGAAAAGAGTTTTACAAAATTGAAAATTATTCTACAGTAATACCAAACAAAAACAGTCCACAAAAACATCCATTCTAAAGCAATCAGTAACTCAGTTTAGAACAAGTTCCTTTGGGTTTAAGTTACCCACAAAGGAAAGAAAAGAGTGGAGGAATAAAAGAGTAAAGAATGAAGAAAAAAGAGAGGAGAGAAAAATAGTACCACAATGTACATGTTGCCAGATCTTCAGGCAGAAAACCAAACCTTCATATATTACGAGAAAAGTAAAATATAAAATACATGACCTACGAAACATATGTAGCAGTGATTTACCATTAATTTTTAATTATGTTAAAAAAAAATCTCAGAGTTTTCCAGATTCAGACAATTTTTTTTTCTTGGACAAAAGGATAAATTAAAATAAATAGATATATGAGGAAAAGTATCCCCGTGAGGTGTAACACTGAAAACAAAGAAAAATGTCTCCTAGGAGCAAGGAAGGTGACCTAGAATGGTTTTATATTGATCTTGATTAAGTTTTTAAACTCATGGGCAGTGAAGATCATTTTCAAAATGACCCAAAGCTCTTGGAAAAGCAGCAGAAGATTGGACCATCACTCATTTTCAATAGCAGACAAAGTTTGGTTTCCCTTGAGCCACATGTTTTTCCTTTTGCATTTTATTGTAAGCTCTAATATTTTAACTTTCAGTTGGTGTATATAATCTGGAAAAAGGTTTTGGTTGGTGTTATTATTAGACTGAGATAAAATGGCTGTTAGTGCTTTCAAAAGAATATGTCCACTAAAATCCATGAAATGAGAAGATTGAAGCTGACATAATAAATGCAGGCAACAAGGCTGATGAGGGACCATCTTATTCTAAGTTTGGTTCTTCTCTCCACTTTAATAAAGCTATTCCCAAATTACCGCGAAAGGAAGGAAGCCCACAGAATTTTTCAACAGATTATGTAATATTTAAAATTGTTAATGAGTCAGATTCATGTCATGCTTCTGTTAGAAGAACAAGGCCTGCTAATGTTAATTTTTAATATTCATAACTAATACTAGTATTTTTTTCTGGTAATTTAAGATTTGTAATTGTCACAGTGTGGCGATATATTGCTTATGTATGTTTATACAAAAGTATTCTGTTATTTTCTTTGGTGCGAAGACATTCAATAAAATCAAAACTTATGTCTAAGGAAGCAGTTTCAGGGCACTTACTAACTCAAGACATGAATCCAAGTAGTAACAGAATAATTAGTTGCTAATTGGTATGTGATTACATTTACATTGGCCTGTCACAACTCTAAAAGATACCCTAATTGCATCTCAAAATAGTGGTGATACTCCATCATGGTGCCTTCTGCTTACCTAGACAGAACAGAAAACCATTTAATTGCTTTAAAATCTGAGCTTCACATTCCAGACATTAAAGTTGGGGGTTTATTTTGGAATGACAATTTCTCAAGAAACTCTTACATTCCAAACTAAGTTAGAAGAAAAACCTCCTGGTGTAATAAGAGTCTGAAATTAAGCTCCTAATTGCAGGATATTTCTGAACCCGTCATTGTATACCATCAGGCTATTAAGGGTAATATCTTTTACATAATGAGAGCAATTTAGTGAACATTTATCATCGAATATTTCAACTTACCATGTTTTAAGCTACACTACTAGTCAGTTTTAGAATCTAAAAGTGACGCTTCGTAGCCCCAGGGAAGCCACTTAAGTAAAACCTAATGGCAGAGAGCAGCACCTTTGGGGGGGTCCAAAGGGTCCCAGTGTTTTCTCCACCCAAAGAAGCAGCTTGAAAACACGAGCATCTCCCATACCCCAAATCCAACTTTCACAGTTGCTTTTGTCTCTAAACTCAAGACTAACGGAACTTTTGAATTCCAAATACCATTGGGCAATTGCTGTTTTTTAAAAATGTGGACATAATAATGTGTACAGGTTTTTAAAGCTGAAGCTTAGACCTTGCAAAAGCTCCTGAAGTGGAAGTGATGCTTTTGTTAAAAAACCTCACTAGAGCATTAGTTTAGTTTCATTAAAAAATATTGAAAAAAGTTGAGTCAGAGGAAAAAAACCATTTTTTTTATTCTTATGATACACAAAAATGTGGACATTAATTTATCTTTCATGTTACTAAACCCAGTATGGGTTTTCAGGCTAAAACTGGAACTCAGAGGTCACAAAAGGAAAGAATATGGGAGAGATGGGATGAATTTATAGATTCAAAGAATTTTACAGGTATATGGAATCAGTGCTACTGCCTTAATAATATTTTAGCCACCACCATTGAAAGTAGAAAAGAAAGAACAAAAATACCTTTTTCATTTCTTTCAAATAACACATACACAGCCCAGTAGCTACTTTGTGCATATTCTATTTGTGAATAGGTTTGCTTGGAGCAATATAGTTTATATGTTTGATTAATCTCAGTAACTGAGGAAGCCTAAAAAGATTAGCGACGTGTGTCTTATTCCTCCTTCATCCATTAATTCTTAAATTATATTTGCAGTATAAATATTTGCCATAATAAGAGTTAGTGTTTATACAAACTTTACAAATTCTCAGGAATTTCTAAATTGCTCAGAAACCAATGGATTTAGTATTCACTTAATTAAACAGAGACGGAACCACAATGTCTTCCAGCTAAAAAATTTATTCAAAACCTGGTTTTTGTTATTACGGGTCAGTTCTTATTGAGACAGGATGTATGATGAGATTTTTATTGGCTTGATTAACATCAGCAGTGCTTATAAGATATATCAGTTTTTTTTCTCCGAAATGCAGGTTGTTGCACTGTAAACTGCCCTGCTGTCACCTGACACACAATTCAGTACATGATCATGGAATGATTTTTCTTACCTTCCTACAGGCCTTCTCCTATCAACTAACTTTATCTTCACTTTTCTCTCAACTAACTGTGTTCATTTGAGGCTTTCCAGACGCTTCATCCTTCATTATCTGCCAACATGTGAAGAAAATTTTCCACTCTTCCAGCCACAACAAGAGAAATTATTCCATTTTGCGGGGTATTTTCCCCTTCTTAGGACTGTCTGAGGTGGGGTATGAGAAAGTCGTCTTTTTTTTTCTTTTTGTTCTGTTGTCACCCTTTAATCCCCTTTTATTTTTTATTAAAAACCACTTAACTTTGAGCCATGTATGTTACTGCACATCTCAGTTCTAAGCACCACTTAATAGCTTAAAATTGGTGTAGTAAAAACCATATGAATCCTTCAGCATCCCTACCAGGGGTTACTCCTCTAGAAAAACATCAGAATTGCTGAATCTGAGGCTTAATTCTAGCCTCACACTATCGAGGAATCTTTTTGAACAATTTAAACATTTTTTTAGAGATAATGGTTTTAGAAGTTTTCAACCTTCTCTCGTTTTTAAATCTGCTGCTGAAACACATATTTCTCTCTCATCTCTTGTGACTCACCTCTTTCCAATCCCTAATGGCTTCCCCTGCCTGCCCTTGAGTTACAGACCATTTCTGAAATGCTGTATGACAGCACTTTCTTGCAGTGTTTTTGAAAAAGAAAAATTGGCTGTTTATCTCTCAAAGTCCTGAAAAAGACTTTTCTCTCTTAGCATTTTCATGAGGTAGAGGGCCAAGGTTGATTTCTCATTCCCCAATATCAGATGAGAAGACATCTTACGGAAAAGTAATACATTACTCTTTAATCAGGGGCCAAGTCTTGCAAAGCACTAATCTTTTCTTAGGGGCACAAAGCATTCTTTGTTCTCACAGAAGGCTTGGAACACTCAGCTGTATCCTTCAAATCCAAAATTTAATGGTGCTTAGCCTGGACCAGTACCTATATATTAAAAATCATCATATGGAAATCAAGCCAGCAGGAGGTAGTAGGTGATCAGCTTGGTGACTAAAGTAATTAATAACTTACTTCCCTTATTTCTAACATGCACAATAAGTAGTATGAGATCTTGTGCGTTTTCACTGCTGGGAAAGTCTTTAGTAACAACTTTTCTCTGTGAAGGGAAATAATTGAATTAATGCAACCAAATCAACTTTGATCTCCTCAGTGTAAGTTCAATATGGTGACCTCTGTAAGCCACTGCGGTTAAGAATTTTTCTGTCTTGAATATGTATATTTTTATGTCTTTGGCATGTGATATTTTAAAATATGGACATTAAAAATTGCAATAAGTGTGACACTGTTACACAAAGCTGTACCTACCCTTCCTGAATAGGTTAGTTTAAAAACCCGAGGATATGGATTGTTATTATTGAGCCACAATCACTCTGGAATTCTGATGGAATGAGAGGGAAACACTGTAAAAACGATGTTCTAAATTAGCTTGGTCCTCCACATATGACTTTCAATCACAGGATCATTGAGGTTGGAAAATCCCTCCCAGACCATCAAATCCAAGCTGTGCCTTATCCCCACCTTGTCACTGAGTGTCATGTCCAGTCCTTCCTTGGACACCTCCAGGGATGGGGACTCCAAACCTCCCTGGGCAGCCCCTTCCAATGCCTGGCCACCCTTTCTAGGAGGAAATTCCTCCTGATGTCCAGCCTCTGCATTCTCTGGCACAGGTTAATGCCTTTTCCTCTCATTCTGTCCCTTGTTCCCTGGGAGCAGAGCCCAATCCCCTCCCTGCTCTCCCCTCTTGTCAGAGAGTGGGAGAGAATTCCAGGTCACCCCTGAGCCTCCGTTTTACTTTTCCTTTTCAATTGAAATACACTGAACTTAGTTTTCAGGAGCCCTGTATTATTTCCTAATTGTTCATCTGCAAGGAATGACCTGTAAAGGAGTTACCTGTAAAGTTCATTCTTCTGCAATTTGCCAAAACAGCATTACCAGAGTTTTTCTGGGGGGAAGACACTTCAAAATGAAACTTCCGCTCCTTTAGACTCTCTCAGATGTGTCATTACTTTCACCCTTGTTCTTGTTTCCTCCCAATTAATTTTTTTTTCATTAGCAAGTCCTTGACTGAACCATTTTGAGCAGAAGAGATGAGAAAGCATGTAAATAATGAAGCGACACACACTTACAGAGTGGGTACAGGTGGGTTGTTCTTCACAGATTTTTGTGTTCAATGATGCTTAAAGCAATTTAATACCACAGAAGAGAGTCAGATCCCCTCCTTCAGTATATTTAGGGGGTTTAATACTGGCAGGGTATTTTATCACTAATTTCTCATCCCTTCAGCCAAATGCCATAGACTAGTTCTGCCTTTATCTCTCAGATCCTTCTGAAATAGTTCTGAATCTGAGAGCGGGGAGAGGCAAACTGTGTTTTACTGAGTGAGAGTTAAAGCGATAAAAACAAGCTGAGAGAAAAAACGGTGAATGTGAAGAGGATGAGAAAAACACTCCTTTAGTGCCTCTTAATCAGAGATCCCCAAATGCTTTGCAAAGACTCTCAGTGCTCGGCAGGGTCGGGAAATGTTCCCCACTGGAAAGCTGAGTCACAAAGAGGAGCAGGAGTGTGGGGTGTGGGCTGCCAGGGAAGGCTGCAGCCACTCTGTGACAGTCAAAACCAGTTGCTCCAATAGAGCAGTCTGACAGCGCTGGTTTTGTGGGTTTAATTTATAGTTTCTGACTTCTCTTTATAGGTGGAGACCCACTGAGAAAACAGAGATGAGAAAGGGAAGCTATGAAAAGGGCACAAAATGAAAGCTAAAAATTGCCACGTTTTCATGAGTTCTGAGCTTCTCTCACATGGGTCTGACAGAAGCAGAGGCCTCTTGCTGCCTTAGATCAGGAGTGGAGACAGCACCTCTCAGGAAATAATTCCTTTTACACGGATCCAAGTGATAAAGCTGCCCCTCGGTTAAGCAAAGTGTCACTCGGGGGGTGATTCCTCATCAGACAAACAAGCAAGATCCTGTCAGAATTCCAGCCCATTCTGTAAGGAGCTAACCAGGGAATTCCTTTGCTTTCTTTCCTTTCTTTAAAACCTCAATTTTCTAAAGGAGAGAATAGTTTTCTGTCAAAAATAAAAAAAACCCCAACAACAACAAAAAAAGAACCAACAAGGAGTTTCCTTAAGTGGCTTTGGCTTAAGAGGAACTGCAGTGTTTGGCCTCAGCAAAACTAAGAACAAGAAGAGCCACGTCTAACAAGGAAGAAACTGAGATATGGACTAATTCTGCTTCCAGATTATAGGAATATCTTCTTTTGTGGTACCCCTGTAAGAATGGAAATTCAATACTTATAAAATCTAAAATGAAATTTAAAAAAAAATCAAAGAGTTTTATAAGAGAAAATTACAGCTGTGCCCAGTCTTAGCATAAAATAAAACCTTCTCTAATATGCTGTGAAAGACCCTGATTATTCACCTCCCCACAGACATTGCTTTAAACATGATATAACTGCACATTACTTTTGAAATAAATATTCTAAAATATGATAAAAAATCTTAGAAGCAGTGTTTTATTATATACTCTTACACCTTCAGCAGAAGCTTGTTGATCTTTGAGGAGACGCCCATATTTTTGGTTTGATTTCTGACCAAATGATTTCATGCTCTCAAATGTATTACTGGTACTTCCTCTGCAACTTGCAGTTTAAGCAGCTATTAAATATTTGATGTGCATCACAAATAGCCATAGGTAATGCTGGTGCATACATTGTGCAAAATATAACTTTGAGACACAGGATAGTAAATATAAAGTGGAAGAGTAACCATAAAAACTGCATTCTACTTTGAGTGTGTATTTGGGTATTTTATGGCTAAAGCCATAAGCTTTAAGACTTGATGTTTATCATTGAATAAGGGGAAAAAAAACAAACCTAAGAAAACCCTAACAAGCAAAAAACCCCAACAAAAACAATCCTCCTCAAAATAAACCAAACCAAACCCACAAAAAATAAACAAAATAAAAAATAAACAGTGATATGATCTAGATGTAGAGGACAGGTTAGTTGCATTATAGGTTGGACTAGCTGATCTTTAAGGTCCTTTCCAACCTTTTCTATACTGTGATACTGTGAAAAAAACCCAAAAACCTACACCACCACAACATAAAAACACCAAACCCAACAAAAAAAATGAAAAAAGCTCAAGGAAACATACAAAATAATAATTCTCAGCAACTATTAATTAATCTAAACCTCTTATTTTAAAACTATAAATACAATAAAATTGTATTTTATAGGACAGACACTGTGAGTATAAAACTATTGTTGGGATGCCTGAAAAATCTAGAAAAGTACAGCTAAATTTGTAATAAATAAATAATTTAGAATTAGTTCATTGCCAGTTACTTTTATTTTAGTATTGAAATTTTCCTGCTGCATTCTCAATTGAGGTACAGGGGAAGACACCATCATAAAGCACTTTATGAACTTTAATTTATAATCTATTGGAGAAATAGGAATTTTAACAAGTTCTCTGGAGTCAGGTTTTTATAATCCAGTGGAAATTCTGTCCCTTCAACTCCTCAAATTAGAGTCCAGATGCCAAACTCCCTTTTTTATTCTCTGGTAAAAGCTTTGTAGGCCCAGAAAGTTCTCCTCTCATGATTGTGTTTTTCNGGGGTGAATTTTTTTCTGTTCTCATTTGGTTAAACTCAAACAGGCAAAGAAGTCAACTGTGTATAAACAAAAATAGATACCAGGGTGTTTGAGGGGGGTTGTGGCTCCACTGAATTTCTGTACTAACCATGTGCTAAAGATGGTTTATCTTCAGGATCAACTTGCAATAAAACTTCCCAGTTTTTTACTCTGTGGTGGTCACAGATGTGTCAATATAGGCAAGTAAGAATATTTGTAAATCCAACTGTTCTTGTTTGTAAATGATACAATGCAACAAACTAAAACCTCTTTAGTACAGCAGATAACATAGATTGTATCACTTCAAACAATCATAACCCACTTTCATGTTTTACTATACAACCATGAGTAGAGTTGAAGTTTATTTACTAGTGGTAATCTGTTTTGCTCTGGTTTTATGACAACTTTGGACACTCCAGTGTGTCTTCCTCTTGAAGTTAAACATTTCTCACATGGTTTTTCTGCTGGGGATGTCGGAGTTGCCTGGATACAGCTGGTGCTGTTTGGATTGTGCTGCAGTGCTGTCAGAAGGACATTCTGTTACACTGATTTATAAATGCATTATCTGCAAAAGCAGCTCCGCCTTTTATATCAGCAAAGGATGGAAGGCAGTGTTATTTTATTTAGTCAGCTTTTTACAAGATATTTTAGCTTCCCAGTGTCTCACGTGAAGGCTGAATGCTGTGTTTATTTACCATTAACATCACCATCATAGGAGGCTCTTTATCACTAATTTAAGTTCTTCAAGTGATTAAGTTAAAAATGCCAAAGGAATTGTCAAATCAGCTGAGAAATATTTTATATAGAAAATTTTTGCAATTCTTCTAGAAGTTTTCCTAACTCCTTCCATATACATGCACACTATTTTCAGCCTTTTTCATGACAACCCCCTGACTGCTTTGGAGTTTTACACTTACAGTGCACATTACTATAATAATCTAAATCACAGTGATCCAAATTGTCTTCATATAACACCTTAATATCTCTTTGAAACCTGAAAATGTAAACCTTAAAATAGTTCATTTCACTTAAAAAAATACAACTGTCAGTTGTTCCACAGTCCAACCCCTGCGCTTTAATAAAAAGTAACTCTCTTGGAATTAGAAATACGTACAATGAATGGTCACAGAAACAAGATGTGACTGTAAGGTGAACATGATGCAGGACTTTGTAGAGAGAAATAAGTCAAAAATTACAGTGGCAGGCCCAGTAAACTTTGCAGCAGCACATACAAGCTGCACTATATAGTTTTAGGCAGGATAAATTAATATATAAAGTCCATCACTTGTGGAGCTGAGGAGCAGATTTTTATCGATCATTGCTCCATGATTTGTTCTCTGAAGCATCTAGTCCTCCCCATTGGGTTTTGGTAATACCTCAGTCAGTAAAATAGCCTGCACATAATTAATAATTTATCAATGAATTTCTTAACATAGCTCGTGCTCTGCTCCATGGCAAGCCCTGCATTATTTACACAACCTGAGCTCAGGGACAGGGTGTTTAAGCAGATTTTCAGATGTCATAATGGTCATTTACAACCAGGAATCAGTCCAGGCAGCTCTAAGTCATCTGTTCAGGCAAGAAGTGAAGTCTCTATCTCCCCAGCACTGAGTGAGCACATTGATGAATTTAGATCAGATTTTTCTCTAGTTTTCACTGCAAAACTCAGATACCGTAGCCAAAACTATAATTTTACTGTGACTTTCTTGAGTTAAAGGAACTTCCATTAATTCTATAAAGGGAATATGGCCCTATAGGGACAATACCTGTTAATAAGTGCTGGTATTTTCTTCCCTGAAAGTGTTGTCAAAAGCAGTGGAACAAGCTTCACAGGGAAGTGGTGGACTCACCATCAAAAAATGAGCAGATGTGGCACTTCATGATATGATTTAGTGTGTGTGGTGGTGCATGGTTGAAGGTTGGACTTGATGAACCTGGATGTCTTTGCCAACCCTAATGATTCCATGATTCTGTGATTCCGACAGATGGGTAATCCTCCAAAAATAAAAAATTCACAGGTTGACAGGTTATACTGATTTGGGAGGGACTCACAAGGATCATCTAGTCCAACTCCCAAGCGAACACCCACCCAGGGATCAGACCCACCACGCTCCATCCATCCAAGCCTCCCACCATCTAGACCATGTCACTGAGCTCATCATCAACTCTNTCACCATTCTTGTTGCTCTTCTCTAGACCCTCTTAAGCAGCTCAACATCCTTTTAAAACAGGGGGGACAGTTCTTCATAACGAGGGTGAATGGCAGCAAGGTGAACAAAATTTCAGAGAAACAGCCTTGCTGCTGGAATCTAGTAAGTGGTTACCTGAAAAGAGAGAGGTGGTTAATGCCACTTATTTTACTGAACATAGTGACACCCACCATTTGTCAAACGCATGCATTTGTCCTGACACAGTATCTAATAAGGCATTTCATGTTAACAAAACAGAGATGGATTGTGCTCTGGTGAGCTGGGTCTTTAGTCACTGTATATGGCCAGAAAAGACAAGAACTGTTCTGTGCACAGGTTTTTCTTTTAGAATAACACACCACATTTTGCACCAAATTCTATTCTAAAATCTACTTTAAAACCAAAATGCACTTAGTTCTCTGCAGACCTCTGGAGGTGAGTGATTTTGGGCAGAGAATGTGTTCTGTGTGTTCAATTCTTTCCACAGTGGGGGCCCTCAACTCCCAGATTGATCATCAGGTGCTATTGCAATAAAAAAGTAATAATGATAACAATAAAATTAACAGCTCTAGTTAGCTGTGACAAGCTGAGCATTTTTTTTGCCACCTCCAGCTGGTAGGAAATTGTGGTACATATTTTTCTCCAGACATAGGCTTGTACTTGGGCTTTCCATTACAGAGAGAAATACCCCTGCATTTTCTTGCTCACTTTCTCTGTTCATCTGCTTCAGTGACCTTACGTTGAAACCTTGTAAAGCAGTGAGCTAACACTGCCAGAAACAGGAGGTGAGACACGTGGATGTGCTTTAATGAGGGATGTTTCTATGTTTACATTGGCATCAGTGTTCTTTCCACTCACACAAACCGGTACCGAGGTTGAGTTTGCTAGTCATTGGAACTGCTTGTTTCTGGCTGGATCACTGCAGAAGTGTCAAACAACTTTTGGTTCTGTTATTTCTTTTTTTAATAAATTCTAGAACCTAGATTGAAACAAAGTACAAATTCTCTAAATTCCTTTCTCTGATGAAAATGTTTGATCTGACTTGTCATGACACGCAGTACAACTTGTTGCAGCTGTTCATGGAGCTGAAAGCCTTTTTATTCTTAGACATAGTGAATAGAGGTTTTTCAGAGAGAGAGTGATTGCTCATTGGAATGGTCTGCCCAGGGAGGTGGTGGAGTCACCATCCCTAGAGGTGTTTAAGGGAAGACTCGATGAGGAGCTCAGTGACATGGCTGAGTTGGTGGGGAGTTGGACTAAATGATCCTGAGGGTCCCTTCCAACTCGGAATAACCTGTGAACCTGTGAATATTTGTGCGTTCATTTAAAGGAAAGACAGCGATCTTTGCTTGCAAAACAAAAATTCAAACATTTGGGTAATTTCTTTACATACACAAGAGAATTATGTTTTTAGTATTCAGACAAGAGGCCATCAACAGCAGAAAAACAACTCCAGGGAGAGGCAGGTGAATGCCCTGGGAACTGAAAGGCCAATAGAGGAGAGCCAGTTTATGAATGAAAGAATAAAGACATGGAATAAGCAGAAAGGTTCATTCCTGTTATACAACAACCTATATGCTAAATTGCTAAAATGCTATTGGCAATTAAGGACATATGAGCCATCAGTCTATGTCTATTTTATTGAAGATCTCTTTCCATGCTTTTATATCAGTGTCTGTGGCTTCTTGTGACACAATGTCCTTATGTGAGCCTGGGGTAAAGAGAAAACTCTAAAATTGATTAAAGATTACACTGGCTCATTTAATTGCATGATTTCTAGTTCATGTAGTGTAAGAAATTTTACATAATTTTCAGATTTTTACATACCACTAATCCTTTATAAACCACTGTCTTACCTTCTTCCAATCCTTTGTTTTTCAAACTGAAAAGACTTCCTTCACCTCATCTCTCCTTGCATGAAAGCCAAGCTACAGCTCTGAGGATTCTTCTTGTCTCTCTTTAGGTCTTTCCAAGTTCAATCACATTTTTTTTTTTGGATGGCATAATTAGAAATACATTTTGTGCTGTAGAGTTCCACAAGGGGAAGGGGATTAGGTCCTTCTTTCTGAAATGAGAATATTTATACTTACAAGTTTCCTTGCTGCCTTTTAGAAGTATCTTCACACAATTGGTGTGAGGGATGTGACTTGTCTGGAGTCGACATTGCAATAATTGAAAGCTTTGGTGTTATTATCAATTTCTGGGTTCATAGACACACCCACCCCACTCCTCCATGTTTCATAAACCTTCTTGATAGGAGCTGAGCTGGCATATCCTGAGATTATCTGGACTGCTTCCCAAATACCCCTCCTCCATATTTATTAGGAATTTATGTTATTCCTCTCTGAGTTTAATTCCGCTTGCCATTGCATTCTACACATTCTTTCCTTATGGCTCTTTGCAATTTGTTTTTATATTGTTCTGCCTCTTCCCACCATCTGAAACACTCTCACCTCCCTATTCCTTACCAGGTCAGCTCTGAAGATCCATAAGGATTTTCGGGTAATACCCTTTTATCTCCAGATATCAACATGATGTGATTAAGGCCAAATTCTTCATGAAACTAAACCCTGAGAATTCTGAGAAGGTGAATCTAAATAAAACAGAGCAACTTTTGCAGCCAGAACATTTACAGAGAGAAGGAGTTTGATTAATTTGGTTGCAGAGCAGCCTTTAAAATAGTCTTCCATTCAGGGAAACTACAGTTTACCAATAATATAGAGGGGTAATTTATTTAGAATTTTCCAAATTCCTCACCTTATAAAGAGTGGAGACATTAGAAAACTGTCAAACACAAGGTAAGAATGGGAAAACAAGTAACTGCATAACAAAAATCTAAAGAAAATTAGGTGAAAGTGAGAACAGCAAAGCTACAGTATATTTTTGTATCTTTGCAAAGGATATAACATCTATCATGCTGGATTTCCAAGGCCAATTGAAGGCAGAAGAAAGCAATATTAGAGTTTATATCAATGAGTTTACTAAACACATTAGAAATTTAAGAAGAAAATCAGTAAACTCTTCCTGTGTATATGAGTATTTAATTTACCATTCTTCAGGCTCAACATGTAGCTCTATAATTCAATATGAAAACAAATACAGAGCCTAAGAAATTTAAAGTACTGATATTCAGTAAGTAAAAAACAAACCCTATTTTAAAGTTGCAAGCTTCAATTCTCAAAAGGTTAGAATAAAATAAAGGGAATATAAGGTCAGCGCCTCAGTACGGTGCAAGATATAATTAAAAACTACCCTACTGCTAGAAAAACTTTTTGTTTTCATCTCAACATCTTCAGGTAGAAAAAAACCCACAATATTTTCAGTTACCTCCCAGTATTTAAGGATTTTTATACTTTCAAAATAAGGATAATGGTTTGAAATAAATACTAACTTTAAAATATATATTTAATATTATTAAAATATATATTTTTGTCTGCTAGAAATCTAACATCTCTAGAGTACGTATTAAGGATAAAATAATACCAGTATCAGAACCATTATAAATGTAGGCTCCCTGTTCCAGTGATATTTTAACCCTGCTCCAATTTTTAGTTTAATGTCCCACCGAAATTAATTCCCGGTACTGTTCCCTCCACAGTTAGAACTGGCTCACCCTGAGAGCTTGGAGTGCCTTCTTTCCTTTGAACTGCCTGGGATTGGCAGCACTCATTAGCCCAGTTAATTACCGGGAGCTCTGTGTGTCCCCTTGGCTGAGCTGAGCTCTGCTCAGGATCCCACCCCAGCCCTGGGCTGTCCTACCCAGGCTGGTCCAGCCCAGCTCAGGCTGATTGCAGCGAGTTGATTAACTCCGGGTGTTCGGGAGGGATCAACACGGGGGTTTAACTCCAGTAATGTGGATGCAGTAAATTCCAGCCAGGAGTAACAGCAGCTGGGGATAATATTCTCCTCAGCAGGCAGGAGAGGACAGATGTCTCCGGCCCAATTCACTCTGAAATTCTCCTCAGACTTTAATGAGTAGTCAATGATACTCACTTTTCCTCTGGCCTCTCAGCTTGAGTTGAGTTTTCCCGAACTACCTGAGTTACTTTCAAATAATTTTGTAGGAGTTTTTTCAGCTCGTTCACATCCTTTCCCCACGTTCTGTCCCTGTTTGCACAATCACCCCATTTTACAGCTCTTAATTAGTTGCAAAGCCAGTGGCAGCCCTGCTGTTGTGCCACCTGACGCTCTCTCTTGTGTTGCTTTCTTCTCCAGACATCCCAGAGCAGCAGCTCCAGTCCCATCTGTGAGCTGCTGTCATTTGGGATTTTTTTTTCTTTTTTTATAGCATCATGTGCACTTTTTTCCACTTCACACTTAGATGAGAGGTGTTAATTTGTAAATAAGAAAAAAACAAATAAAATTTAAACAGTGAAAGCACGAGGGAGAAGTCACTGCCAACTGAAAAGCAGAGGGAATTAGAGCAGCAGCTCAGGTTGGGGCATTGATCTGTTGATTGATTGGGTTGGGAGCTCTGGCTCCAGAGTCACACGTTACTAACTGGGCTCTTTTAATGTTATCACTTACTCCACCCACAGCCCTGATTGCCCAATTCATCAATATTGCAGGACTTGCAGAGGAGGAGATAGAAATAAGCTGGTTTCAGTTGTGATGACCATCTCAGCCACCTTAGTTGCAACCTCGGGTTTAGTTGTGAGCTCTGTTAGATTAAAAAAAATCCGATTTTTTTTCTTCCTTATTTAGTTATTTGCGGCCTTACACAGTTTTGCTGAAATCATTTCAGCTCATCTTGCATAACTAATCCAAACACTGTTTGCGAAGCCAGTTCATTTTAAGGATTGTGTAGATTTGGGGGAGCTCTTACTTGCTAAAGCTGTACTTGACTCAGGATAAAAAATGTCATATTGAATTTGATAAATAAAACAGGTGACACCACAGTGTGTAACCCCAAATGTTACACTATTCTCTAATAAATTCTCTCTCTATAGGGACTATTCTATTAAAACCTCAGTATGAGTCCATCAGTATGAGTTGGTGAGGTTTTTATTTAGTAAAATAATACTGCTCTATGTTACAAAATTTGAACCCTCTAAAAACTAAAAATGCTTTATAAAATGTGAAAGGTTGTGATTGCATTGTCATGTCTCCTTAATCCTGGAATCCTGCTGGGCTGTGTTTGCTTCAACACGTCTGACTTGGTGCTTGGTCTGCAATCCAATCCTCTATGTGTATTTTAGATACTGTTTTGTTCAATTCTACTAATAGCTAAAATAATTGGGATATACAATGCAGGACCAGAAACATCTCAGTTATATTAATAATTTCATTTGCTTTAGCTGCTATTACTAACCTTGAAAGAAAGAGTGAAGGCCTTACAGACACAGACATAAATGCAATATCAGGCACTTATTTGTCCTATTTATTTCTTTGACCCTCTCTATCAAGTATAGAGGTCTTGAACAAATCAGAGGACAGACCCTACAACATCAGAAAGGAAAAAAAATTCTTTATGTATCAGAGAATAAAAATTTGTTTAAAGGTCTCCAGATTCTATTTTTGGTTATAATCTTCTTTAGAAATGAAAAAAAAAGCAAAATGCTCTTGCAGTAGCTAGATGAGCTGTAAATGGGAGATTTAATGAAATAAAAGTGATAATACTAGATCTGTATTACATACAATTTTAATAAGAGACCATGTTATGGAGAGCCCGAGGCTGCGGCACAGCAGGAGTTTCAGAATTTTTATATAAATAATCCACGTAGGTATCTACGTTATCCAAGACAGAGAAGCTGTAGAACTGACTCCTACCTCTGCTGAAAGCTCTTTACATTGCACACAGTAGTTGCAATGCATAATTACATTTACATGTATTTTAAGTCCTTTTTTTCTGAGAACACTGGCTATGTATTTATATTTTCATGGAACATAAAGTCCCACCAACATTTCACACAAGGAAAGGACAGAACAAGAAAAGAAATGCCAGACATTTAAAGAACATTCTCTTTATATAATCAATTTGCACTCCAACTGTGTGCCCACATTTTTGCATGCAGCTACAGATCTGTCTCCTTGACATTACAAACTTCAGTGGCTGACTTTTCTTTTTGAATCTTTCTGTTTGTGAAGAAATATGAAAAAAAAGAAAGAATGTTGTGAAGTCACAATGGCCCTCCCCTGTTAAAGACTACATATAACTGCAGGGAAAAAAAAAAATATTCCAAATCCTTCAACATAATTGTTCAACTTTCTATTTGGAAGTTTATTTCTATGTATTTATAAATATACTCCACCTTCAGACGGGGAACAGCACAGGAAGGATATGGAGCTGCTGGAGAGAGTCCAGAGGAGGCCCCAGGATGATCAGAGGGATGGAGCAGCTCTGCTGGGAGGAAAGGCTGGAGAATTGGGATTGTTGGGTTTGGAGAAGAGAAGCTTTGGGGGAACTAATTGTGGCCTTCTAGGACCTGAAGGAGCCTGAAAGAAAGATTCCAATTTCCAAGGGTCTGAAGTTACAGGACAAGGAGTCATGGCTTGACACTGACAGAGAGGAGGGCTAGACGGGATATTGGGAAGAAATTCTATTATGTGTAGGTGATGAGGCCCTGGCACAGGTTGCCCAGAGAAGCTGTGGCTGCCCCATCCCTGGAAGTGTCCAAGGCCAGGTTAGACGGGTCTTGGAGCAATCTGGGATAGTGGAAGGTGTCCCTGTCCATGGCAGGGGGTGGAATGAGATTGGCTTTAAAGTCCCATCCAATTGTCATTCTATGACAATTCTGTGATGCATATTCTGTTGTAGGCAAAGAGTACTCATGTTTCATTGAAGGTAAAAGTGTATTGATGCAAAAATTTCCGAATCATCAGATTGGAAGGGAGGATGGGGATTGCCGAGTCCAACCTCCCATGCTCAGATCAGGGGCAGTGTGCTCAGAGCTCTATGCAGCTGGATTTTCAGTATCCCACAGCTTCTACTCAAAACCTGTTCCAAGATTTGACTATCCTCATAGTAAAATAATTTTTCCTTTTGTTTAAGTGCACTGTCTTGCTTTTCAGTTTGCGTCCGTGGCTCAGTCCTGTCACGGAGTATCACTAAGCATAATCTGTGTTTATCTGGGTATTTTTACATGCTGATAACATTCTCTTACATCAGAACTTTCTCTTTCATAGGCTAAGCTCTTTCAGCTTTGTGAAATGTGACTTGTTATCTTTATAGAAAGAAAATGAAAAGTGTGAAACCTTGAGGAATATGAATAGGCTTAAATTTCTGAGGGTTTTTTGTTTGTTCTATATTTGTTATATATTTTTTGTCCTTTGTGCTATATTTAAAAATAATTGTGATTTTTCAATCAACATTCAGACAGGAAAATTACACGTTTTTCTCTTGATAGCAGACTGTAAATAACAAGTTAAACTACCTCATGCATATGTGTTCAAATTACCAATAATATGTAAAAATCATAAATCAATGTTAGCAATAAATAATTTAGAAAATCAATTTTCAGAATTGATTATAAATTCTCCTATTGGCATAGTGATTTCTCCCAATACCCAGGTATTGACCTATATCTATATATCTATATCCATATCTAAATTGAACGAAGTATTTTTTCCCTTTTTTCCTTTAACAGTCCAACACCACTGCTGATTTTTGTCTTCTAAGAGAACAACTAATAGAGATGCGTATTTTGGGGATTGAGCACCCATATGTTACTGATTTCTTAATGCCTTGAAGGTTTTCTGCACATTAAACATTAGTATGGAATGGCTAGAAATGTTCATTCCTAGTAATGAACAAAGTTTGTTAAATATAGTACTGAGCAACAGTGTAGGAAAATAGGGAATTATATAATTGGTTCATAGTTTTTGGCTGAAAATCTTACAATTTTGCCATTTCTGATGAGAGAACATCAGAGCTGGATACGACAGAGTGAATTGAAATACGTTTCAGTCAGAGGTGAAATCCTGGTCCCCATTTAAATTCATCCAAAGCTGGTTGGAACAAGTTTTTATTGAAGATGCCTGGTATTATCAAAGAGATCCTGTACTCATCTACATTGATTTTAGCAGCCCAAACCAAGTGTTTGAAGGCATCGCAAGCTCTTTCAATTCAAAGATTTGTGCCAGGGGAAGTTTAGATTGGATATCAGGGGAAAAATGTTCTTTAAAAGAGAAGCCCTGGCACAGCTGCCCCTGGAATCCCCATCCCTGAAGGGTTTGAAAATACACATGGATGTGGCACTTAGGAACATGACTTAGTGGTGGCCTTGGCACTGTTGGCTTAAGAGCTGGACTCTATGATGTTAAGGATAATTTCCAACCTATAAGATTCAGGGAAAGAATGTATGAAATCAGATCAGGCAGAAGATCCCACTGCAAGTCATTGTCATCTTTTTGGCAACTGCAAAAATGAATCCAACCCCAAATACCCAGAGTCTCCTCAGAAAAGAGATTACACATGGCTTATGGATTGAAAGAAAGTGTCAATTTCATGCCCTAAAGAATGAGACCCCCTTTTGAAAGACTAAGATGCTGAAAATAAAGTATCCCTGAGTAGAACAGGGATAAACTAAACTTGCTGATGACTGCAGAACCTCTAATCCTTCTGACTGTGAAGTATCTTGACAAACAAATTTTTTTAATTCCGGGAATCAAAATAAAATTGCTAATGATACAACAGCAGTGGCCCTGCTTATGTAATTGCTTAACAAGAAATTCTGGAGAGAAATGTGTGCTGAAGATTCCAGCTTCAGTCTGAATCCCATGTGATAAGAAATCTTCCCTGTTTCCATGTATTTCTTCTGACTGCTACTCTGAGTGTTTTAAACTGGAAGCAATGAAGTTTCCAAAAGGACACTGTGAACCCTTTTGAAATCCACGGAGCAGATTTAGGGAGGAGGGGGGGAAGGAAGAATTACAGAGGCATAAATTACTGAAACTTAGATCTCTTCTCATAAATGTTGTTTGTACTACTTCCCATCACAGAAAGGATGAACATGCCCTGCAGTATTAGTCTTACTGAAGCTTGTGCAGTAATAGTCATCACACTAATAATGTTTTCATTTCTTTCACTTCTTGTATTGCTGCAGCAGCACAGGTTATAGAATTCATTAGTAATTATTCTGAAATAGAAATATGTATAGGTTTAATTTGCATAGTCTTTAAACTGTCATTCTCTGAACTAACTTATAAAATGAAATAAAAAAGATAGTGATGACATTTGCAGCTGATTTGTAAAATGAGGGAGATCCTTGATGAAATGCACTTTGAATAAATGTGGAGTTTGCACCTATTAAGAAGCTGGATTTTGCATGAAGTCCCAAGTGGTGACACATAGAATCATTGGGTTGGAAAAATCCTTAAGATGGAGCCCAACCATGCTAAGGCACAGTTCAGATTATCTTCATCTAGGCTGAAAAAGTGAATTCTTTTCCCCTGAAGGAGGAGTAATGATGCCATTCATCTTCCTCTGTGTTTGTTACCTCCTTGCCTTTCTTTTGCTAAATGTCATTTAATAAACAACAATTTCCAAACTACAGTCATTTCACTTGAATTATGTTTTCAAGTACCCGACTCAGAATTTTGCTGGACACTTTGATATTTATTCATATATCTGTTAAACACCTACAAGGAAATTACAGCAGATAAGTCAAGGTTAATTTAGTTGCAAGCACTCTTATTTAAATTACGCTTCCTAAAATAAAGGTAATAAAATTCTATTTTCACAATAATCTGATGGGAAGATAGAGGTGGCAGTGATAAATTTATAGCCCCTAAAATGACCTTTGTGTCAAACCTCATGCACTGACTAGTTTCTAGACAAAATTATTTGATTTTATTTACTGCTTCATCCAAGAGCTCCACTTATACTTTGCCACTCCTTTTGAACAGAAATATGAAGCAAAACCTGGAAAACTTAAAAAGCTGTGGTAGCAGATGGACTTATCAAAATCCCTTTGCCTTTTTTCATTTGAAATGTGGCAACCAGAATCTAAATTGAGGATAATTAAATACAATATTTCCACATAATTATATGATAAAAGTTTCTAGTGCCAGTGTCGGTGCAGCTTTGGATGGTAATTTCTTGGTAAGAGAGTAATTTATTCCCAATGCTCATTGATGGTGAACAGATTATTAAAGTTGGATTGTGTGACACTTTTCCTGCTTTCCCTTACATTTTAAATAAGATTAGAGTCATTCTAAGTAGGAATAGTCAGGATTATAAAAGGATGGTGTATAAAACTGTGGACTTTTTCTTGCACCACAGATTGATAACCACTGGAATTACCGCAGTGCCATAAACATTTTATTGTGTATCATAAAGGTTTTCCATGTATAGCATCAGCCCCATGGTACAGCTCCACTAAGGCTGTAGTTTCAAAAGCAGTCATCAGAAATTAAATAATAAATTCTAAGTGGTTTAAGAGTTAAAACTAATCAAAATTCCCATGTAATCCATTTATACTCTTTAAGAAATTCTTTTAAGATTTTCTGTGACTTGACCTTTATTTTATGACAAGATAGCTGAAAGGTTGATGTGTATGAGTCATATCTATAATTATTATACTCTATGGGGGAAAACATGGAAGTCAATGGATTTTCAGAGAGATTTTGTTTAAAAGATAAGAATACTTTAGAAAATCTTTATATTTCATTATCTAAAATGTTTCTTACCAGGTCAGCCACTCTATCAATCTATACTTTAAAATAAAATTGAAAAGAATTGTTGAATAAATGTCCCTTTGTTGAGTTTACAGCAAATGTAAGCATCAAGCTGCAACTCCCCATGTGCACTTATGCAGGTGCACAGTGGAGGTCTGTAATAACCAGAGGAATTGAGCACATTTACCTGAGTATGAAACACGGATACATCCACTTCTGTTCAAACAATTTATTGGTGGATTTCTGGTTGGCTGTACAAAATGTGCCTGCATTATTCTAACCCCAAAGTGGAAACCACCTTATTTGGCACCTTTGCATGGTATAGGATTCCAAGTGTTTGCTGGATGAAAGAGCTCTGATAAAGAAACCCGATATTATTTATGCTGCATTGTCCTCTTGAGAATTTGGGCTTGGATTTTCAAAAGAACCTGAGTTACTCTTTCTCCCACTGAAAGCTTAAGGATTTTGTTCTTATTTGCACTAAATGACTGCAGACTGTCCCTGCAGTAGAAAGGAGCATTAATTTATATGTGAATCTTACTGGTGTTGTTTAGGTTCCTGTGAAAATCAGCCTAATGCGAGGAACTTATTTGCACAAAGAGAATTCCCATTAAACAAGGCAAGGTTGGAATAAACTGAGTATCTTCATGCAGAATTAGATTCTATCTGTCCCTCCAGGTTTTAATTTACAAACTTTTATCTCTTGCCTTTGAGGACTAAATGTCTTGCTCTTCTCATTTTATTCTCAATGTAGTGAACAGTTAAGCTGGTTTGCTGTTTCAGTTCAAGCACAACGGAGGAGAGATGATTTACAGATGAAACAACCTGGTTTATACTGCAAGGATTTCTAGAAGCCCTTTTGTTTAAAAAAAGTGCACAGTTACTTTTCCCAAGGGCTGCTGCTATTCAGTGCTCTCCCAAATTCATAGTGACTGTGTGGAGTGATAATTCTGAATATCCTAATTTCATCACCTTCTGTGAAGAATCCCCAGATAAGTAAAGGTTGGAAGGGCCCACCATGGCTCATCTGGTCCCAGCAGGGCCATCCCAGAGCACCTGGCACAGGGTTGTGTCCAGATGTTCTGGAATATCCCCAGGGAGGGAGACTCCACCCCCTCTTTGTTCAACCTCTTCAGTGCTGGGTCACTGCCCAGCCAAGAAGTTCTTCCTCATGCCCAGGGGGAACTTCCTGGGCCTCAGTTCCTGCCCATTCCTCTGGTGCCATTGCTGGGTTCCCCCGAGCAGAGCCTGCTCCATCCTCTGCCCCCTCCCTGCAGATATTTTTAAACATTTCTATAAAGCAACAAAATGTAGAGCAAATGAATTACGGTCTGCTTTGCATATTGTATGTTGTAAAAAATAATTTTTAAAAAGAATAGTGATTACATAGTTCCCTATTTATTAATACAGACTAAAAAGATTCCCATTAGCAATACTGATCTTCATGTCATGATTTCTAAAAGGGTGTAAACATGTGTTTCCTTTAGGGACATGTTTTTCACTGAGGAATTTAGACCACTAGTTTCTTAAAGGACTTTTAGATACTTTTGGGATGACCATGTATGTGTGTGGGTATTTATTGTTGTCTGATCTCCAGGAGCCCAAATGTTTAGAGAACTGCTGCTAACTCTTCGTGTTTTGGCCAAGACCATCAGCAATAGTTTCTTCATTTCATAGAATCATTTTGGGAAATAAATCACTCAAGGCTTGAGGGTTTTTTTATAGTGAGTTTCATCCCTCAGGGAACCTTTCATAAGCACTTTATAACTTCCCCAAAATAGGGAGATTATTCCCAGAATAAATAGCAGGCAGCTGTGAGCTGTGAGTCCATAATGCCAGGGAAGGGATTTGGTGATTTCATAAACCAGTAAGCAAAGTCTGAGTGTCTTGAACACTATTCAGACTCTCAAAATGGAATGAGTATTCTGGAATTCAACTCAATTTTTGTTTGGTATAACATATGGATCAGAGGAAATGATTCCCAGAGACGGGATGAAACCCTGTGATCTTCCAAATCATCTCCAGGCCAGTAGCAGGAACAATTTCATTTCTATTTTCCCCTTATTTCTCTCTCCTCTTTTACTTTTCCTACAGTACTGCTCTGTCATAGAATCTTTAATTTATTTCTTTTTTACATCAACTTAAAATTCTGCTGCTGAACTGTAGTAAAAATGTCCATCCATGGATACCCTAATAGTGCAGGCTTGGAGCAACCTGGGATAGTGGAATGTGTCTGCCCATGGCAGGGAGTGGACCTGGATGATCTTTAAGGTCCGTTCCAACCCAGACTATCCTTGGATTCTGTGATAATGGTAAAGTTTTTCCGTTTCTTCAAGTTTTAGGATCTCTAAGTGTCACTTAAGCAGATAAAATGATGATCACCCCACATCTCAAAAAACTACAAACCCAAATCCCTGATGGATGTTACAGTAATCATTTCAATAAATAAATTATTGAAGCTATGTGGTGTTGCAGTAATACTTCATTTCCTAAATGTAAATTATGTTGATCTGAATTTCTGCTTCATCTGAATTTCTCCTTTACCTTCATGTTTTAAATGTCTGAGAAATTATATTGAGTTGCTGAACAGTAAATCAGTATCAAAACCAGTGACGAGAATAGGCTTTTAAATCTTTTAAATAAGTGACTAAGGACTTTCATTGTAAAAGGCATAAATAAATAAGCACTGAATTGTGTTTATGTAGTTTCAGTTCAGATAGTTTCTTTATCTTAGTAGTGTCTTAGTTATAATTTGCTATACGTATTTTCAAGGTGTTTGCATAGAAGTGTGTTATGCTTACCAAGCTAAAATTGTTCCTTAAACTACAAACTTATTCATAGTAAAGCTGCAACTTGTCAGTTTAGGTGAATGCCCAGAGATTCATTTTCTCCAGAGCTTTCCCAAATTCTTCTGAAGTTTAATGTGTCCAGCTGGAATTCTAAGTTTCTCCTTATGCATATGATCTGGAATATCCAGTTGAATTAACTAAACCAAAGGAGGTCCCAATAAACGGAACTAATTTTTATGAATCTGAAATTTCAATATAATATACTTGGTTGGAGTAATATCTGATTAGAAATGAAAAATTCTATCAGATCTGTGCAGCACAGTTGCTCACACAAAACATGAACTCAAATCTACTTTTTTGTCAGCTGGGCTTTAGGAAAAAAGCAAATGCTTGTTGAACCATTGTAGTGAAAACTGTTCTGACAGCTGTACAGGGAAATTGTGTTCTGCTCTTAAAACACATATAAGTAGCACTGGTTAGAGATTTTCCAAAAGAACAGTTTTTTCATCTCAAAATGCTGATTCTTTGAGCGCACATGTTGATTTCTGACAAGCAGAACAGCAAAGCACTGGAATTGTGCTTGTCAGGGAGCTCTCAGCTGTCTGATTGGCTCAGTGATGCCATTGGCTTTGTGAAAAGTCATGAAACTAGTGAGAATTCTCTTAATTTCAGCTAACAGCCACCAGATAATCCCAGGAGCATCTCAACAAATACACTTTTCTTTTTCATTGTTTTCAAACCGAAATAATGTTGAGTTTCTTTTTGGCAGTATAGAGAAGATCATCTTAATTAGGAGTGATTTCTTTTTACACCTACGTGCTAACAATAAAAGCATCTCAGAGCAAAAACACCTTTTCTTTGAAGATTTTGTCATCAATCTTTCCATGTCTAAAACTACAATTTTGTGTGCTACATACTGTGAAAAAGAGAAAATAATCTCCCTAATCCTCTTGGTGTAAACAAGGATAAGGCAAACGTGTGTAAGAAGGGAAGATCTAGTTCAGAAAGGGCATCTTGCACATGGTTTGATGGCACTGAAGTCATTGACAACAAGGGTCGCCGTGGTATACCTTCAGGCCTCTGAGGGAAGAGTCAGTCTTTCGAATATTGGATTAGGAAAGGTTTAGCATGGGCACGGGGAAGGGGGGACTTCTGCTCCTCTGCCCCCTCAGGTGAGACCCCACCTGCAGAGCTGCTCCAGCCCTGGGGAACAGCACAGGAAGGACATGGAACTGCTGGAGAGAGTCCAGAGGAGGCCCCAGGATGATCAGAGGGATGGAGCAGCTCTGCTGGGAGGAAAGGCTGGAGAATTGGGGTTGTTCAGCCTGGAGAAGAGAAGCCTGGGGTGACCTAATTGTGTCCTTCCAGAGCTTGAAGGAGCCTGAAAGAAAGATGGAGAGAGACAATTTCCAAGGGTCTGGAGTGACAGGACAAGGGACAATGGCTCCACACTGACAGAGAGGAGGGCTAGGTGGGATATTGAGAAGAAATTCTTGGCTGTGATCGTGGGTGGTGAGGCCCTGGCACAGGTTGCCCAGAGAAGATGTGGCTGCCCCATCCCTGGAAGTGTCCAAGGCCAGGTTGGTGCAACCTAGAATAGTGGAAGGTGTCCCTGTCCATGGCAGGGGGATGGAATGAGATGATCTTTAATGTTTCTTCCAACCTGAGCAATTCCATGATTTATGATTATTTCTTGTACAAGATGAAGGAGAGCTCCAGTCATTGGAGATTGGATTCTGAATCCAAAAAGTATTTCTGGGTTGTAAGGTGGCAGATCCTTTCAACTCGTTAAGGATATAGAAAACATGGAGCTATGTTGTTCAGAGCAGACTGTGACAAAATGAGAAAGAAGAAATTATGCTAATCTTCCAGTTGCAGTGTGTAAAATGATACTCTGTTTGAGAAACATTGAATTCTCAGCAGGGGTTTCAGTGAGTTGGTGGCCAAGAGCTATTATAATGAGACAGCTGACTTGACAAATACAGTAAAAACTACAGGGGAAATAAATGAACATAAATAAAATTTGCACGAAAGCATAAAATGAGCTTGCACAATCTGAACCCTGAAGACATTGTTAAGCTCTATTCTAAAGGCACAAAGTCAAGATATTTTTAATTTCTCACAGAACCCTTAAATGTGTCCTTTTAAGCATATTTTCTGGTCACTAAAAAAACCTAGAACATCATAAAAGTTAACTAGTTAAAAAGTTAACTGAAATACCATGTCTCATTTCAGATATCAGCAATCTTATTTGCATTTTTGCATCTATGAGTTTATGGATGGAATTTTTCCTTACATAAATTCCACCACATTCAGGGCCAGATGAAAAATTTTTATTGCCTTCAGTGAACTTTGCCTCAATTTCTTAATTAATACCTGGTGCATTACTTATGGACTGCAGTAAATGACAGATGAGTGAGGTGACAGATTGGTGTTATGTCTGGAATTCTCCTCATCCCATTTACAAGCTGTTTCCTTAAGATTCCTTAAGAATCTGAATGACTGAGCTCATGGTAAGAGCTTCAGTAGCCAGGGTGGACCAGAAGTATGACAGTAGAATGATTTTAAAGGAAAATATGAAACCTGCCCAGTTCAACTTTCAGTGGTGAGGTTTTATATATTGTTACTGTATCAGTTCATTAATAGTTGAACATAAATATTCAAGAATAATAATTAAGGTATTCAAGCACATTGAAGACAGTAGGAACAAGTTTTTAAAAGAGGTCATACCCTGTATAGTGCAAAAATGAGTAGTTAGACGTCTTCAATGCAAAGTGCTGCTGCATAAAATTATGAAATATGATAACAAATTAATAAAAAGGAGAGAGATTTCAGGCATTGAGCCTCTCTGAATGCAAAGTATTACAAAAGAGTGAGAAAAAAGAGAGAAAAAAATGATGGATGGTGGAACTCTATAAATGTTACAATTTAGGATGTGCACTGAAAATAAGGAAGATTTGTATCAAAGTAGCAGGGCCAGGAACTGATGTTCCCCTATGCTGGACACTGGTGAGGTGCCTTAAATCCTGGGTTCAGTTTTATGTCCCTCACTGCAAGACACTGAGGGGCTGGGGCATGTCCAGAGGAAGGAACAGAGCTGGGGAAGGGGCTGGAGCATCAGGAGCAGCTGAGGGAACTGTGGGGGCTCAGCCTGGAGAAAAGGACCTTCTGCTGCTCTCCTGACAGGGGGAGGGAGCTGGGATGGGAACCGGGCTCTGCTCCCAGGGAACAAGGGACAGGAGGAGAGGGAACAGCTGTGCCAGGGGAGGGTCAGGTTAGACATCAGGAGGAATTTCTCCCTAGAAAGGGTGCTCAGGCTTTGGAAGGGGCTGCCCAGGGAGATTTGGAGTCCCCATCCCTGGAGGTGTCCAAAGAAGGACTGGATGTGACACTCAGTGCTCTGGGCTGGGGGGACAAGATGGGGATTGGGTTCAGAGTGGCCTCAATGACCTTGGAGGTCTTTTCCAATTTCAGTGATTCTCTGCTTGTACAAATACCTGACTGAAGCACTGCCCTCTTTATATCTAACTATGGACACACATATTTGTAGCAGACCTGAATCCTCTCTGCTCTTTCTCAGGAAGCAATGGAATTCTCTGGGCACATGAATATTGTGGCCAGGGATCATTGTTCTGATGAACAGACTATGCTAGATACCAATATTTGGGGAAAAAAATCTGTGGCAAGGAAATCAGATAATAATGAATTACAATAATGGATTGTGGTGACAACAGGCAGGAAATTCTGGACTTTGCCAGCGAGGCAACATGAATTCCAGCATCAAAGATTTGAAACTGCAGGAGGAAAGGTCCACCACTGCTTTGTTTGAACTCTTATACAAAGATTATGGAAAAAAATTACATTCCAAATTCAGAAGTGACTTTTTTGCTTTGATGTAACTTACATGACAAAAGAGTAAAATTTAGAGCAGCTCAAAACCAGTAACTGGACAAAGCAGGTTTCTTCTATTTCTGACTGTCTTCTATCAATTGCTGCCTTTTAAACACAGGAAATCTTCTCCTTCCTTCATAAAAGTGACATTTATTTTGCCATGGCCCACTGTTTCACAACACCTTTGATGGCTGCAAAGGGAAGAAAATAGAAAAATGAATAAAAGGATAAGAAAAACAGCTATTGGAAAGAAATCACAATAAAGAGGAGGGGGAAAGAAGAAAGACTCAGCAAGAAACTATAATGTTATAAAATAGTAATGTTTTGCCTACCTTTTGAATGTATGAATCTTTTTTTTCCTCTAAAAGTACCTTTAATTCAAAGTTATTTTGCAAAACTCTGTGCTTTAGCTGGATTTAAAAGAAAGAAAAAAGCAAAGAAAATGGGCTTATAGTCTTTAAAATGTAGTGATTATATTTTATAATGCTTTGACTATGGTGTTCCAACTGAAAGGAATCCTGATTTTCCGTAAGATTTTGGATACTTGAATTCAGCTAATAGTAAAATTATTGTTACTGAGTTTCAAAATACTGCCTGTTGTTCAGTAAATCTAAATGCTTTCCTCAGTACAAGGATGGAATACACTCTAAAATAAAAGATGAAAAAAATTTTAGAAAGCCATTTTTATTGGACAGTGTCGCAAAACACCTGGACAAAGGGAATTGCAGAGGATGAGTTTATTCTCTAATTCTGCTCTGGTCTGAGAGAGAAATTGGTACATGCAAAAGTGAAACTTCACATTCAGTTACTCCGCAGAGAATTAGAAATGTTAAGAAAAAAGATAAAATCTTCCTTCTAATCCAATATGGAGCTGTACAGAGTCTCTATTACATATTCCGTACTTGTCCCAAATACAGAGTTCTTTCAGAAGGAAAGATACAGCTTGGACTTTCAAAACTGGAACAAGTACTCATGTGGGACTTAGGATATGGAGCAGTGTCTCACTTGAGACACCAGTGGAAGTCCTGTGTTTGAAAAAGCTCAGACTGCACAGACACAGATGTTAATTCTGGAGTCACATCTGAGTGATTGCAAAATCAGGCAAAAATGAGCTTGTCTGGGAAAGTGATTGCTTGGCTTTAAAGTCTGACCCTTTGGCTTGTTTTCACACTGGCACTGGTTTGACATGGGGCTCTAAATTTTCAGTAATAAGTGATGTCTGTGTGTAAGTGTCTATGTTTTGACTTTGTGAAATCAGTAATGTGGATATTGAAAAGTAGTTGGATGCATAAGCAGGTTTTTAACATACTTATTTTTAAATGTATTGCTCAACATTAAAAACACATTAGGTTAAAGCAAAAGTCTGAATACAGGGTTTATCAATGATTTAATTTAATACATTAGAAGTTCCTATTAAAATTATATAATTTGTGTGTTGAAGACACACAATACTTGAATGCAGGACCTTCAAATGTACATTCCATAGGCTTTAATTAGTTCATTACTCACACACGCTTTCAGAACTAAGCCCTAATAGACAGCTAACAGGTAAATAAGGTTAATAAGAAGTCCTAGAACTGACAAGACACTGATATGAAATTGGTGTGCAGGTGGTGTGCAGGTGAGGGGTCAATGGTAGGAGAATCTCAAAATACATTTCTCCATGGTGAGGTTCCAGAAATTAAGAGTTGTCATTTTCACAACCAGAGGATCTAAAATGCAATATATTCCCTCTGGTTCTTAACCTATGCAACATAAATGAACTAAATGAACTAAATACATCAGATGCCACATTGAACAGACTTTAAAACTGCTCATCTCAGTACGGATGTTTTGAATGATTTGTTCTTTTCAGTGATAGTTCTTTGTGAAAATGTATCAAACATTTATCATTTCAGATCCATCTAGGGTTTAATCTTCAGTACTTGAGTGCCTTTTAATATCAGAGTTCTAGTGCACTGGTGTTATTAAATAAGTGATATTAAATCAAAAGGAAGTGTTGTGCACAATGAAATGTATCCCAAGTTACCCAGAGCTATTTATTTAATTATGCGTTTCTTTAATGTCTTGAAAGCAAGTCCATACTTTTCAAGCACCCACCCCTAAATGGCCAAGGTAAATGGGAACTTAAATAGAACTTTTTCAAGGCTTTAATTTCCTTAGACAAAAACATATTTCCTGTCCAGAGTAAGAATGAGAGCAATTTTTTTTAGTAGGTCAGTGATATTAGGATGAAATGCAAATGCACAGTTAAACTACATAACACAAATCCTGCTGTTTACTCTCTTGGGCATTACTCTGTGTTTGGTGTAATTTTTTTTCGAACATTTTATGAAGTTTTCCAATTAAATATTAATGTAACTTCTTCAAAGAGAAACAAAGATTTATAACCCTAAAGTGAAAGAGAGACCCTGAAGTGAAAGAGAGAGGATAAGAGAATTGATAGTGCGGTTGGGCAGCAGGTTTCTGTATGAGCTCTGAACACTCTTTTCTCATTTATTTGAGAAGCTAAATATACTTTATAATACAAAATATGGATATGTATAAGCTATAGTTTAATTGCATGTGGTGCATGTTCATATATGGAAAATTAGGATCTTTCCACTCCGGCAACAACCGTGTTTCTTTTTAAACACTTCAATGTTCTTTTCGATTTTTTACATTTTAAAAACCTTAAATATTCAGGGGAAGAAAACCCAATTAAATTAGAATCTAAAGTTAAGGTAGCTAATGTATTTTTGTATTTTAAAATTCAATTGAACTTGTAATAAATAATTTACCTAAGCAGTGCAGAGAGGAAGTGCTAACCACTGCTGCCTCTTGGCAGGAGCATGTGTGTGTGTGTGTGTGTGTGTGTGTGTGAGATTCATCAGCATTGCCTCATGTATATGGAACAGGCTGCAACGTTTTCCACTTTACTTGAGGGAATGAGAAATGTTTAAGATTCTGCATACTCCTAGATAATAGTCAAGGTTACCAGAAGGCATAAAGACATGCTCTGAACCTGAGGTCAAATTCATAGGAAGAAGAAGAAACCACAAAGTGAAAGACCTATTATTTGTAAAGTGTTTTCGTGTTCCACTGCGAAGAGAGAGGAGCAGCATTCTTTGATTGTGTCAGTCTGGACTTCTTAAATATTTTGCTTTTTCTGCCCTGTTGGAAAATTCCTGGCTAGGAAAATATGTGAGGATAACACAAAGGGATTAATCAGCAGGAAAGCAACCGTGTAGGAAATGTCTCATGGCTGTAGGTGGGACTGAGCCGTGGCACAGGGAAGTTGGAGAGGCTTTGCTAATGAGCTGCTCTCCTGACTGTCTGCTTGCATTTCTCCCTGTTTATCATTGTTACCTGTTTATGCACTGCTCTCATGTCCTGCAGCTCCCCTGTCAGACACAGGGAGGAACACAAGGTAAATTCTATTCATTCACTGCCACCTATTACCTGCTACACCCTCAAGGCAATAGGGGAAGGGTGAACACTTGTCTGTCTTGTATCTCTTCCATCATGATTTGCTTTTATTTATTTCATGCTGACACAGATAGGAATGATCAGTGAGAAGTGGTGTTGGCTCTTTGAGATGTCTGTGCCACAGGAGAATGGTAGAACCTGAACTGATCTGACACAGGGCCACCAAATCCATTTTAATGGGCAATTGCCTATGCCTGAATCAGCACATTCCCACAGCATAGGAGAAGAAAAAAAATCATAGATACTTATGTTCAGTTATGTTCCAATAAACAGTGGCAGTCATCAGATTTGGGTATTTTCTTTTCTGTTTGCAAAATTGTTATTATTAAATTATTATCTTGAGCAAAACCAAGGGAGGAAAAGAATGGCTGGGGGTAATACCTTCTTTTTGCTCTAAGAAAGTAAAAAAAATCTGAAAAAATGGAGTGTAATTAAAACTGAAGTGCTAATTAAAATATCAGGAGAGCATCACTGTGTGCTCAGTTCAGAGACAAAGGGGTGGAGCATTATACACCGAGACCATGCAGACAGTTGTCATTACATCGAATAAAATTCATGTAAGGAATAGGCCTATAGTCACACCTACAGGAAGAATGACAGCAGGAAACACAACTGTTTCTCCATAAAGTGATTTTTCTGTGTAGTCTTTTAATGAAGCTGGCAAAGCAAAACTTATTAAAGACTTATTAAACATAAGTCATCATGAAATAGCCAAGTGTTTGAGGCAGTGCTTCCCTCCGAGCCAGATATTGGGAAGAAGCAGAGCTGCAAATCTGGCAAGTACTGCAACCAGCAGCAGCACTTTCTGACACGGTGGTAAAAAACATTCCCTCTGCCTTTGCTGAAAAATATCAGAGGAGCATCAGCAACACCACATGTTAGGGAGTCATGCCCAGATCCAGTACAAGGCTTGGAACATAAACAAGATTGTTTCCAAGGATGAGAAGATGCTTCACTTGTTAGTGTCTCATTAACGCTATGACCTTTATGGGCAAAACCTATTATTGTAAAGTTTATTTTTGCTTCTATAGAGGGGAAAAAATTGGTTGAGCAGCATCGCTGACAGCAAGGTTGTAATTTAAAAAATTAGGTTATAATGAATATGAGTTTCCGAAGAAGAGTGCAGAGTAGGTCCCATCTGCTTCCCTCTGGACTGCAGCATGAAAGGGAACAGATGGACATGAGTTATGCCAAAATGGCTGCAAGAGCCTAAACAGCTCCATAGTCTTATTCCGTGTTATCATCATCCACTCCAAGATCCCATTCCTATATCCAGATCACAGTGCACTGCTGTGGTGAGAGGTGGGGGAAGGAGAGAGAAAGTGGAACAGGTCATGCTGCAAATATAATTCTGCAACATTCAGCTGTAGGTCAGGTGCCAGTTTTGTTGGTAGTTCCAGTTTTCATTCTAGTTTTGCCCTGGAGTCTTGCACACCCTTCCATTCTGAATAGCCAGGAGGAAGCCATACCATGGTTTTCCTGCATAGCTGTGCAGGAGGTGCTTTGGAATAAGATCTTAGCCTTCAAAAGCAAGGGCATCTTGGTGTGTCCCAGATTAATTTGGGATTTTACTCTTTGTACAAGTAGAGAGACTCTAATATAGGGGGTTTATCAGGCTCAGTTCTAGAAAGGAGTGAAATTGTGTTACAAATGAAAACTCAGGAAGGTGTTTCCTCACAAAAGCCCTTGTAGGTGAGCAGCACAATTCAGTAGTTTGCCTGCTCTGACACTGACAGTATCAAAAGTTTCTTAGATTTTTCAATAAGATTTTGTTTGTGTTTCTGCAATAAAAACTCATGCTCAGCTATTGTGTGTTGCATGCTTTAAAAAGCTCTATTATAGGAACATTGGGCTTATGATCAATATCTACATCTGAGGTTTAGCCATAGAAATGTGATGTGAGGAGGCAGGAAGATTGCAAATGCCATTAAAACTTTTCTTAAATTTAAATACACCCTTTTTTTACAGTTGATGGCTGCTAATTTATTTGAACTTGCAGTATTTAACCTTTTTTAACAATGATTGCTGATTGGGAGCCATTTCCTGAAGTGTCAGAGCCTTCCACAATGGTCACACCTTCCTTTTGAAACCAGGCAGGTAATTTTTCCCATTATCATTTTATATTCCATAATGTACAACTCATGCAATCAATGGTTATTATTTTAACATTTGTTTTTTTTAAGGATCCCATAAACCTCTTGCAATTCTTGTCTTTTCCTGGCTGCATACAGCACAAAGTGGCTAAAGTGTATCTTTAATCACATTGTTCGGTAATGACAAGCCTGGCTAGAACACAATGGTGTTGAGGCTGGATTTTTACCGTGTTCCTTAACATTTGTGCTCCAGTTAGTATTTCACTCAATACCTGTTAAAAATAACAATTTAAACTGTTGGTACTGTTGATTACAGTGTGGGCAAACTCCTTGTTAACCACTGAAAGACAAGCCTGATCTATTAAAGGCCATTCCAGTCTCTTAATGATGTGGGGGTTTCCACTGTGCTTGCTTTCTTATTATCTTCTTATTCAGAATTTCATGGCAGGGCTATAAGTCAGCATTGTAAAAGACCATGCTAGAGCTTGCATGGGAAATGTTGTAAAAGTGTCAGAAAATTCCCTCTCTGTCATTTTTTAAAATAAAAACTTGTGGGTTTTGGCAGAACATATGGGTACATGGAGTGTTGATTTCAGTACTCAGCAAAACAATAGTTTGAGCTATAATTTATTCTATGAAAGACGAGGGAAATTGTCATCCATGTTTCATGCAGTGCTTTGTGAATTCTTTCACAATATATTTTTCCCAGGTGTCTTAAGGAAAGCAGAACTACGGTTAGGACAGAAAACTAATTTAACACTTAACAAATGATCTATGATCTATATAAGTATTATCTGTATCTGTGAGAAGTTGTTTTCTGATAAGATTATTGTATCACTACACATTGATATTTGGGAAAAATGTAAATGGGAGACTATATCCTGGGAACCAATGGATAGCTCTAATCATTAATCAGTGTTTTTACTTCTTGTCTTCTCTGTGTTGTGAAGTCAATGTTTTACACTTTGGCTGCCTCAAGGTCTACATATACTTCAGGGCTTCATTGAACTAGCAGTACACTAGTGTAGAAAAATAACCCATTTGGGTTTTTGCCATGAAAAATGTGAAGTCAGTCTTTGAACATTGACTAAAATCTCATTACTTTGGTGGCAAATGAGGCATGAAACATATTGTCAAAAATATAGAGCCCAAAACACAGTGGCACGAAATATTTTATCTTCATGGAATGTACTACAAAAGGTTTGAACTCTAAATCAGACAGTTCACTTAAGCACACAGTGTCATTCCTCAGGCATCCAGCCTTCATCACAAAATTTGTCCATGATGGCAGCTTTAATGAAGTTCCCTAATTTCTCTCAACCTCTGGAAACTATTATTTCAGCTGTATGAAGGCATAAATCTACCACCACCATTTCAACCCTGGCCTTGCTCAAGGCTTAGACTATTGACTTTGTGGTTAGAATTTCAGGGTAATCTTTCACATCCTGCTCCTTCCTGTCGAGGTGTTGGATGTGTGATATCAGCTGGCTGTTCCCAGACATGGGGGAGGGCAAGGAATTGCAGGTGAAAAAGTGGAACTGAAAAGGCAGCCTTGGTTATTTGAGACTCCCTGACATGGTGTTCTGAAGTATCCCTGTAGTATTTCGGTGGGAGTGTTGATCTGCTGGAGGGCAGGAATCTCTGGGGTCAGGACAGGCTGGATCTGTGGGCTGAGGCCAATGGTGCCAGGGTAAACCATGCCAAGTGCTGGGTTCTGCCCTTGAGTCACAACAACCCCCTGCAGCTCCAGACTGGGGCAGAGGGGCTGGAAAGTGCCCAGGAAAGACACCTGGGAAGTGATCTGGTAATGTTGGTCAAGAACAGAGTGTGTGATATAAAGGCTGTGTTAATAAAATTTTGCCTTTGCTAATCAATATTATAGTACTCATAATAAAGTAATACAGTAAGGTTTTCTTTAAATGTATAAGAAATAGGAAAGGGTTAAGTAGTTTTGCTTTTGCCTGTAGGTAACTAAGCTTGTGCAAGTAGGACTAACTGCCAAAGAAAGTATGGTACAGTATCTAAATATGTATATCAAGACTTAGAACTAATTAGCAAAGAAAGTACAGAACATTATATCACTATATCAAAACTCAAGGTCCGTGGTTGAAGTGTTTCCTAAGACCCAATGCCAAGGAGGTTCAAACAGCTATTTGGACCCAATTCATCTCTTTGGAGCCAATTCAACTCAAGAGGTGAAGACTTTACAACAAGGAAGACTTACAGCCTTCATCTGAAAATCCCCAAAAGACCACTACCACAGCAAAGAGCGCACGCCTGAAAGGGAGGGGATAAGGGTGCACCTATGTAAATGGATTCTTAGAACTAATTGTAATAACCATCCTATTCTAAGAAATGTAATGAATATGCATAAGCTTGACAACACAAATACCTCATTTGCCATCAGAACAGTGCCACTCTGGCCTTGGCTACGTGCCCAATGCTGCTATCTTTGCTCTTCTGAATTTGCCCCAAATAAATACTTTAAATTTTAAGATTTGGTGTGAGCTTGTTTCTCACAGAAGGAACACAAGCCTAGGTGTTCCCACCTGGGAAAGAAAGGCAATGGCACCTGGGCTGTATCAGAAATAGTGTGACCAGCGGTCAGGCTGTCCTCTGTCCCCCTCTGTGTGCTGGGCACAGCTGCGGCCCCTCCAGTGTTGTGTCCAGTTCTGAGCCCTCACAAGAAAGACCCTGAGGGGCTGAAGCTTATCCAGGGAAGTGAACAGAGCTGGGGAAGGGACTGGAGCCCCAGGAGCAGCTGAGGGAGGTGGGGGGGGCTCAGCCTGGAGAAAAGGAGGCTCTCTCCAACTCCCTGACAGGAGTTGGACTCTGTTCCCAGGGCACAAGAAACCGGACAAGAGGAAATGAATGGCCTCAAGCTGTGCCAGGGGAGGGTCAGGTTGGACATCAGGAGGAATTTCTTCCTGGAAAGGGTGGTCAGGCATTGGAAGAGGCTACCCAGGGAGGTTTGGAGTCCCCATCCCCAGAGATGTCCAAGGAAGAAATGGATGTGTCACTCAGTGCTCTGGGGTGGGGGGCAAGGTGGGGATCAGGCACACAGTGGACTTGATAGTCTGACAGGTCTTTTCCAACCTAAATGCTTCTCTGATTCTTGTGTCTGCTCTTGTGTTCCCTTTGATCTCCACAGTAGAGCAGAATTCTCTTAGTACATGGCTGAACCAACTTAACAGGACAACTCTTTTTGTTATATCAAATATTTAAAGAGTTGTGGCTCTAGAAAGAGCAGTATTTGCAGTCAGGCAATGAAATGATCAACAGATCAATATAAACAATAGCAAAAAACTTATTATGTAGGGACTGTGCACTTTGAAGAAGGTTATTTTATCCAAAGCCCTTCCATCTCTGTAGGTGACTGATCAGATTAACTTCAGCCATAGTCGTGTAGTAATCAACATATGGCAGCTCACAGAAAATCAAACCATCTCACAAGCATAGTGTTGATTTTTTATTTCACTGTGTTGAAATTCAGTGTGTTGTGACATGGGAACCAGAAATCAATGTAAAATATGTATGCTTTGGAGAGGGGAAAAATAGCATTCTGAACTTCCTGCATGATAATGACTGTACAAAGCATAAAGCCATTTTGCTGTCATGATAAGGAAATAATCTCTAACTGTCTTCAAATATGTGTTGTTATTTCTCTGTGCTGTTTGAATCCTTCACACTTGTCTTCAACCATTATACATTAAATTATAAGGGTAAATAGTGTAGATATCAGGCAAAGTGCTTGCAACCAGCACACATTGAATAGATTTACCAAAACCACAAAGTAAACGCAGATGAATAGAAAAAGGGGATTTTGATAGAAAGTTGCAACTTTCTCTTTTGATGAAAATTCAAAATTGTTTTATTGTTAAAATTGCACAATTTGGCAACTATATACAATGTTTAAGTGAACACACCATGGTTTAATATTCAAAACTTAAAACCACCAAAACAAAACAATAGGTTTGGATAGGATAGATTGGACTCGATGACCTCTATGGTCTTTTCCAGACTTACTGATTCTGTGATTCTGTAATTTCTATGCTCTAGGAGTACTTAATTAAAATATATCTGCTTCCATTTTAAATAGAGACTGACCTGCAAGCTACAAAAAAGATTAAAGAAATCATCATGAGATAAAAATAATGAAATGTTCTCTTCATAATAAAGCTTTGCAGGGGAATTTGTTATGTTTTTAAGGACTGGTCTTGTCATGGCCAGATTTTTTCCAATTCTTCTTACCCCAGTAAATGCTCAAGATCATAATTTGGACTGGGACTGTTCTACAAAATTATTTTATTTATTTAATATACTTATCCAGAAAAGCTTTCCCATCCCTAGAAGTGTCCAAGGATGACAGGTTGTCAAGTGACTATTTTGAGAGTGGAATGTAGGAGGGGAAAATATGATTGATCACAACAATTAACCAGGTGCATGGTTAGGCCTTACATATTTGCCTTTCCCTGCCTAAAAATATAGTTACAATTTTCCAACTACGAAATACAAAGGTCAGAGTCCTTTGTTTCTATGTTGTCCAACATGGTTGTCAGTAGAGGTGTGTACAGCTGTCTGGTTTTGTTCTAGCTCATTCAAAGCTTTGTAGAGAATAAAAAGCAACAATAAAATGAAAACCACCAAAAATTACAAGAGTGATTTTCTTCAGTCCCATCAGAGGGAAAAGTGGTTGCTGTTTTGGAAAGCTGAATTTAACCTCTATGATAAATCACTGCTGCAATTTGTCAGTAACTGATGGAAAAAAGATGAAGCTGTACTAGTGTCACATGTTGTGTCCAGTATCAGCTGAAGGAAAAAAGCAATGGGATAAATGAAAATCAGAATTAATATCACACACTGAAGCATTCCCAGTAGAAATCAAGCCTTGGCATTTACAGCCTCATCAGAAGATAATGGGATGATCCAAGGAATTCAAGTGCCCTGGTTTGATTCCTGAAAAGGCAGGTTAGTTTTAAGTCCTGGTTTTCACAATTTATATGATCATACGATGACAAAAGGTTATTCATGTCCATCGAAAAAGGCACTTTATGCTTCAAGTAGAGTCTTCCTTAGTGGATAGTTTTTTTAGTTGGTTCTGGTATGTTCTGTACTTAATTCCACTTCATACTTAAATATCAGCTCAACTAATAGTAAATGTGTTGTTTTCTAAATTAAATATTGAAGGCTTTTTTATTTAAAACAGGTTTTGAAACCAGAATTGCAGTTTTACATTCATATGATACCTTCTTTGATGTGTGTCTGTGTAAGGAGGAGCATTTATACAGTGTTCTTTCTGTCTATGCACTGAAAGTCTTATGTCTCCTGGTAGAATATATATGCCAAAATGGCCTGAGAGGGTTATAAAGGCACGAACTGGAGTTCTTGACACTCCTTGACCAAGTGTTTCATCCCTGCTGGTACCTCTTATAATTTACAAGAATGAAAGTTCCATTTCTGACATTCTGTCAATGTTCCCTTCTCCTATGAAAATTATTAATTAATACTGAAATAGCTGTAAACAAGTTTTTCATATTTTTCTCCCTCTTCTCTTGATTTTTCAAATTGGAGAAATAAAATAATTTCTTATATAATGCAGTATTTTGAACTCCAAACAACTAATTATGAATGTAGAGCATGAAAGAATTATATGACACAAATAACCTGGTGGAAGTCATGGGTCAACTCTTGACAAACAGTAATACCTTGTTAAGTCCTAATGTAGCACCATTTAAATAAGATATCTCAGCAAATGTTAAATGTACACACTTTTGAAAGAGAAATAATTTGAAGCCAAGTCTATTTTTCAGACTAAACTTTATGAGAACTCTATTTTTTCCCTTCTGAGCTATCAAATAACGGTGTATGACTTGTGAATATAAATATTGCACTTAATTAGAAATATAGGCAAGGATTTGTGTGAGATAAAAAATTCAACTCTTCTTTTTTAATTTGCTGTTATCTCTGCCTAATTAATATACTAAAAAGCTTGTTGCCTAAATCAATGTATGACCCCAGTGCAGCCTTGCTAATATCCCTAAATCCAATAGATCTTTTCTGTAATTCCCCTGGAAGAAGTGGGGCATATCAGATAAATTAAATGAAAAGAACAGATGTAGATTAGGAGTGATGTAAATTTTAAGCCTGCACTTCTAATTTCACTAAATATTATTTTCCATCTTCATGATCACATTACATTGAAATGTGGAACTTCAATTTCCTCCACTCTTTCATTTAATAAAACCTTTGTCTCATCTGAGTTCTTGAAGAGATGTTAGCTTTAAATCACATTGACTTCACCCTATCCAATTTACATATGCTGAAGAAATAAAAGTCTTTTCAAGAGTTGCCATGGGGCTTCCGAAGCCTCAAAGGAATATTAAGACCTTGAGTTTAATGTGAACTGCCTCCAACACAACACACAAATCTTCCCAACAGAATACTAATGGTTTAGTGTACAGTTGCATTTGCTGTGCAAGTTTGTAAAGTAAATAAACAATCCACATGAAGGGAAGAAATAACTAAATTATGGCTGAGAGTTTGAGTTTAGAAACATGCCATCTGGAAATAAAAATGGCTTTCTATAGGCCTGTATTACATAAGAAATGTTATGTGCTTTGACAGATGTACAAAATAAAACACAGGGTAGATTAAAGGGGGAATTCAGAGCTCCTCCACTTTTACTCCATGGACTCTACACCTGCACAACTGCATTAAGAGTTTCTCAAAGTCATTGGGAATATACAGATGAAGTGTTTTGCCTCAGATCTATATAAACAGAAATGCTTCCACACTGGATTTACTGAGTTTTACTTGCATAAATATTTTATTTTTATTTTGGTTTGTAGAAATCTTTGTCTCTTTCGAAAGAACAATGGCCTTTATTGGGCACAACAACTAAAAGGGGAAATGTTTTCCTAATACGACTTCCATCTCTTCTCTGTAATGGGTTTCTCATTATAATAATTATATCCCATTAAAATGTCAGAACTGGTTTAAAAGATATCTAGGAAGACAGGTCTGAGCAAACTAGCGGGCAGGAACCTTGATGTTAATTTACTTGGCATCAGTTAAGGGAAATGGAGAACTGCAGTACATAAAATGAGAACCCTTGTGTGGCACCAAACGCAGGCAGATTGACTATATATAGTATTAACATAACACTTAAATAATTGGTCAGTCATAAGTAATTAGGAGCATTATAGTTCCACAAAGAGAACGTTTGTTTCAAGTGGAGAGTGGAGTGAACGATTCCGAGTGAATGCTGCTCCATCACAAACAAAACCTGTTTCCTGCTCAGGAATGATCTGCAAGCAGCCAGACTTTTATTCCCTTGTTTGGGTGGGATTGCAAACCCCCTCCCCTCCCTGGAGCCCTGGTCCTGGGCCAGAGGCCTTTCCAAGGCCTTTCCAAGAGCTCAGTGGGAACGGGAGATGCTCAGTTTCCCTCTTTTAAGGAAGAGTGGCCGAACGCCTTCATACAAAGGAACGGCTTCTCCCAAGAATGATCCCAGTTGTTTCAACCCACTAAGCTCATCCTGGTCTGGCTCTTTATTTGGAACGATTTCCATTCCTCGGGTGTTCAGGAGCAAGTCACTGTGACGGAGTTTCCTGCCTCTTGTTATGTGGGATGTTTTGTGTGCACTCAGACCCTGATTCAGCAAGTGATTTCAGGATGAATGGAGAGAAGACTCAGAGCTGAGTTGGCAAAGACAGGCTCCTGCATTGTGTTCCCTTGAAATCTCACTCCTCACACAGGCTGCTTTCCTGGTCACTCAGGTGTTCTCTGCTATATTGTCCTTTAAAGACAGAAAGCCCTTTATTAATGTTAAATGAAAGTAAATTGCAGTAATCAGAAAACATCAGGTTCTTTTATACATTGACCACTGGCGGCTCAAGACTTAATTCTTGGCTGTAGCTAATTCATTTTTAAAATGTAAATTTAAAATATTTATGCATATTTTTCAGATAAATTCATAAATAAGAGTAGTATGAATATAGCACAGTTTAGAGACAGAAAACCTTTTATAAATGTTGAATCAGAGAAAATCACAATAACCAGAAAATGGCAGATTCTTTTCACATCGCCAGTTGTCAAAACTGTTAATTCTTGTCTGAATCTGATTAATTTGAAAATACAATTTTAAAGTATTTATGCATATATTTGTATTTTTAAGAAAAGGTAGGATGAAAATAGTACCATTTCCTACCAGTATCTTTCAGCATCTTTTATGAATAAAACCAAACCAGCGACAAACCACAAAACAACCCTAACATTTGGAACCAAATCTCGGAGTTCTCACAAAATATCCCTCCTCTATGTGCACTATGTGAGTGGACTATTGGAAAGGAACTTTAGCTTAAAATAGATTGTACACAAGCTGACTCCCCAAGATTAATTGGGAATAGAGGCAGAGCTCATACTTCTTATGCAGGCAAACCTACCATTGACTTAAAGTGCATTTCCCTGAATGAATGGCATGTTGAAACTCTTGGAAGGAAGCCATGCTACAAAGAATTGAATTGAATGGGGTCAGAAACAGTCCCAGAAAGCCCTTTCAAGCTTGGAAAGCACCCTCCTGGATTCCCTGCCAAGCACAGTATTTGCTATCACATATAGAGTAGCCTGCAGTCCCTCAGAACTGGCTGATCAGCATCTGCCAGGCTGAGGGTGCAGACAGTGTAACCAGCACCCCTGAGCCATCCATCCTGCACAGGCAGATCCTGCCCACCTTGCCTAGTGTCCTGGCCCTGCCAGATGCTGTTCATCTCTCCGAAATACCCGAATCACACCACAAACTTCTTGGTCCGCCAACGTTTTCATCTTGACACACATTTTATTCTTTTCTCTGTTACAGCTTCAGCATCATACAGAGTAGGGTGGTAAATGTATCTCTTGTGCTTATGTATTTCCTGATACTGGAAATCTTTCCCTTTCTTAGACTGTCAGATAAAGTTAATAGGGCAAGCCTCAGTAAACAAGGCTAATTACCTTGGCAATTTAGATTAAGTCCTTGAAGTGGATTGTCAGAAATTAGTTTATTTATGTTCCCAGATTAAGGATCCCTTTCTCCCTCAGTTGTTTCAGCTCCCATGACCTAATCTTCCTCCTGATAAACACAAAGAGCAGGACACTTATTGCTCGTTCCTGTGCAAACACTTAAATGGACTTTTAAGTCACCCTCAATTCATTACTTGAATTTGAGCTTCTTAACTTAATGTTTCTTATTAAATCTTCCGTTGTGTTCGCTACTTTTGCTAATTAGCTTCAGTTCTGTTCTCTAAATGATTTGCTTTTTACACTTAAAGAGCAAACCAATAGGTGGTGACAGCAGTACACTTGTGGATTTAGCCTGGTTACAGAGGGCTTGGCAGCCCGGGGTTGCTTTTAATGCCATCATTTCCTACACTCTGAGCCTTAGTGGTGTTACTACAACGAAATATATTCACTTTTAAAATTCAGAGGTACTGATGTAAGCCTAGAATGGCTCAGAGTCTGTGTGTAGTGCATATGAGAAAGTAGCACTGTAGAGATTAAATCAAGATTTGAAGTCTCAAAATAATTATTTGAGAACAAACTCTACAGAGTGAAAGATACAGTGGAACAGCTTTCAAATCAATCATTTCTCCAGTGCGAGATTTTGCATCTGCAAAACTCAAATTGGTATTTCTTAGTTTACAAATTGAAAATATCAGAGCCATATCAGCATTATATTAGAAGAATCTTTTTGTGAAGCAGTTCAATGAAGGTCTGACTGTTCACCCTCTATAGGCTTCAGTGCAGAAACCTGTGAAAAATAAGGTTTCATTCTATGTTTGAGATATAATCTCTGTCATGGTGCTGTACAGGCAGGGTGTGAGTTAACAGCTAACCCCATCATCTTTGCATTTCCCCTACCCAGAATTAGACTTTTGTCTTAATTTGGGAAATATATAGAACAATTAAAAAATTGATAACATAAAATCAATTATTTTTATTTGTTATAACAGCTTTCTCTTAGAGCTTTTTTAGTAAAAGGTAAAATTCCAACCTCAGGTGAAGTTTGTAGCAATTTTGTCATTTATTTTAATGGGCCCCAGTATTATATTTTTCATTAATATTTCACATTAGGTCATTTTTCATTACTGGAAGCAATTTTAAAATCTGTTTGCTAAGAAGCAGTCATTCTAAAAAGTTTTGTGCTTGAAATATTAAATTTTAGTTACTTCTTTAATTAAGGCGTGTGAAATGTTTCATTGATATAGTCTCTGGATTCCATTTTTTACATTTCATAATGTAAGTTTTCATTAAGATGGTGAAAAGTATGATTTATTGTGATCCATTTATAGTATTAGATGTTGTATTTGAAAATATGGGGAAGTTTAGAAATTTGAAACACATTTCTACATTCTAGAAAAACACAAGAAAAGACAGAAGTCATTGGATGTACGGGATGAACTGAAGAAAGAGTTTTATTGGAGCTCCATTTCTGTATCTGGGTATAAGGCAATATTTCAGAAATTTTTTAAGAGGGAGAATAAAGACAGAGACATAAATAATGTCAGACAATAATATCAGTTGAGTATTTCAGCAGATAAGAACAACTTCAAGTGCTGAAACATGAACCTGAACATGTTGAAAGAAACTTTAAAGATCATCTTGTTCCAACCCCCTGCCATGGGCAGGGACACCTTCCACTTCCAGGTTGCTCCAAGCCCTGCCCAGCCTGGCCTTGGACATTTCCAGGGATGGGGCAGCCACAGCTTCTCTGGGCAGCCTGTGCCAGGGCCTCACCACCCTCACAAGGAAAGATTTCTTCCCAATATTAATTCTAACCCTGCCCTCTGTCAGTGGGAAGCCATTCTCCTTTGCCCAGTCACTCCAGGCCTTTGGAAATAGTTTCTCTCCTTATTTCCTGTGGGATCCCTTCAGCTCCTGGAAGGCCACAATTAGTTTCCTCCAAAACTTCTCTTCTCCAGGCTGAATAATCCCAATTCTCCAGCCTTTCCTCCCAGCAGAGCTGCTCCATCCCTCTGATCATCCTGGTGCCTCCTCTGGACTCTCTGCAGCAGCTCCATGTCCTTCCTGTGCTGTTCCCCAGGGCTGGAGCAGCTCTGCAGGTGGGGTAAAAGCCACAAGTGCAAAGTCAAAGTACAAATAATGTTGGGATGAGCACTACAATAAAGGTTTCAGTGCTTGAAAGTTTAGCACAGGTACGTGCCAGATGTTGTATCTTAATATTTTGCTAGCATGTCATTCCTTCTGGCCAGTCCATTGTTGATCCACCCTGTGAGCAATAATCCCACTGGCATCAATGGTCTTCAGTACTGGACTGTGTGTGCTAATTAACAGATATGTCATAATATTATTTTGGGTAGTCTTTCAAAGCTGGATTAAATGCTAGGGTCTTCTGAATATTAGGAGATTCTTTAATCTTTAATGTGATAGCAAGAAATTAAGGCTAAAGTATCACCAAAGACCAAGTCAGGCCCTTACCTATAAGTCTGTAACTGTACACAAACATATTCGGGTGCAGAATTCTGAAATTTGAATACTCATGTGAGCAAAGTTTTGTACAAAAAGATTGCAAGTCTATGGTAAAATTGGACAGAAATAAATTCCTTTTGGATTTTATTATGGTTTTTTGGTCTCTGAAATATTTTTGTTCATAAACAATCTTACTCTGCAATCTTGCTCAGAAACAAGGTGGAAGTTGGTTATTAGAGGATGGGAATGAAGAAAATGTAGTTTCCTTACCTATTGAGGTTAAAACTGATATTGTAACACACAAATCTGGTGTAATTCCCATTAAGATTAAGAAAATGGGAGCCAAGCAGTGCTTGCACATATTAAATATTGTTTTCAGAGGAAAACAGTTGAATAAAATTGTAGTGAAAGTCAAGTGCTCAGGAAACTATACAAACCTCCAAAGGTCAAATTGACTTTTACCAGAACAATATCTTTTATTGATAGCATCTTTTAGAGGTTTTTTTTTAGGTGCAAAATTGATTTCCAATCTCAATCTAAGTATTTTAGACGAAACTTTTCTAGTAGGAGCTCTGAGAAGTATTGAGACTCCACTAGGGGTTGATATATTGTAAATCATTATTTCTTACCCATGTCTGGGGCAGTGCTTTTGTAACCTTCGAGCTGTGACTGACTGAAGTGGTGGTTAGTGTTCCTGCTGCTTGTAGGAAGTTCATATGTGACCTTAAGAGTGAGAATACACTTTTCAGACTCTGCTCTGCTCTGTGTCCACCTCAAGGGAATCTCTGGGTGAGACTCTGCTTTGCAGGCTGTGCTTAGGCACTGACAGGAATATGGTCTTTACAACCTCAGGCTGATACTTGATGCACCCTCTTTATTTGTAGGCTGATCCAGAGGGAATCTCTAAGCTGTCATTTGATCTCCTTTTGCCTTTTACTTTCTGAGGGGTGAATTTCACCATCTGGTNAGTCAGATCAGCTCCCAGCTCCGCCGCTCACAGCGCCACCTCCGCCTCCCCCTGCCTCCCTGCTCGCTCAGCCAGCCCTTTCCCTGCTCCCTGCTCCCCCCCACCCTGATTCCGATCCCATCCCCGTTGCTCCAGCGCCGCACCGCCGCTGGCCCCCTGTCCTGCGCTGGTCCCGTCCTCGGCAATTTCAGTGGAGCACAGCCAGACATCTGAAACAAGCCCTGCTCCCAGGACCCACCCTCCTCCCAACCTTATTAGGGGAAGGGGCGTGGCTACGGACATGGCACGTAGTGGGTTCACTATCTTTGCGGATTTCACTACTCGCGGGAGGCGGATGAGACCCAACAGCCCGCGAGTAACGGAGTTTCACTCTACTTTGGTTTTATGTCTTTGGTTTTATGTTTTTCAGTTATTTTTAATCTAGGAAATGCATGTTTCCTCACAAATATTAATATATAAACTTGAAAAATTTCCTTACTGGACAACTAGTGTAATTTATTTCAAAGTAGGATTGAAGCAGAGAAAGGCTGTCCCAGTGGAAAGAGACTTGCCTTGTGAAATCAACCTTTCCCCCTCAAATGCACTTAAAACCCAGAAATCTTTGGGTTTGCATGAAGAGTTAGGAAGCTTAAGAACATGGTCATCACCAAGAGTTAATTCATCCAATAAATACGGAGGTAAATAGATTAAAATGGTGTTTCTCCTTACTGAACCTGTGCCCACAATTCACTCAGTCGCTGACGATACTGGGCTAAAAATAATCTGTAAAAATATTAAGTGTCCAGAGGTAATAATGTGGAAGAAGAAACAAATCTACTGGTTTTCATGTAGAAAAATCTCCCTACTTGTCATTGTTTGTAGCAGAGTTTAATAATATATTTACCATATATGAAGGACATTTGCTGGATGGCTGAGGGTGAGCAGAACCAATTCTGTTCTGAAAGCCTTTGTAGGACTTTCCTCTCAATCTCTCAGTATTCCTGCCCTTTTCCCACTACGTATTTCTTGAGCAGATCTGGCTAAAAATTAATATTTTTCTTTTTAACTACTGCCCTGAACCTCTTCCCAAAGATCCATCCTCCAGACCGAGATGTCAAAGCGTACGATGATGGACCTTATGACAGGGAAAGGGGTGACTCCTAATTTGAGGTCTGGCACATAGTCCCTCAATAAATCAAAGGATTCAGGTATCCCTTATTTGTGGATCATAGGAATTGCATGTTCAGAAGGCACAACCTCTGCTCCGTTATGAATATATGTGTGTATCATTATGTGTTGTTCCTGCTTTACATTTTCATACCCTCTCTATCATATCTATAGATATGTATATATATTAAACCTTCCTGTGTAAAGAAGACTGCATGATTCCAGATGAAAATTATCTGGGCCTAGCCATGAGACACTGTTTCCCCTACATATTTTAGCCCCGATAATAAATTGCCACTAACACTTTTGCTGAAACAAAACCCGCACATTTAATTCAAGGAAACAACTCCTATTTAACTCCTTTACATTTTAGCAAAAAGCAGAAGAGGACAATAACTTTTATTATAAGATATACATCATGCACATTCTGACAAGGCTAACAGCAAATGGGACTGATTCCACAGGCCCTGAGAACATGTAATTCCATTCACTCCACACTGCACACATTGGATGTGTTTGATATATGACTATTTCCATTGATCGCTGATGCTCTATGTATTTGGTTACAGGACCATATGCTTTATCCACTTGTATCTATATAAATACACCTGACTTGACCCTGGGATGGCAAATTCCTCATGTTTTTGTACCTCACCTGTTTCAATTAATGTGCAAAGAAGACAAATGGATTCTTCTTCTCTTTGCATTCAGTAACACTACTTCCTTGGCCAGTCTCAACTTTAGTTCTTGGAACAGGAAGCCAGAAGAGTTTCATCATAATCTTACCCTTGGATTTTATAAATATGCAAAATCTTTATTTAAAAAAATAGAATGCAACAATATATTTCTATATATTTACTTTGTCCTGAACAGCATGTTAGAAATTGTGGTGGAGCATGAATTCTTTTTTTCTTTTTTAATTAACCAGTTAATTTAGTCGTTAAAGGAAGCACAGCCTATGGATAACCAGAATGTGGTGATTCCTTAACTGTAAAGCTAGTTTGTTAGCAATAAATCTTTAATTTCTTGCATGTTTATTTAATGTGGATTAATGGCTTATGTCTCATTGAGCTGCACAGTCTTTATTAAAATAAATTCAGCTGAAGAAAAATAAGAAATCCACACATTTCATGTTAAACTAGTATATAATTTGGAGTAATAGACTCAAGAGTGTGTTTATAGGATAAGAGAAATAAGTCATTGTGGTTTTAAATAGATTATTATGCATCAATATGTTGCAGAGCATACTGAGACAATACACCATATATAGTACAAAAAGAATATGACGTCTGCAGTGTTTATGTAGTCTGTTCAGCATTTTACAATTTAGCATGTCTATATATTAAGCTAAAAATACTGATCTGTAGAATGGGGTAAAATGGTTTTTATGTACACGCCAAAGGGGCACTCAGAAATTAACATTTTAAAGGACAGTAGAAATTAATTCAGCAAAAATGCAATGGGAGTCACACAATATGCTGAGTTGGGACCCACCAGAACGATCCAGTCCAACTCGTGGGCCTACACAGGCCCATCCCCAAGAGTCACCCCATGGGCCCTAGAGGATCATCCCAACCCTCCTGCAGCTCTGGCAGCCTTGGGACTGTGCCCATTGCCCTGGTGGCCCCAGATGAGGTTTTATACAATGAGTCTCTACTGTCCACGGAGCCTTGGTGACAAGCGATGATGCCTTTACTGCGTCTACCCTAAGTATGTGTGTCCCCATGGCAGCTGTGACCTCTCATTCTGGTGCTGCTCTCAGAGATTCTGACACTCTGGGTTTACATGTTGCCGAGTTTAGAGAGTGATGCTTCATTATGAAAACATCTTGGTGTTTTATGTGGTGAAGAATTTTGAACCAGACCAGGAGCTCCCCAACAAACTTCTAACTTCATGGTTGATGAGACTAATTTTGAATATACAGTATTTCGATCATCATAACAGACACAGAAGTCTGCAGAGCCCAGATTTGAAATTTGCATACCATCCATTCTGTGTGCAAAGGAGCTGTGAATTCAAGGGACTTTAGCACATGCTTTGTAACATCAGTGCCAAACTCCCCTAACTGTGGATATTTGCTTGTACAAATTTAGTGTTTGTGTCTCTTTCCTCTTAAGGGCTCAGAATTTCTGAATTTCAGGGAGTTTTGCATACAGATGGATCTCCACACTCTCTTGGTATTGTGGGAGTGCCATGGTTCACCCAACAGTTCTGACAACAGACAAAGATTGAAATGCTTTACCTGTTACTGGGAGACCTGCTCATGAAAAATTCTATTTCTGTGAAGTGAACACCTCCTGAACTCAAGAAAAGATAAATATTGTCTTCTTTTACAGTTAATTACTTATACAGACTTTAATAGTTAATTAATTATCCACTCTTCCTTGTGGGGGATAATGTGTAATAAACTGAACCATGGTTACCAAATAACATGTTCATTTTCAAAGGGAATGTTGGAGCATTCAATTCTTTAAGAAGCAATAGATCTTGTGCCTACTGCACTGCAAAGTTGAAGGTCAGTTAGTTTATTAACCCCAAATGGCTTTATAACCTATTAAACATAAACCATATCTGAATTATTAATTAATATTGCTGTATTATAGTGTGCTCAGTCCTCTTATGTCTTTCTAGCATTTGTCATTCCTCCTCCACCCAAGCCCAGTGGGGCTCTTTGTGGGAGTTCACAAACCTACATCTTAATGAATAATTAACACTTGCTCTATTTGGTTTGTTTTAAAGAGTATATTGCATTGGGAATATAATATGTTGTAAATGGGAATTTCTTCATTTCCTTCCTGACCCTGAGATGAACTCAGTGGGTGAAAGGCTGGTGTTTCCCTTTTGTTCATCACCTGTGCAGTGCAGATGGTACCAGGCCTGTTTCAGAGTTCTTTTAATGGTCAATTAGTTATAATCTTTTGATTGTGAGCTGCTCTGTTATTAGTTCCTGAGTAAATGCTTCACCTGCTGAGCGATGTACCTGCATCCTCAGGAGTGACAGTGGTATCAAAATATTGTCTGTCAGAATTACACTATTTTATCAGTTGTCACCAAAGCCACTGAAGCTGTGCATGAATTCTTCTTCTACTGAGGAAAATTACAGACATATCAGTCAGTGATCCCACAAAACTGAAATGTGCTACAACTTTCAAAGGATACCCAAAAAGCAATTACTCACTAAAAAATAAAACTAAAGAATATGTAGTGCGTTTGATAACAATTTAGAGTATTCCAACCATCTTTCTCAAGGTGTGGGGTGTGTTCAAGTACCTTTAGTGAGTGGAGAGGTAGTTTAGATGTGATTTTATTTTTATTTTTTTTTTACTGTATGTAGTATTAATATTTTTAATTTTACCTTTTCCACAAATTCTCCAGTTATAGCAAGTCCAATGTCTGGTACCTACGACCTGGTGAGATACCATGATAATGAAATCCAGAACTTAATAATATTCTTTTATACTTTTGTATTGCACCATTTGTTACATGCTGCTGGTGATAAAAATATAATTTAGGAAAGTTTTACCTTTAGGCCCAAGAATTTTAATATAAAATATTTAGGCCTGGTAGATGTTTCTTAATATTGTGTAGAGTAGTGCTGTCATTTATTGCTGAGGAAAGTGGTTTATCATTTTTCCACTGACCATTTCATGCTAAAAATTACGGTTCCTAAAATATTGTTTTTATGGCTCTGAGACATTTGATGTAGAACTCTTCATCAAGCAGAGCTCTGATAGCAATTGCTGCTTTCCTCCTCTTCTTTAAAGTGAACTTGCCAAAAGCCCAGTACTTAGAATTGCTCCTGTTTAGTGTTAGTAGATGAGGTTAAAGCACCTTGGGAAATTCTGGCTAAAACAGAACTAAAAAAATAATAATAAAAAGAAATCTTTACCTTGTCCAAAAGACCATGCATTTTTCCAGTCCTACTGAGTAGCCTGGGCTGGGAGAAGGGCTTGCTGAATTATGCAAACTCCAAATGGTTTTCTCTGTGTCTTGAGCTTCCTTGAGATTCACAAGCTCATCACTCTCTTCTTGAAGATACATCCACATACCTTGAGACACAAGAGAGAGTCACAGCTTTTCTTTCAGCTTTTTTCCCTCACCCACATATAGTAAGTTAAGAAAGAAAATAAAGGAATGCTTCTCTTTTATAAAAGCCTTTCAGATGCACATGGATCTATCATATCATATCAGACTATCATCATAAATATCTTTGCCGGCCTCAATTTGCAGAGTAAGTACTTTCAGGTTTACTGAAGGAAAGCAGTTTGATATTTGGTTTTGGAGTCTCTCCTTCACAGTACAGTGTTTTTTCTATAATCTGGCTTTATTTTTTTATTTTGGATTTTATTGTTCTCTAGGCTTATTTGCTACTGCCATATTTATCCAATTATTATTTATATTAAAAATAATGTCTTGCTATTATTTGTATTATTTTATTTGCTTTCCTCTCTCATTTTTGTCTTCACTGCTTTGCATCCATAGTCAGTTACCATGCTTCCCTCTTTGAAGGGAAGCGTTGACTTGGGTTTTTTCATCCAAATTTCCATGAATTGCCAATCATATTTCACTTTGTGTGTGTGTGTTTACATTTCCCCCTGTAGTCAATTTTGCCTGTAGTTTTCCTTTGCTTTCCCTCATCACACGTTTCTACCATGCAGTCAGGTTTAGAATGGCTGAAATTTCTTTTGATTACTTCTCATCTCTTATGATCTAAAATATCCAGTCTGAAATATTTGAACTCCCTGAAGATGTGTATTCAATCCCACCATAACCACAGCAGACAGTTATCCTTCTGAGATTAATAAATTCTCTTCTATAAAGTTCACAGAGTCTATTGCATCTGAAACTTCCAAGAATCAAATCTTGCCTGCTCTGTTTAATTACTGGAAATAACATAATCTTTCTGTAGGATTTGAGATTTATTTCTGTGACTGAGTTCTTTTCTCCTCAGCACACTGGGGTTTGCTATTTAATTAGTTACTGCCTCCCCCTACCAATAATCACCACATTTCAGCAACGTTGTGTGTGAGACAGCAGCTTGTTTGGTGGGGTTTGTAGTAGAGGTGTAAGATCATTTGAGTAATTACAAAAATAAGAAGAAGGGATTTAAAACCCATCTCGTTCTACCCCCTGCCATGGGCAGGGACACCTTCTGCTATCCCAGGTTGCTCCAACCTGGCCTTGGACACTTCCAGGGATGGGACAGTCTCTGGTCAACCTGTGCCAGGCCCTCACCACCCTCACACTCAAGAATTCCTACCCAATATCCCCCCTAAACCTGCCCTCTGGCAGTGGGAAGCCCTTTCCCCTCGTCCCATAATGACACTTTAATAATTTATGCTTATTCACAGTATTATTTGTTTTTAACTGGAGCTAGAACTGGCAAATGAAAAGCAATATTAGAGCAGCACGCCATTAAATTTCTGTACTTTGCATATTTACCCTGGCTATCTGAAGGTGGAGGGGTTGTGTCATACAGCAGGTAATGTTAATGTGGCACAGAGGAGGTCATTAATTAATCCTGCTTTCACCGACTGCAATGGCATTTAAACTGTGCTACTGAGAGGGCTCAATAAAGACAGCGCAGAAAAACTGCACAACAGTTAAGTGTTTTAATGACATACACTAAAGCAATGCTACTGATTAGTTTCTTTGCTAATTACCTTCTGCTACTTCTGTTGGTTATATTTCAACAAAATAGACACACTTATTTACAAATAGCATTGGTCTTTCAGATGTCCCTCTTTGTTTAATTCCTATAATCTCAAGGCAGAACAAAAGTTTTTAAGACCTCATTTAGGCACTTTCAGGAACACAAAGCAATTAATTTTTTGTAAGAGTATCAGAGGGCTTACAATCACTAGAAATTTCCTTTCTCTTTTTCAATAACTGTCTTATAGTTTATTCCCAAAAATCATACTGAAGTAATGTAAGTAACACATGATAGTGTTTGTTTTTGCAGAATCATAGGAGACGCTGAATTGAAGTTCTGTGAAGGATTTTCATCCTTAAACCTGTAGACTGATTTTATTTTAAAGTTAAGTGCCTTGACTCGGACTAAAACTACATTTAGTTTTTCTAGGAGAGGATCTGCAGGTCCTTTTAGCAGGGAAGGAACTGTGGTTATCTCTCTGATGGACAGAGGTCATTCTGTAGCACAATGTGTAGGTAATACCCAAACAGTTCTAGAAAACAATTCTGGAAAATCCAAGAGAAGCAAATGAGATTCTGTAAAGCAGAGGCACAGGCCTACAAGTGTGATTATCTTAGAATCCCAGAATATGCTCAGTTGGAAGGGACCCACCAGGACCATCCAGTCCAACTCCTGGCCCTGCACAGCCCCATCCCCAAGAGTCACCCCATGGGCCCCAGAGGATCATCCCAACCCTCCTGCAGCTCTGGCAGCCTTGGGGCTGTGCCCACTGCCCTGGGGAGCCTGGGCAGTGCCCAACCACCCTCTGCGGGAAGAAGAACCTTGTCCTGAGATCCAACCTGACCCTGCCCTGACCCAGATCCAGGCCATTCCCTCGTCACAGAAAACAGAAATCGGAGCTGCCCCTCAGAAGAAGCTGGGAACCCTGGTGAGGTTTGACCTCAGTTTCCTCCAGCTGAACATACCAAGTGCCCTCAGGCACGCCTTGTATGGCCCCTCCCATATGACCCTTCACCATCTTTGTGTCCCTTCTTTGGATGCTCTTAACAACTTTAGATCTTTCTTATATTGTAGCACCCAAAAGTGCCCATGGGACTCGAGGTGAATCATTGAATAGAAACAGAAAACCAAGAAACATGTCTCTGGAACATGTGAGGACAGAAAATTATCTACCTATGTATCTAAAATATATACTGTTGTCCTGCTTGCTGCCTTTATCCTCACCCCATTGCTGGGCAGATATCCTTAAAATGACATACAATCTTCTGTTCTTAACCCAACCTAATATACTCCTGTCCTGCTTTCAAATTTTTCTCCTGTTAAAGACCTTGAGCCAGAATTTCCCTCTCCTGAGTGCAAATGCTGTTCATATGCCAGTTCTTTTACATACCAGATCTCAGCTGGGATAGTTTGGATAGAAATGTCTCACCTGTTATAAGTGCTTCTCTCCCTGGTGTAGCAAAGGCATAGAATAATAAACTGATGGGAAGTAATCCAAGTATTATGAACACTGGATAATTGCATGACTCATAAGAGACCAAGGAATGTCCACTTCATTAAAATAAACCCAAGCAGTCCACACTGGCAAAACACCCTTTGGGTTTATACCTGTAGGGTTTTGCTGTGTAAAACCCTAAATGAGAGGTTTATTACTATTTTTCCACTAAATTAGATCCTTCATCATGAATCATTCACAACATGACATTGATAATAGAACCAAGCACCAAAACACAACAGGATTTGTTAGTCAAGATTTGGAGCTGAGGAAATGTCCAGAACCATGTTTCTTTATTCTTTTCTTTCCTGGATTTCATAGCCCTTCCACAAGTTGGACAAGACTGTGTCAACAAAAAATGTTTGTTCTTTAATAAATAGCAAAGTTGGCCATTTTTTGTTGAACAGACATGGTCTTTGTTTGGTAAAGGGATCATGGAAGCATTAAAAATATGATAAGAAAATACATGCCATTTTTTTGGCAGCACAGTACTTCCTCTGAGTACTGTCTGTGAGTTAGAAGGGTGAGGAAACTGAAATGGCAAGAATTGTGTAATTACACGGGAGCAGGTTTCTGCTCTCTGTACATGATGGCTCTAATCATCTAGTAAATATGTGAACAGAAAGAAAAACAAGATACATACACAGATATGTTGCTTATGGTCGCTCTGAAATCAGAGCTAATTTAATCCTGGGTTCTCAGGTTTCATCACATGAAAGAATCACAGCAGAGATTGTGATGCTTTCCTGGAAATCAACAGACCTATGGACAGGCAAAAAGTGACTAGAGTTCTAGAGTGGACATTTTTCATGAATACTCTGAAGCATTTATTCTAAAATTAACAGAATCTGATGGCACACAAGCTTCAAATTGATTAGTTTTTCAATTTATAGTATTACGTGATAATCTACATTCCAATGATCTCAAGAGAAGATGAGAAAAGACTGCAGAAAACTTTGTATTCAATTTTAAAATAAAGTACAAGAAAGAAGAGAGAAAATATTTTCTCATGGAAATTTGGCATAAGATGCAATAAAATTAATATAGCAGACAGCAACAGAAATGTTTTTCCTTTGTAAAGCATTTTTTGTTTTCTATTAATATATAAATATGTAGTTATGTCTTGATGTTTTTATAGAGCAAATCACGTGGTTAAAAGTAATATCAATATTGATTTCTATTTGTATTTTTAATTCATTAATCACAAGTTTCCTTATAAATATTTTCCTCCTATTTTACTTTCTAGATCAAATTTTCTACCAGTGAGGCAGTTTTAACACTCAAGAAGAAGGGATTAGCACTCTGTACTAATTAGAAGACCGTCTGCTTTTAGTACTCTTTGATTTTCCAGCTGGATTGATGAGGTCATAGTTAGAGTTGTGTCAGCAAATAGTAGCCTTTGCTCTGGGGCTGCACTAATGATCTGTGTCTCAGGATTTTCTGGTTGATGTGTTGCATCTTTTGTGTTGACCTCCTCAACGAGGTAAGAGCAGCACAAATATAAATGACAAATACATCTCAATGAAAGTGCATTTACCTGGGAATTTTTTCCAAGATTAAAAATATGTATTCTCTTTCTTTTTTAATTTTCCATTTCAGAAGTTTTCTAGAGTTAAGCATTTTTATATCCAAGAAAAAGCAAATTTTGAAATGTAAACATGCATAGAAAATTTGAAATATTGAGTTTTTACTTGCAACTCTTGTTTTCCCATCTCACACACTATGAAAATTGTCAGGCATTGATGTAAGAAGTGTGATTTCTTTTTGTAACGTTTTATTTTCTAATTTATGCTTTTGGCATCTTGAAATCCATCAGATGAGATCAAGGTCTCCTGGATTTTAGGAAAAAGACGAGGAGCAGGCTAGAGAAAAGGGCAAAGTACACCTCTCTGGTGATTGAATGTTAGTGTGATTCTGAACACTGATGTCATGTGAGTTCCCATCCATGTGTGAAATGAGGTGGCTGCTGGTATTTCATCCTTTGCTTTTGCTTAGGCCTCAGTAACAGCCAATGCCTTTGTGCTGTGACCTGTCCTGGTGCTCTGCCCAATTTCCTGGATGACTGGCACTCCAAGGGGTGTCCCTGGGCTGGAGCAGCTGGTTTTGCTGGGCTCAGCAGACTTCCTGCTGCATCAGTTCCTCCTAATGCGAGGGAAGGGTCACCTTCCCTGCTATTCAAGTCTCCCTCAAGGACTGCCTGGAGTGATACAGGCAGAAAGCATTTTTCCACCTTTTTGTCCCTTCCTGAGAAGTGTGGGGGACGAGTAGGACATAATAGCTGTCAGTCAAGCAAAACTTTCCACGCTCTGTAGGCGGATAGCATGAATAGAGTCCTTGCCAGGATGTATCTTTCTATGTGCCTAGTGTTCTTCCAGCCTTTTCCTAAGTGCCTCTCACCAGCCACTGTTTGGGAAAGGATAGTGGGATGAAAGGACTGCTGGGTTAATCCAGTATGTTTCTTTTGAGGCTCACTGAAGCTTTTTTGTGAGGAAGATGGTGAAGTGCTTTGTTGAATCAGGGCCTTTTCTAAGGAAAAAACCAGTAAAAGTGTGTGAGCATTTGGCAAACATGGAGATCTCAAAGTATTTAAAAACCAAGTCTTTCATATCAAGTCTTTCCTCCTCGTGTTCTACACTGACCCAGTCATAAGCTACAGACACCCAACTTGACCTGCATATTTGGGACTTTTCTTCTAGATAAAGCTCATCATTCCTTGGAAAAATTATCAGAGAATCTAAATCTGCCCATGTGAGAAGCTTTTTCCTTCTAACTCTTTGATAGCTTAGTACAATACAGGCTGAACTATAACAGTTTATCAAAGAGCAAACATGTCTTGTGGTCATATGTGAATTGACAGACAGGAGTTGGGTTAATTTACTTTAACCTTCCTTAAAAAGTTGTGTTGAGGAAGCAAAAAGCCATTATCACACGACTGACCTTTGCCAAGAAAATATTAATCTTTCTCCAACTCAGTTTGTTAGTGCATGTATATCAAACCAACTGTTCTCAAAATGTCAGCAATCTAAAATAGGCAGCAACATGCTGTACATCAGAAACAGTAGCAACAAGGAGAGGGTCTTATTGAGGACACAAAGGGAACTAAGGATTGAAGACGTAGCCCTATGGAGGTAAATTTAAAGACATCCACAGAGGTTCCCATCTGTACTAACTTACTCTCTGTTATTTGGTTAACTAAATAGTCCTTACATAAAATAATTACAATAATTATTTGTCACCAAGACAGATGAGGCATTTTACTATTAACATGAGTCAGAAAGAAGGATGGTTTAACAGAGTCACACTTTCAAACTATACATTTAGAAGGGAATTAAGATATTTGCTTTGAGCAAAAGTGGTATTGTTATGTTTGTGGTTTTGTTTTTTGTTTTTTTGGCTGCTGCCATTGGTGGGATGTCATAGAAGGGCAGAATGGTTTAGGTTGGAAGGGATCTTAAAGCCCATCTCGTTCCACCCCCTACCATTGTCAGGAACACCTTCCAGTATCCCATGTTGCTCCAAGCCGCATCCAACCTGGCCTTGGACACTTCCAGGGATGGGGCAGCCACAGCTTCTCTGGGCAACCTGTGCCAGGCCCGCACCACCCTCACAGCCAGGAGTTTCTTCCCAATGTCCCATCTACCACTGCACACTTTCATTGTGAAGCCATTTCCCTCCTGTCCTGTCACTCCAGTCCCTGATGAACAGTCCCTCTCTGGTTCCCTGTAGCCCATTCAGACCCTGAAGGTGCTGTGAGGTCTCCACACAACCTTCTCCTCTCCAGCCTGGACTGCCCCAATTCTTCCATCCTGTCTCCATAGGGGAGGTGCTTCAGCCCCCTCAGCAACTTGGTGACCCTCAAAGTCAAAGGTTGAACAGAATTTACTCATCTGAGATATAAACAGCAGCCACAAAAATCCCTGAAGGAGTATGAAATCAACATTATCTATTGTGTCACAGGATTAATATTTTTTTTTCTTAGCAGGAAACAAAAATCTGCAGAATTATGACTTTAATTACCAAACCCATTTGTGTTAGCAGCTGCTGTGTATGTGCATATCTGGAGATCTTGGCTCCTCAGGTAAGCACAGCACACCCCACCGGGTTTAGGTAGAAGCTTGGTTCTGGATATTCTCCCCGGTTAATTGCTGGATAATTTCCCTTTGAGGAACATTTCTTGCACACAGCCAACAGACAGTGCTCCAGCAGTGCCGGGTGGCATCTGAAAGACCATGGTTCTAGTTAAAAGTCATCAAACATACAGCTATTAGGAACATCTTGACATCAAGGCCAACAGAGAGAGATCTTTTGATCCCGGATCAGCAGACCAGATTTAAAACCACATTAAACATTTATTAGAACATATCCATACTGGAATATATCAAATAGAATTCTCTATGAGTTACTTCATAAAACTCTGAATATTTGAAATGCGGCTGGCTGCTATTTCCAAGTGAGAGGAAGCTGTACTAGAGGTGTCACTGTGATGAACAAGGCTCTTGAGGGAATTGTGGTTTGAGTTTTGTTGGGTTTCTTTGGACGGTGGGTAGTTTTGGATGTCTGTTTTGTGATTTGGTTGGGTCTTGTTCTTTCTATCCAGATAACTTTCCTTTCCTTTAGGAAAAATGAGATGTAAGGGAGAGGAGGTTGTTCCTTCTGTCCTGAAGTTACTGGGCAATTTTAATTGAAGCAAAGATGTACAGATCATCAAAAGAAAGCAGGATGTTACAGAGGAGGCAAAAGACTTTCCTGGGGACCAGAGGGAAATGCACTTTAGTTCTTAGTCTTTGAGTGGAACAAAATGAAGACTGTAAAGGAAAGTCATACAAACTCGCCATGCAGAGGGGAAGAAAGGTCCCTAGCCTGGGTGTCTCAGGTGCAGATGACAGGCCACCCAGGCTACTCCATGGGCAGAAAAGCCTGTTTTGCCTGGAACTTTTGATCTGAGAGGAATCTTCAATTGCATTCGATTTTGAGAGACAGGCTGGCAATTTGGCCATTGCTAGACTCCAGAAAGTGCACAACAGCCATTCCACACAGGAAAAATAAAAATTATAGCCTGAGTGTCTCAGGTACAGATGAGGGACCTCCCAGGGCACTCCATGGGTAGCAAAGCCTTTCTGTCCTGGCACCTTTGGTCTGGCAAGAAATCTTCTTTTGTGTTCAATTTCAGAGGCAGGCTGGCAATTTGAGCACTGCTGGACTTCTGGAATCCCATTACAGACCTTCCACCGAAGAATAAAAACCTGTAGCTTGGGTTTCTCACGTTTACATAGTGGACCTGCTAGGGCAAATCACAGGAAACAAAGTTTTTCTGTCCTGACATTTTTTATCTGGGAGGAATCTTCATCTGCATTCCATTTTGGGAGGCCAACTGTCAATTTGGTATTGCTGGGCCAGTGGAAGGGCATGACCTCTGTTTCCTCAGAAAAGAAACCTGTACCCTGTGTTTCTCAGGGGCAGACACTGGGCTGCCTGGGGCACTTGAGGGCCAGCTAAACACTCCTGTTCGGGCAACTTTGGTCTGGAAGGAATCCTCATTTGCATTCAATTTTGGGAGGCAGATTCATTATTTCAGTACTGTGCACTCTGAGTTTGGCACTGGGCTGCAGGAAGTAATCTCCAAATTCCATCTCTCGTGTTTTTTATTCTCTGTGCTTTTTCAGAAATTCATCTCATAGGGGTTTTAAATGCCCTGCCTTATTATTAGCAAATCTCTACTACACTGCAACTGTTCTCACTTTTTGAAAGTGCCTGAGGTCCTGTGCCCTCTGACAACACACCATGGGGAGTTATTTTCTCTACCTTGCCTCGTTAAGAGGTTATTGATTGCCACTCACACTTTGTAGTGGATGGCTTTGCGTTGCCTGCATTTGCATTCCCTTTGTATTTTGGCCTCTATTTCTTTTCTTTCCACTGGTGCTATTGCTATTTGCAGTGCGTGCGCTGGTGTGAAGGTCAATACACTTTGCTGGACTCTGCCTCAGTGATTTATTTTCACATCTCTCTAACTAAATCCTTGCAGAGCACAGGTTTTTCAACCAGTTGCCAGAAAACTACCACCCACAATTCCTGCTTTTCTGTTGTATTATTGCTGTTCGGTGAGTACATTCTTCCAGAATTTACCCATCTGTTTTTTTGCTGGTTTTCAAAATCAAGTGCTTGTTAGCAACAGTTTCCTTTGAGAGATATTCTTTTGACTTTGACATGAGCTGAAAGTAACAAAAAATTTCCTCTTGCCTTAGAGTTTACCAGATTTCCTCTTTTGGCACTTCCAGCCTGAATGAATGTTGAGTAAAACCTCTCCTATTTACCATCTCACAAACAAATGATCTGACTCCTCTTTAGGTCACTCAGTTTTCCAATATATGTCATGATGATTGCTGTGCAGTGGATCTAAAAATCAGAGTAACAACAGAAAAACAAAAATAACATGCAACTAGCTGAGACACCCCTTCAGGGTTCAGGTTTACAGCACATACAGACTTAAAAAGGCAGAAGACAGAGTCTAGAACTACCACAGGACATCTGTGCAGATACTTTGCTGCCCAAGACATGAGCAGGATGGTAGAACAGGAAATTCTGCAGATGGAGGCCTTGTTCATGAATATAAGTTTTAAAATTTTCTGAATTTGTCTACCTTTAAGATTATCTTGACCCTTTGTTAAAAACTGTCCAAAATAGCCTTGTTTCATTTAATGCAAGGTGATGAGCTGGTTTCAAATTTAAAGGTCTATTAATCCATAAGTGAAAGTGCAACCATGGATATCAGTGTAATTTTTCTTTAAAGGCTTTACAACAGAAAGTCCATCTCATACAGTTTAGCTGTCTGCAGTCACATGGGAAGCAGTTAGTGCATTAACTTTCTTAAAACAGAATTTCAATGATGTTTTATTACTTTCAGCAGCCACACTGAATTGATTAAATTCACAAGCTACAGAAATGGTTTCTGACAGCTGGTAGCTACACACTGCAAGGACAAAGACTTGTTAGGAATGAACTCTAAAGCAGTACAAACTGATAGCAAAAGGCCTTTAGCTAATCTAGGAAAGGGGGACTTAAGGTTTTTCTCCTTTAGAAAGCAAGAATAAGCTGCTTGAACTTTTCATTTTAAAGGAGCTGCCTGCCCTCTAGGCTTTGGTAGCTTAACGAGCATGTAACAGATTTGAATTTGTCAGTTAAAGATTCCATAAGAACACACAAGCAATTATTTTATTTGTTAATAAGTTCTAAGATAAATCAGAGACTGTTTCATTTTCATCTCTGTGTGATCACTGAGACATTGGGGAAAGACAACTCTAAATAAAATAGAGGTTATGCTCCATTATGGCAACAGGTAACCAGTGACTGAAAAGGAGACATTTCATAGCAGAAACAAATCCAAATGCTCAGTATCATGGGGACAATGATGCCAGGAGAAAAGTGCAAGTTAATTGTATATATAAAACTGTCATTATTGTGTCAGGAGGGACTGAATGACTATGTGTAATGACATGCCAAAACTGCATGTGCATCATCAATCAATTATGCTGAGGATGCTCATGCACAGCCTCATGTACAAAGCAGCACATTTAAGTCAACTAGAATTTATGTTTCATGAAAAAAGATTAAATTTAAAAATCTGTCTAAACCTGATTCAGATTATTTTTCTCCCATATGTGGCCTCCTACAATCAAACACCATCTTGCTGCTTCATTTAAACAGATAAGTGCCTTTGTAGTCCTTGATACAATACAACACAACAGAAGTGAAACATTTTAAGTGCATTTAAAATTCTGGTTATTTTATTTTATTTTTTTTTCAGTTCTTCATGGGAAGGTTTTCATGGAAAGAGCTCCATGTAAGCAATATAGTCTATGTAATTAACATTACTGTGAAATACTTTCTATAACATTTTTGCAGCAGGTACTTAGAGATGTTGGATTCAACATTTACTATAATAGTCATTACCACTTTCGTGTAGCTTTTCCTCAAGGGAGTTACACAGAGAATGGTTTTATCTTGTTTAAACCTAATAGGCAAAAATTAGGTGGTGAAAGAGTGAAAATCCATGAAAATTCACTAGGTGGGAAAACAATATAATGAAAAACAGAAGTAATATCTAAAGCAAAACAAAATGCCACTGAAAAATGATCAGGTAGTCAGCAAACCTTCTTTTTCTTCTTATTATACTATTATTTATGTTTTTTATTCTTTATACTTCTTATTCTTATCTATTTTAAAAGTAATGCACCATTTATGTCAAATGACATAGCAACTTTCATCATTTCACTTTTAAAAATGAAAAAAAAACATGTACATAGATTTTTTCCCCCCCCCCCTCCTCACATCATATACTTTGGAAGAAAATACTGTTATCCTGCTAAAACATTTCAAAACACAGGCATGAAAAGTGAATGTTAACAATTCTCTGATGCTCTGCCTGTGTATTGAAGAGCAATTCCCATCACCCCCAGTTCCTGAGCTCCCATCATCCAGAAAAGTGCAAATTTCACATGAAATGCTGAATTAAAATTCAATCCCTTATCTAATCTGAAAATACTCATAAATTACATTTTTCTCTATTTAAACAGTGATTGACACTCATAGCAAATCTCAAATTACTGCATTTGCAAAGGGGAAAAATTACCTGCTTTTCAAAATATTCAGAGTATGTTGGAACAGAAGTAAAGATTTGGCCTCCTAGAGTTAAGGACATCAGATTACAGTGGCTGAGGACATTCTATTTAATATTTCTCTCAACCTGAACATAGACATGCAATTTTCTACAGATAGTTCTTAGAGAAAATTGACCTCAGAATTCCCTGAGGCATCCCCACAGGACAGGCCAGAGCTGGATCACCAGGCAGGAAGGTTGCTCTCTCAGGATTTGTGTTCAAGGCTGAGGAGCTGATTTTAATCCGAAAGGTTCTGTGCAGCAACCTTTATTTCAGGATTATTTTAATAATATGTCACACTGTTACAATATAGAAGATTCAGAAAACATGCTAAATAGGGATAAAATAATGAGGTGTTACATACTTGATTGACAAGGAGTGAAAGAGAAACTCTATAGCGCTTAAAATGCAGCGAGCATTGCAAAATGCTCCAAGTGCACATAAAATATTGTTAAAGGAACACAGAGATAACAAAAAGGAGCTTCTGATGTCATCAGTGGGATTTTTTTTAAGTTCAATTAACATAATGAGGCAGATCAGAAAACTCAGAACAGATAAAAGTCTCTCATGAACTTTTTCTGGGATTCAGCAGAATTTCAGCCAAGCAGCTTTAGTTTGCATGTCAAAGTTATATGGATAAAATCAGTGCAACAACAAGACATTGAAAGGGCATCGTAGCAAATAGTCAGAACAGGCTCCTTTTGCTTTTTCCCTTTCCTTTTTTTAATTTAATTTATGCATGTTTATTACCAAACTATTTCAACTTGCAAATGATGACTCAGAGTTTTCAACAGCAAACTGCGCTTTTTCTGCAAATACAGAGAAAGAGATCTCTAGAAAAATAATAATTATCTTTGTAAAAGCAAACTGTTCGATATAGAGACACAAAAGCTTCCTTGCCAAGATATAAGTGCATTACAAATTTTAAGCAATATCACTGTCTTGAAATAGTGTTGTTAGAATTAGCCACTGTGGAGCTAAGACCCAAATAATTTAATATGACCTTTAAATGAACATGGTCATTGACATAACAGGATGATGTAAACCGAAGCCTCAGTTAATTAGCAGCAATATCACAATGTCCCAGTACTAAATAATGTGGTAAAAAATTTTGCTTCTCATAGGAGTGACAACACATTTCTTGTTTTATATTTTATCTGTGCAATATCCCTCTTTTCCTTATCCAGCAGAAAAGGATGAGCAAAACCATCACACTTTCCCACCACTTTATCAGTTCAGTCCATGCTACCATTAGGGAATTAAGGACTACCTCTGGTTTTATTAGGAACAAAGCACCTAAACAAGATGCACTTTGTAGAGTCATGGAAGGGTTTGCGTTAGAAGAGCCCTTATAAATTATCCAGTTCCTCCCCCTCTCATGGTTCCACTCAACCAGGTTATTCAGCGCTTCATCCAACCTGGCCTTGGACATTTCCTGGGATGGGGTAGCCTTGTTACGACTGGAACAGCCCTCAGGAATCCACCACTGGTGCTGAGGAGAGAAATACTTTGAAAAATCAAAGCACTAACTTTCATTCACACCAACAGGTTGTCCCATAAGACCTTAAAGGTTTCTGGTTTTCAGCCCAAACCACAGGCACACTATGACAATTGCATTGCCATGGGCTGTGTATCACTACTAAATGGAGAGCACCCATTTATAATCTGCATTCTTTCAAAAAACTAATGGATCTCAGAAGCTTATTCTTTTAAAAAAAGAAAACAATCCCTGATTGACCTTGAGAACGCTGGGTTATGGGAAAAAATAATTTTCAACTCTAGTCACCATTTTTTCCAACCTATTTTCAGGCTTTATTACACAAAGTAACACCACATTTTTAGAGATTAAAATGGGGAGAAATGGTCTTCTCAGACTAGTGAGATTTGCAAGATAAACACGATTACAAAGGCTGGATATGTGTGTTCAGTTTGAAGGAGACAAATTAAAAGGCAATAGTAACAATATCATTTTGCTCAGACCTTGTTATTCTCTTCAAATTGAAGTGAAAGGTCAGTGATGAAAGGTGTCTAAAAAATTCATGAACTAACTGGAAAGTGTCCTTGTAGTGAAACCCTGGAGAAGTCAAGAAGCAGAGAAAGTGAATTAACTCAAGAGCCCTTTCTCTTACTTGATTTCTTGCGGTTTCAGATTAAACCAAGGTCATATAGACCAAGAATTTCATTGCTGATATAAAAATCTACCAGGGCATGGTTCCCCACACTTTTCCATACCAAACAATAAGGATAGTAAAATACCAGTGACCTCCTGAATCCTGTCACCACATCCCAGCTGAGACTAGAGAACACTAAAAGGTCCCAGGGAGTGGTTAATACTGAGATGTTGGGCATTCAGGCTTGAAATTGTGGGTCATTTTTGATTAAACATCTTGAAACGGAAACAAGACTTGGCATTTTCAGAGAGAGTTTGTAGTGTAATATAAAACTGCATAAAACCTAAACTTGTTAGAGGTGATATATATAACTAAGAGGACATGACAGGGGAAAACTAGTCTAGCTAAACTGAGACTTCCCTGACTGCTGTTCAAATTTCATGAAGGCCATTCCATCCACATAAGAAAAAAAAGACAAAATTAGGTTTTGTTTATTTTTTTCTGGAGCTTCTAGGAAGTGCACATTTAAAATAAGAAGAATTTAACAATTCTATAGATGCTCCATGGACAGGAGTCCTGAGAATTTTTTGAGTTGCGTTGGTCCTTCAGCTTTCTGGACTTTTTTTTACGAGAAATATTTTGAGAGAAAGGTTTTATGACTAAAGTGCCAAATACCAGATGCTTTCCACTCTCATTTATTGGCATTATTTATAATTCCCAAATCTCTTAATCAAAGCAATAATATTCTTAGGGTAAAATATGTATTTTCTTCTACTTTACTCAGTTCAGAAAATATTTTTTTTGTCTCTCATCATCACTTTTTTCACATAAAGTGTTAAGCACAGTTAAAACCAGTAGGCATCATGGTAGTACAGACCAAGAGCAGAATATGAAGGAGAATAATGTTTTATTTGTCTGAATAGAAACACAGAAACTTCAACATTTAAGATCAATAAAGAGTGACCCAAAGGTTGGCTCAACTTTCTGCCAGAATGCAGCTCACAGATCATGGAAAAGCAACAAATTATATTCAAGAAAATAACTTGCTTCCAATTTTGGACTAAGAATATTTCTGTCACCTCCAGTTGAACACAGCTGCACAAATGAAGGGTATGTTTTAGTATTGCACAGTCAAAATATTTACTATTCAAGAAGAAGAAAAAAAATTCGCTCAAAACTAATAAATTATGCTCTTGAGGTGTCTAATGATTTTTTGCTACAATTGTGAGTTTGGAAGTATATTTTCTCTTAAAAATTTTTAAAGGGGGAAAAGAAGCAAAAAACTACTTCAACCCAATATTCTTACCTTGCAGAAGACTACAAGGTGAAGTACTGTGAAGGAGGTACAGAATCACCGAATATTCTGAGTTGGAAGGGACCCACGAGGAGCATTGAGTCCAACTCTTAAACGGCACCACTGCCTCCTGGTGAGACTTAGACCTGGGTCTCCCACATGGAAAAAAGACAAATACTGCCAATATTATCAGTACCATCCATTAGAGCAGGGCAGAGTGAAAGCCTTTGTTATTGTAGTAGGACACAAGTAGGAACCATGCAAACACAATTAATAGCACAATTAATAGCAATTATCTGATATGTACATACCAAGGCTGTGTTTCTCAGCTGTAGTGCAAAGTCTTTCATGTGTTGTGTTCCCTTCCTGTTCCAAGGGATCTAAACTGCCCATGGTCCTGCATCTCCCCCAGGGGCTCTGGGGAGGAGGAAGGCTTTTCATCAGCACCTCTGCCACGTCTTGGTCACACCTAATCCATGTTTGGATGAAAGCTTGGAGTGCACCATGGCCCTCAAGGGAGGGACACTGCAATGTACCAATGACCAGGAGCATTGGACATGCTACAAACCCCACTTAGAAACCAGGATTGGGCTGGATAATCCAGGCTTTGGGAGTGGAACATCCATGTATAAAGTAGAATGATCTTAAAAGCTTGTTTTAAGAAGCCTTGGCAGGACACATCCATTGTGCTGTTGACTCAGGATCAGTGATTTAAAACTCCATGTATTTAACTCTGACTAAGGAATAAACTGCCAAGACCAAGATTTATACAAATCTGCAAGTACAAGCTCTGACAGACCATAAAGGATAATTACTAGTATTTGGAAGATTAATTTGAGCTGTCTTCAGTCAGTGCCTATGGTATATTTTATAGAATTAATCTTTCCTACAGTTCCATGTTTGTACAGTATTATCAGCACGTGTGATTGCATTAAAACTTCTTAATGAACTTCATAATTCCTGCTACACATGAGAGGTAATAGTCAGGTCCATCATGTCTGCTCCAGAGCTAAATGTAGACAACAACAACATGAATTTAACAGATAATATTTCAATTTTTTTATTATTTTATTCCTTACCTTATGTCTTATTACTCAGACTAGAACAAACTTCTAAATGAGGCAGCTCTGAATTGTCAGTCCCTCAGCAAGTTGCGCAGGATGGACTTGATGATATTGGAAGTCTTTTCCAACCTTAATGATTCAATGATGGACATGGGGACTCCAGAAAGGAAAACCATCATGTGCATTCCACCATATTTAAGAATTTGATAAAGGCAAGAGACTGGATTTTAACCTTCACATCTACCAAATGCAATGTTTAGCATCTTATGAACAAGAGATTTCCAATGTACCTGGAAAATACATTTCAGTTTAAATTTTTTCAAAGCACAATGACCCTTCAATAAGTAGTGGAGATTTGCAAGTACTGCCTCATGTCATTAGCACACCTTTGTTCACAAAATGTCTCAAATGGGATTTAAAAAAAGATCTATGACTTTATAAAAAAAAAAACAAATGGCTTGAAATAGCACAAAAAATGATTACATTGCTGATTTTATGCCTGACAATTTCTAATTGCCTCAGCTATCTCTAGTCCATCTTAGCTGAATAATATAATTTAAATATTTTAGGTAGTTTTCTTTAACAGACTCTTAGACTTAATGTTTCTGCCTTGCTTCAGGACAACAACTTTTAATTGCTTTAAATTATCAGTGATGTCTCCAGCATTTCCACTGAACATGGATTGATTTCAATTAACTTTTTCACGCTTTAGCATAAAAGCAGTCTTATTCAATTTGCCCTAATTAGATCACACAACCTCTTGAAGCTGAAGCAATGACAGTCATTAAAAGGTTGTATAGAGAGAGAGCATCAAGGTTGTTTACTGCACTGTTAGCCCTTTTGTAATTTTGAAGCTGCACGGTGAGTTTGTTCCTGTGACCACATGAAGGACTTAAAATCAAACCCAGAATTCAGAACTTGGGAATTTTACAGGACTCAATTCTTTGTCAAAATTAGGATGATTCTTCTGTTACTGGTGAGTGTCCCCACCTGGCATGTGGGAGACCCGGGTTCAATTCCCACCAGGGAGACAGTGTTAAGAGTTGGACTTGATGATCCTTGTGGGTCCCTTCCAACTCAGAAGATTCTGTGATTCTGTGATTCTGTTGTATTGATAAAGATCAAGCTTTGCACTACTACCAATAGTGCACCTGAGCATCTCAACCTGCACAAGTCACCGTTTTCCCATCTTCCAATGCATTGAGAAGAATATTATGTAGCAATGCATTAGCTATTAAAGAAGATAGAAGGTAACTATAATCAATGTAGTTGTAATCTTCCTTCAGTTTATATCTGCCTGGAAATTTTCCTTTACTACAGGCTGAACACAAAACAGGGGTGACAAAAGGCGTATTATCTGTACTCGGAAACTTTAGCTGGTTACTGAAGCTAAAAGGCATGAGATAGAAAATGGTACCTGTCCAGAAAGGAACATAACAGATATTTAAGAAATGCCCTTGCAATTAAAAACAAACAAACAAGTCTTGCAGCTCTGAACGGGAAAAAAGGAGGAAAGAAAATGGGCTGTAATAAACAGGTCTAAGAGATCATGAGACTGCACAGAGTCATTAAGCCTGGCACTCACAGTCAACAAAATTATGTAAAACTACCAGTCTACAAATATCGCTGCAATGGGTTAGTGTTTTAAGATGTTTGTAAAATATACCTGCTTTTAGTTTTTTCCATTTTTTCCCTCCTGGAGTGGACAAGGGGCATGTTGGGATTGTTTGACCATCAGGGTGGGGGGACTTGGTTTGTACTTTTCATTTATATTTCTTTTTTTTTTTTTTAATAAGTCTTGTTACATCTCTAATGATCTGTTGTCCAATGAGTGATAAATAAAGCCTGCAATCCCCAAGAACAGTCAGGTCTTTTGACTTGCATTTCAAAGTCTACAAACAGCTCAAAGGCTCAAAACAAATCTATTGCTTCTAATAGAAAAGGCCAAAAGGTGTAGAAAAAATGGAGAGGAAGATATAGAGGAAGAGAGAGGGAACTCTCTGTGTTCTCACAGTGTTTGTAATCCCATAAACACCACTCATACATGGCAGCATAGAATGGTTCAGGTTGGAAAGGACCTTAGAGATGACCTTATTTCACGCCCTGTCATGAGCAGGTACACCTTCCAGTATCCAAGCCCCGTCCATCCTGGCCCTGGACACTTCCAGGGATGAGGCAGCCACAGCTTCTCTGGGCAACCTGTGCCAGGCCCTCACCACCCTCACAGGCAAGAATTTTTTCCCACTATCCCATCTAACTCTACTCTCTGTCCATGCGAAGCCATTCACCCTGTCCTGTCCCTCCAGTCCCTGATGAACAGCCCTTCTCTGGTTGCCTGTAGCCCCTTCAGACCCTGAAGGTGCTGTGAGATCCCCACACAACCTTCTCCTCTCCAGCCTGAACGGCAACAACTCTCCCATCCTGTCTCCATAGGGGAGATGTTCCAATCCCCTCAGCAACTCTATGGCCTCCTCTGGACTTGCTCCAAGACTTCCATGTCCTTCTCATGTTGGGGGCACCAGAGCTGGGGGCAGCTCTGCAGGTGGGGTCTCATGAGAGCAGAGGAGCAGAATCCCCTCCCTCAGCTCTGCCCACTCAACAACTTAAATGTAGAACAAACATGCAGAATACCTGGGGATACTAAAAGACCTGTGCTGTCTTTCCCTGACTTCAGCACTGACCAGGTACATGGTGTTCTTTTTTATGAGAGTCTGTCTTGGAGCACTGTGTAGGTTGGATTCCAAGTTCGTTTTGGAGCCAGGAAGTTCTAGTTAGATACAGCTCTGGAATAGAGCTTTCCTTCATGCTACCACTCAAATACAAAAAAAAAAAAATCATGGAAATTTAACCCCTTTAGCCATGGGACTCTGGGTCAAGCACCTGCTAAAACTCAAGCAGTGGAATTAATTTTGGTAAAGGTGTAATTCTTTTATGTATTCTTCACATAGAAAATGCATTCATTAAGCCAATAACTCTGGAATTAGTTTATGTTCATCTCTTAGAGACAATGCATGTAAATGCACAACAGCTCTGTTTAATTAGATATTGCAGTTGTACAAAGTTACTGGGTATAAATCTTAGTTCCACTGAAATAATATGAGCAATTATTACATCAATCTGTATCTAGAGTTCATAAAGGACAAAATTTTACACTTTAAAAGTCACAGGTATACAAAGGGAGCCATTTATCAATTTTTCAACATGAATTAATTAAGCCTAGATTACACATTAACATATTTGAGTAAGTAGGAGGAAATATTTGCCCATTATTTAGCCATAATAACTAGTTTCGAAATTCACTTTTTCCAATGAAGGTCTTTTCTGGAGTCAATCCTCCAGTGCTGGCATTCAGTGAACCTGCCAGAACAACAAAGTTATGGACCATTAATTAGCAAAGCAGCTCTGCCAGGTTGTGATATTTGAAACAAAATTAGAGTTTCTTTTGAGTTTTTGCAGTTCCTCCAGCATGGGATCCATGTGGAAATCATTGTGGTGTGGGCCAGAGATGGGCTGAGGGGAGGTTGCAGTCAGGTGGATGTGGATCTCTTCTTTCAGGCTGACAACACCAGAACAAGAGGACATGGCCTTAAGCTACGCCAGGGGAGGTTTAGACTGGATGTTAGGAAGAGGTTTTTCACAGAGAGAGTGATCCCTCATTGGAATGGTCTGCCCAGGGAAGTGGTGTAGTCACCATCCCTGGAGGTGTTTAAGAGAAGACTCGATGAGGAGCTCGGTGACATGGTCTAGATGGTGGGAGGCTTGGATGGATGGAGCGTGGTGCCCGTGGTTCCACGCTTGTGGGCCTGATCCCTGGGTGGGCGTTCGCTTGGGAGTTGGACTGGATGATCCTGTGGGTCCCTTCCAACTCAGAATAACCTGTGAACCTGTGACCACTGCACATCACATTTCAGGGGCTGAAATAACACAGCCCTGTCTCATATTCTGCCACCAGAAACAGGGAACGTCAGGTCCAGGATGAAAGGTTTTATCTTTTGTTTAATGGTGGTGGTCAGTGGAGCAATAACAAGGAGTTCCTTGGTCTGCAAAGTGTATTTCACATGGATGTTTTAATTCATTTTAGAAATGTTGCTCCGGTATGATTCTCTGTGCTGAATAAATCAGACAGGAAAAATCTTATTCTGGATGAAATATTTACCTGGAGCTCATTAATACCTGTAACAGGATACCTCTCATGCAGAAAAGAAACATTACTAACATTAGGTCCTAGTACTTGTGGGTATGTGGTGGGGTATAAATGCATTGGAAAGCAGAGTTTCTAATTTCTCTAGAATGTCTTAGTAAATTACTTGGCCAAAGCAGAAAATTCTTATCAGATAATATTAGAATATTGAAATATGATCTTATTTTTACTAAGGTGGTAACAGAGTATCAATTGTTTTCATGAGGTCATTTTGCATTAACCATGAAGAAAACCATAAGAAACACACAAGTTTTTAAAGTATTTCAAACGTATTTAAATCCTATGGGATTTTACTTGTCTCTGTTTAATGAGGTACAAGAACAGAAAGAATACACATAGCAGAGAACATCAATAGCACAAACTTTGCTCCAGGAGGAAAAAAAGAAATGTAGTTCTTTCATTAAATCTTAACTATCAAGAGTTAAGTTAAAGCATGTCATATTGTTCAAGCAAGCAAACATAATAAGCTTTGTGATCCCCTGCATATTTATAAGCACACAAAGATAGCTGGGATGATACACTACTAATATTACAGCATGAACAGATTCAATGAACTCATTTCAACAGGGAAATTCAAGCACTTGGAGATGTTTTGTTACCTACCAACCATCAGATATATTTAAAGAACTTTTTTTGGAAGATTTGCTGTTTATCCCTAAAAATGTTGATGTTTAACAATGTTGAATTAATGATCATTTTAGGCTGAGGTGGAATTAGTAATTTCTAGTGTCAACAACATTCCTGTTTCACTCGTTTCTCAATGCTCTGTGATTATTTAATATTTTGCTCTTTAACTCTCTCAGAGAAAATATCCTTCAAATAAAAATATTCACTTAAAATTTCCCAGTCCATTTAGGATAATTCCCTACAGTAAATGGTTATTACTGGCTTATGTGGTTTTCTCTGTATAGTAATTCCATTGTTTCCTTCAGATCACCATATGAAGCCTGGCATATGAGAATAATCTGGACATTTTGTTGTTTATATTTCACTCGCCTCTGAAGGAGTTTCAATGGACAACATATGCTCAAACAACTGCCCATTCCCAAAAGGTTTTATAGCCTCAGTTGTTGTGAAAGACTGTAGAGTGCATTAAATAATGACGTAATAGGGGAATTGGGAGGAATGCCACTCCAGGAAAATGAGAGAAACAGAGAGCCTTAGTTGTCTTCTTACAACCGTGTAGCTGCTGTCAGCTGCAAGTGCCTGGTGGATGTTTCTGTTTGCTGCTCACTGTGTAGTTCTGCAATACGTCCCAAGACGGAAAGTTGGATCTCAGCCCACCTGTGAGATAGAAAAGACAGAATTTTTTGGCTCTTTAATTTTTTGTCTTGTTCTTTGCAGCCCATTAATACTCTCCAGAGTAGGTGTTCTGACACAAACAGCTGATTCGTTGACTTGACAATATTTCAGGTACACTGTGACAGTTCAGTAGGATAAATGGAATCACAGAGTGTCTTGGGTTGGAAGGGTCCTGAAAAATCATCCAGTCCCACCCCCTGCCATGGGCAGGGACAACTTCCACTATCCCAGGTTACTCCAAGCTCCATCTCACCTGGGCTTGGACACTTCCAGGGATGGGGCAGCCACAACTTCTCTGGGAAACCTGGGCCAGGACCTCACCACTCTCACAGGGAAGGATTTATTTCTAATATCCCATCTAACCCCCCTCTTTGTCAATGTGAAGCCATTTCCCTTTGTCCTGTCCTTCCAGGCCCTTGGAAATGGTCTCTCTCCATTTTTCTTGCAGACTGAGACTCCCCTCAGCTCTGGGAAGGCCACAATTAGGTCACTCGAAAGCTTCTCCAGGCTGAACAACCCCAATTCTCCAGCCTTTCACCTGAGCAGAGCTACTCCATTCCTCTGATCATCCTGGTGCCTCCTCTGGACTCTCTCCAGCAGCTCCGTGTCCTTCCTGTGCTGTTGCCTAGGGCTGGAGCAGCTCTGCAGGTGGGGTCTCACCAGAATGGGGTAGCTCCAAGCTGCTGAGAACCGGACACCTACTACATTTCTACACCTGACACCCTATTCCATCCATTGCATTAAGGATACTAAAAGAATTTTTGGAGGTTAGAATACATTTTGGGACAAGGACTCTGGAAGCTGCCAATATAGAAGTATAAAGATGCCATTCAGTGTGTTCTTCTGCTTCTTGCTTGGCTGGGTTGGGTACTTGTGTTTGTGACACAATGATTATCTTTTCACAGGTTCACAGGTTATTCCAAGTTGGGAGGGACCCACAGGATCATCTAGTCCAACTCCTCACCAGCTAACTTTTCATTACCTTCAGAGTGGTAATCAAAGCAAACGGACTTATCTAGTGTTCATATAACAGGGATAACTCAGGACAACTAAATTAATCAAAGCAAAACAAGCTACTAGTGCATACAGGAACAATGTGCCTGATTTTTATTATGAACTTAATTACAGCTTAGAACCATACTTTCATTTTTCCTCTGAGCTTGGACTCTGTTTTTAATAGCAAAACAAACTGCCCGCAAGACAACTGGACCAGCAGTGGCATGGAAGGAGCTGGGGTGCAGTATAACCCCCTTGTAATCCAAGAGGAGGTAGTCAGAGACTTGCTGAGTGGCTTGGACCCTCATAAGTCTGTGGGACCGGATGGAATCCACCCGAGGGTCATGAAAGAACTAGCAGATGAACTCGCCAAGCCACTCTCCATAATTTACCAACAGTCCTGGCTTACTGGGGTTGTGCCACAAGACTGGAAATTGGCCAATGTGACACCCATCCACAAGAAGGGTAGGAAAGATGATCCTAACAACTACAGACCAGTCAGCCTGACCTCAGTCCCATGCAAAGTCATGGAACAGATGGTCTTGTGTGCCATTACACAGCAACTGCAGAACAACCACGACATTGGATCTAGTCAGCATGGATTTCGGAAAGGCAGGTCCTGCCTGACTAACTTGATCTC